>VMDO01001502.1:0-40103 GCA_007922755.1 Pedetes capensis
TTGATTTCTTGACTGCTGCTTCTGCGGGTGTTGATTATAGAGCCAAGCAAAGCAAAATCTTGGACAACCTCAATCTTTTCTCCATTTATTGTGAAGTTGCGTGCTGACCCAGTCATAAGGATTTTTGTTTTGTTGATGTTTAGTCGTAACCCATATTGAAGGCTATGATCTTTGATCTTCATCAGTAAATGTTTTAAATTCTCTTCATTTTCAGCAAGCAAAGTGGTGTCATCTGCATAACGCAGGTTGTTAATGAGTCTTCCTCCAATCTTGATGCCACGTTCTTCCTCATAAAGTCCAGCTTCTCGGATTATTTGCTCAGCGTATAAATTGAAGAGATAGAGTGAAAGTATACAGCCCTGACGCACACCTTCCTCTACTTTAAACCACTCAGTGTTTCCTTGTTCTATTCGAACAACTGCCTCCTGGTTCATGTACAGGTTTCAAATTTATCAAATCTTAATTCTATAAAACTGTCATGACAAATATATAATATTTAACATATTTTGTTAGAAAGTGATTAGCATCCCATTTACTTTTCTTTCTTTGTATCTCCCTTTTTTTTTTTAATTTCCAGTAATTTTAAAGATCCTGTGATGGGTCAAGCACTAATGGAAGACAAAACAAGTAGGTTTACCTGCAAAGGAAAACCAATTTACCATTTCTTTGGAGTCAGTTCATTCTCTCAGTATACTGTGGTGTCAGATGTTAATCTTGCCAAAATAGATGACGATGCAAATTTAGAGAGAGTTTGTCTGATTGCATGTGGGTTTTCAGCTGGCTACGGGGCTGCAATCAACAATGCCAAGGTAAATTATTAAACACCAGGTTGTTTAAAAACAGAGATTACTGGGAGGCAAGGTTATGTAAAGGAGCTAAAATTGATTATCTTCAAACTCTGACTGTACCATTTATTACTTCTGTAACTCTAAGCAAGTTATTTGACCTCTCTAGAATACTTACTATAAATACGTATGAGGATAATTAAATATATTACATGTGTAAAACATCTGGCCTAGTAGCCTGCATATGTTAGTTAGTGCCTATTGTTGTAGTCTGGTGGTGTGGGGCTGGGTCCAACTCATGGTGACTCCATGTACCACAGAACAAAACACTCCCTGACACTGTGCCATTCCTGGCACTATGTCAGGGCTTCTCTAGTATTCATAGGGTTTCCAATGGCTGATAGTTTCAGGATTGTTTTGGGAGCGGGCTGCAAGGTCCCTCTCCCATTTTATGTAGTGTTGGAGATCAAACCCAGGGCCTCAGAGAGCATAGAGCTGCACTCCACCAACTGAACCAAACCCCAGTCCAGTTAGCACCTAGTACATGTTTTATATTATAACAGCATGTTAAGTAACAGAGCATCCCTGATTTAAATGTTCCCTAAATGCACATCCAGGGACAACAGACCCAAAGGACAACAGAAACTGCAGATGCTCTCACTCATCTCCACTCAGCCACCCCTACTCTCTCCCTGATGTTGCAGATTCTTCTCCCCCACTTCAGTAATAACTGAACTCTGCTTCTCATAAATTTGTGACTTCCAGGGAGGGTGTCTCATGGCAGCCCTGATGGTGGCAAGCAGTGTCCCTGGATTTCCATGTTAGATTTTAAAAACTCTATGAGGTTGTTTAAGTTAAAGAATAGAGAGATGCCAACAATAGATTTCCTGCGAGGATGCCTCAACCAGCCTTCCAACACTACAGGGGAGAAGACACCCCAGGCTCCCTCAGGCTGACTCCACTAGAGATTCAACTATAGCTTGCTCACTTTTTTAATTTTCTTCCAGTACTGAAGGTTGAACCCAGGGTCTTATGCAGGATAGACAAGTGTCTACCACTGAGCTGTACTCCCAGACCCATTTTATTTTTTATTTTGAGACAAGCTGCCTCTGGCCTCGAACTTGCAATCCTCCCACCTCAGCCTCCTCAGTTGCTGGGCTTATAGGCGTGAGCCACAATTCCTAGATGCTCTTGTGTGTGTGTAAGAGTCTTGCCATGTAGCCTAGGCTGGGCTCAAACTCAAAATCCTCCTGCCTCAGCCTTCTGAGTACTGGGATTATAGGCATGCTTCACTACATTGGGCTTATATTTTTAATTATTTTGTTTTAATTGGTAAAAATTCCATATGGAGTACGATGTATCTGATATATACATACACTGTGGAATAATTAAATCAAACTAACATCAGCTTACATAATTGTCTTTGTTTTCAATGAGAATATTTACTCTCACCAATTTAAGTGCACATTAGTTGTTAACTATAGTCACCATTCTACACAATAGATTTCCTCATACAGTTTTTGTATTAATACCTTGTCAGATATGTGGTTTGCAAATATATTCCCCCACTTATGGGTTATCTCTTGATCCTATGAATCGTTCCTTTGGTTGTGCAGATGGTTTTCAGTTTGATGTAATCTCATTTGTCTATTCTTCTTTTGTTTCTTGTGCTTTTTTGTTATCTCTTTTGTTCTTGAGACAGGTCTATTAGTAAAATTACCTGTGACCCAATGTAAAAGGAGAAAAAACTTTAGACTATGTGGGCTTTTGAATTTTAGCAACACTGAGGGGAAAAGTAAAACAAGGGAATTATTTTCACTTTAGTTTGTTCCTTAGGAACTGATCATCTTAATGGCCTGAAATAATCTCCAAATTTAAGCAGCAATGCATCCATTTTCACATTGGCAGATTTTCTCCATCAGATATTTTGTATAGTATTATAAGGGGCAGTCTTTTATGTACATGTCTAAGCCTTCACCTTATTCTCCCCCTCAGAAGAAAAAAGGGGGGACAGCTGCAGTTTAGTTACTTTACACTTTTCCTGCCTACAGGTCACCCCTGGTTCCACATGTGCTGTCTTTGGCCTAGGGTGTGTAGGTCTTTCTACCGTAATTGGTTGTAAAATAGCTGGAGCTTCCAGAATCATAGGAATCGATATCAACAGTAAGAAGTTTACAAAGGCCAAAGCCCTGGGAGTCACTGACTGCCTTAATCCTAGAGAGCTAGATAAACCCATCCAGGATGCCATCATAGAATTGACTAATGGAGGTGTGGATTTTGCCTTCGACTGTGTTGGAACATCTAAAACCATGGTATGTATACTTTTTCCTTAGGTCTTATTTTCAATTTGTTCTTTAATCATCAAATAATAGGAGAAGGTGGGTCATGTTCATTAAAGTAGATGTAATTATTCCTTCTTAATGTTTTCAAAGGGGGTGACACAGAAGTCAAACTGTCAGCTATAAATCATTTGCCACTCCCTCAGCTATGTGACAGTCCCTTCAGTACCCACTGATGTGACCTCTTTTATTAGTCCATTTGCTACAATGAGATACCTGGGACTGGATATAAAGAAAATATTCAGCTTACAATTCTGGTGGCTCAAAGTCCAAACAGCAAAGGGCTGGCTTTGCATCACCTCATGGCAAATGACATTGTGGTAGGACCATGTGTGAGAGAGAGAAACCACATGGCAAGACCAGAAACCAGAGTGAGGGGAGGGTCCACCACTAGGCTCCACCTCTTAAAGATCCCACCAGCTCTCAACATTAGCACACAGAGGACACACTCAAACCACATACAGACCATAGCACTTCTCAAATGCCAATGCCGTCTTTTTGAGTTCACTCTCCTCTTGTGATAAGCAATTGTACCAGTATTATTTGTAGAGAATGGTTTTTCTTTTGATATCCCTTTTAAGTGTTCAATATTATTTTACTGGAAATAATATTTCCCAGTTTTCCATGATCATTCCAATTACCTATTTCTAAAAGGTAATTTTGGAGAGTTCTTCATTTTTAACTACCTAGAAAATGTCCCCTTTCAACTATCAAGTCAAATGAAGTAGGACCAACCACAACACATAGACAACATGTAGAGAAGTTAGCTGGCCATAGTGCCAATGAATAATCACCTAATGTATATTTGCTTTAAGATACAAAGCAATTTTTTGTTTGTTTTGTTGGTTTGTTTGAATGAACTGATGAAAGAATTTATCAACTGAATTATCTGCCCATGGATTCTTCTTGCTTCATTAGTGAGTTATGAAATAATCATGATATTTTTCCTTTTTACATACACCTTCACTCAGCCTAGTTCCTAAACTCTCCTCTAGAAAACATACTGTTTGTTGTGAGGTACTGTTGAACAAGATCTGACTCAAAGCAACCCTATGAACAACAGAATAAAACACTCCTCAACACTGTGCCAGGCGCACAATCTTTTTTATGTTTAAGCCCATTGTTGCAGACACTGTGTCAATCCATCTAGTTGAGGGTCGTCCTTTTTTTCGTTGATCTACCACTCTCCCAAACACGATGTCCTTCTCCAGGGATTGGCCCCTTTAAGAATAAAATTCTAGCCAGGAGCGGTGGCTCACGCCAGTAATCCCAGCAGCTGGGGGGGGGGGGGGGAGGTGGGAGAATTGCAAGTTCTAGACCAGAGGGAGTCTGCATAACTTAGTGAGACACTGTCTCAAAAAAGTTTAAAAAAAAAAAAAAAAAAAAGGGCTGGCAGCACAGCTCAGTGGTCCAGCACTTACAAAGCATGCAGGCGCAAGGCCCTATGTTCAACCCCCAATACCAAAAAAATAATAATAATAATAAAATTCTATACTTCAAGACCCTTGAAGTAGACTTCCTCCCCTGGGCCTTAGCTCAATGGTGCATTCCCCAAAGAAAACAGAGATCCAAGAACAGCTATGATAAGAGCAAAAGGCTGCTGTTCTCAGTTACTCCTCTCAGAACAGTTTTATTATAATCTACCCAAACTACTTACAACAGTGTTCAGCAGGTGATAAGCACTCAATAAACATTAGCTATTATTGACAAGTGCACGCATTCAGTGCTCCTTATCCTTCACTGTGCCCTGGTGTTCACATCTTCTGGCCCTGCTTGTAAAATGGACTTTGGTATCTGCACCCTGCCCATGCCATGTCCTCTCCACTTCCCACAGCTAAAATTTTTTACAACAGTGAAATTCAGTCTACTTATATTTTTCTCCTGTAATGACTATACATTATATTTACCTGAGGAGTTTGATTTTGTTGTTGTTATTTGCTATTATTTCATTAGTTTGTGATATAAAACTTGGCATGTTCTATTATTAACTGATTATACCAAGGATATTTTAAATTATAGAAAAGAATAGCAGAGAATACAAGTTTTAAAAGATATATTTATCTAATCACAAAAAGATGAACTACCTATCCTTCTACCAAAAGTTCCTGTAACTAGGAAAAGCGATGTTTGGGAGTTATAGAAGAGATTCCGGTAATGAGTATAAATTTGATCTTAATGATCTGTAATCTTCTAAATCACCATAGAGAAGATAATATAACAATCATAAAGAGAAAATACTTGGCAATTCTATAAGTTTTTTGCCAATTCAACAAAAACCAGCTCTTATTATGAGTCTACTAAATAAAATCCTGTATTTGCATATAGTACTCATTTCAACCAAATCATTGTTGTTGTTGTTAGGTGCTGTCGAGTCGGTATCCAGCTCATAGCGACCCTCATAGGGTTTTCAATGGCTATTTCGGGATTGCCTTGGGAGTGGATTGCCAGGTCCTTCTCCCGTTTTTGTGGTGCTGGGAATTGAACTTGGGTCCTCAGAGACTGCAGCGCAGTGCTCTACCCACTGAGCCAAATCCCAGCCCAACCAAATCATTAGGGAAGTTAATTTCTGACTTGGAGCAAGGCTCAAAAAATACAGAAAAGGCAACAGGAAGACTGGTGCTGTGGTGCATGCCTGTAATCCCAGCAACTCAGGAGCCTGAAGCAGGAAGATCACAAGTTCAAGGCCACAGGTAGCCTTCACAACTTAGTGAGACCCTGTCTCAAAACAAAAATTTTAAAAAGGGCTGAGGGTTCATCTCAGTGATAGATTATCTGCCTACCATGTGCGAGGCATAGGTTCAACTCTCTAGTACAAAGAGGGAAAAAAGCAGCAAGAGAAGCATTAAAAAGAAAAACAACATAAGCAGCTAATTGAAGGTGACAAGTAGTGCCTGTCATCTTTTCCTCTCTCCATGGGTTTCTCTAAACAATATATGTAAACAAGAATGTTTCTGACATATAAAAAATGCAGAAAGTAGAAGAGTTGATATTTAGAAGTGTTAGGAATTCGCAAAACAATAAACAAACACATATTCAAATAAAAACTTCAAAACACATTCAAAAATTTCCAGGTCATTGCATCATCCATCATTAGAGAGAATGGGGGAGGGGGTGGAGAGAGAGAGACAGAGAGATCAACTGCTTCTTTCTTACGGTGATCAGCAATGTAAAGGAGCTATTGAGATTTTTGTAAAAGTAAAAATTGCTCCAAAAGGTTAGAATGAAGTAGACTGCAAAGGAATATGGACAAAGTTTATACTTTCCTTCTATAATATCAGTCTCAAAAGATAAGGCTTTTGAAATAGCCATCCATAAGTTTATCTTTTTGAAATTAATTTACATTTTCATTCCTCAGCTCTTTTTTCTTTTTTCTTTTTTTTTCTTTTTCTTTTTCTTTTCCTTTTTTCTTTTTTCTTTTTTTTTTTGTTGCACTACTATGGGGTTTAACCCAGAGCTTCACACAGAGCTATTCTGCAAGAGCTCTACCATTGAGCCATACCCCCAGCCCATTTTTATTTCCTTTTATTTTTTCCTTTTGAGTTAGGGTCTCCCTAAATTTTGCAGGCTGCCTCTGGCCTTGAACTTGTGATCCTCCAGCCTCCACCTCCCAAACTGCTAGGATTACAGGAATGTGTCACCATGCCCAGCTATCCTCAGCATTTTTATATTAACCCTAAATTTGCAGTAGGTTAGAATTAACAATGTTCACTTCACTCTTTCTCTTATGCAAAGATCAATGCATGTCTAGGCAACTTTCTTGGACTACTGTTTTCTATGTGGTGACTCAGTAATTAAGGAAGTTGAAATTTGTGACTTCACAATTTCAGCTTGAGGCCATTATCACTGTTATAGCAAAAGAAGATATGATTGGCAGGGTGCAACTGATTGCAAGAGAGCTAAGAAATGTACAGAAGCAAATGAAATAGCTGATGAGCAACAGCCATTGTTATTTTCTATAAGATTTTTGCCCTCTGTTTTAAATAGCATTTTTTTATACTTATCCTATTTTGAGATCTACTAAGGATATAGCAGGTGCCTCATTTCTCAGGCTCTAGTGAATAACTACTTATTAACCCTCTCCTCATAACTTCAAGATATTGATTCCTATCCCCTGGAATTGCAGATATTTTAGTAAATGTCTATGACATTGTTGAAAATTTATTGATTAAAGTTTGTAATATCTTGCATAGATCTTTCCTAATTCCATGTATGTGTGTTTCTCTTGATATACAATATGCATTCCAGATTCAGCCTAACTATGGTATTGTACAGGGTAAAATAATATACCCTATTACTTTTCAATATCTTTTTTATAAAGCTAAGAATTTTACAGAGAAATTATTTATCTACTACAGAACATTCAAGTTTCAACCTAAATGACACTATGACCTCATTAACTTGAATCTCATTATCTAACACTCAGAGTTGGATACATTTTCCCTAAAGCATCTTATATTATACCCCCACTGGAGTCAATGTTTTACTTTTTTACATACTCAAATAATCTTTTGTGACCTTTCAGAGAGCGGCCATAGACAGCACAATAGTAGGTTGGGGATCATGTACTTTGATTGGAGTAAAACCTGGTGAAAAAGGATTCGATGTTTCTCCAGTTGAGATGGTAATGGGCCACAGGCTACATGGAACATATTTTGGTGGTTAGTTGTTTTCTTTTTTTTCTTCATAGTTATTAGTTTTCTTATAATAATATGAAATCTGAAGAGTCAAGATTACTGAAAGGAAAGAAAAATAATTTGTATAAATATTGAGTGCATAGAACCAGGAGGTCAAACTTGTGAAAACCTGGGCTCAGGTTCAGGTGCAGGTTCAATGTTACATTTAGAGGGTTAAGGTTTGCACCCTGCCCATGCCACGTCCTCTCCTGGTTTAAATCTTATGCATAGAGAGGAGGGCTTCAAACCAAACCTGAACCCAAACCATGACCCCATTCTGATTCAAATATTTTTTAATATTTTTCTGAATCTGAACATGAACCCAGTGAAAAACTGGATTTGGGGTCAGCTTTTAAAAATTTTTTGTGTGTAGCATGAGCTACTTAAAAATTGAAAAAACTAAAACTTGAAAATCCAGTTGTCTAGATTCATATAAGATTAAAATTTGAAACTCAAACCCTCTAAATTTAACATATTGAGCACACATCCAACCTAAGCCCAATTTTTTCTAGGTTTGAAGCCCTTCCTGGAATATACCTAAGGACTATACATAAAAACAACTCTATTATTTGAAAGTAAATATAGTTTATATAGAAAGATAACTACAATTAGCAAAGTGGCATTCAAGTTGCATTGAAATCAACCAACATAGAGGAATAAAAGGCAAGCTGTGACCTAACTGAGTAAATTTCATATGTTATGTTGTTAGGTGCTGTAGAGTCAGGTCCGACTCATAGCAACCCTATGTACTGCAGAATGAAATACTCCCCAATTCTGTGCCAGACAAACGATCTTATTTATGTTTAAGCCCATTGTTGCAGACATTGTGTCAATCCACCTAGTGGAGGGTTTTCCTTTTTTTTGTTGACCTGCCACTCTCCCAAACATGATGTCACATATGGAGTAGAAAATAATCCTGAATTTTTATTATAAAGAAAAAACGTTTAAATAGATATGAGTATAGAAAATTAAAGATGGAGAGGAGGAGTTTAATTTGCATGTATTTGAAGCAACCCAAACCTGACCTAGTATTTTATTTTTTTCAACAAACACACTGATTGAACTGCTTCTTCATGTCAAGTGCCATGTGTTTCTTTATTTGGCATTTTGGTCAAATTACAGGTTGGAAAAGTGTAGATTCTATCCCCAAGATGGTTACTGACTATAAGAATAAGAAATTTGATCTGGAACCATTGGTGACCCACACCATGCCTTTTGACAAAATAGATGAGGCCACTGATCTACTGAACCAAGGAAAAAGGTAAATAGAGTGGGTCTACTTTTATTTTTCTTAAGAACTAGCCAGTTTGTCTTTTCTGACTTTCTATACAAGGACTAGAAGTACTTAAAAGATTCAATAATAGCCATTTGGAAAAAGAAAAGCTTCTCTTTCTGTAATATGCACTGCTCTTTATGTACAACATAGAGTGGTGGTGTAAACAGACATGTTTTCTCTTTCACAAACAATTGTTAACTCAGGTGAAGTTTCTAGAGAGGTTTCTACGGAATAATGTTAAATCCCTCTGGTACAATGTGCCCAAATCTGGAATTACTGTGTTCTAAAACTTGACAGAGAGTGCCCAGTCTAGGCCCTTCATGATCAGACCCTGTGAAACCAAAGAAATATGAGATGAAAAGAGAAACACCATATGTTCTCATTCAACTGTGGGAGCTGAACCTTACTTAAAGGAAGAAAAAATCCTATATAGAAGTTGATGTATAAAAATGCACAATTAGCTGGGTGTGGTGGTGCACACCTGTAATCCCAGCGGCTGGAGAGGCAGAGGCAGGAAGATGGCAAGTTCAAGACCAGAAGTAGTCTGTGTAATTTAGCTAGACACTGTCTCAAAAAAGTAAAAAAAAAAAAAAAAAGGGCTGGGCATGCAGGTCACTTGTCCAGCACTTGCAAAGTATGCAAGTGCGAGGCCCTGGGGTCAACCCCCAGTACCACACCAAAAAAAAAAAAAAATTGCACAGTTAAAAACTTACCAAAGAAGGGACAATATGAAGAGTAAAAAGAACGAGGGACGGAGGGTACTAGTAAAGGGAAGTGAAGATTTCGGAAGGTGGGATGGGAAGGACAATCAATGTACAGGGTAAAGGGGGAGAGGATAATCTCAATGTAAACAATGCAACTTCATGAGTACATGGGAAAAACAGGGGAACATAACCCAAATATGCATATGAGTTTTACTACATATTAGTCAAACAGTTCCATGAACCTTGTAAGTTAATGGAAATGTAACCAAAAGTGATGTAATAGTTGCATAATGGAAAAAGCCAATGCTGTGTTACTCGGTCCCTCACCAACATTTATCAATAAAGGGAGGGAAAAAAAAGGAAATGTAGCAGAGTGGGAGATTTCAGGTACATAAAGAATGCTTCAGCTCTCTCTCTCTCTTGCTTTGTCTGGGGATCCTATGAGATACCTTCTGAGCCACAATTCTAGCTGTATTGTGCTCCCTTGTCTTGGATCCTTGAAACTGATTTACAGCACTGTCCCAACTGAGGAGTCCCTAGGCTTTGAGGAGTGGATCAACAATTTTAGTTAAAATGTTCAAATTCAAGCACAGCCTTGATAAATAGAAACACAGAGCTAAAACACCAGGAACAATGCTACTTAGAGGAGAAACAGGGCAAAAAAGAAATTAAAAGAAGATATAGCAAATGAAAGGGGGAAAAACCTAAATTAAAGTGAAAATGACAGGGGTTTGAAGCAGAGAATAAATGCTGCAGAAAAAGAAAACAGGTCTATAGTGTAAGGATCCAGAATGTTTCATGGGGAAGAATCCTGAGAAAATATCTCCACTGACATAAACTCCCCAATTTACAAACATGGTACTCATGGCATATCAAAAAGAAGTTCAATACAAAGAAAAACTAAAGATTATTTTTAAAACTACACAATGTAAATTTAGTATGTAAGCCCTATAATATCTTATACACTCCCAATACAGACATAATGAGTATTCCTCAAGTTAAGAGTTGGGCTGGGGTTTGGGCCTTTGAACGTGGGGGTCTTAGCTATTCTACCATAGCCCTTTCCCCTAAAGTTCTCAGTCATGGGATATAACTACAAGGAATACTAAATAGCAGCCAGACAGAAAATGTTACATTGCTTCATTAGTAGATGGGCAAGAGGCCTCCCTGGTACACAGTGGTAGAACCAAGGCTTAGCTATAGACAACTGAGTCAGGCTTCCTAGTCATTGGCTCCCTGAGGAAACCACCTGACTTTCCACACAGAGGGAAAGGTGGTCACAGGAAAGGCAGAAGATGGACTTCCCAGCTGTGCTCACTATGTGGGTGCAGAAAGCACAAGAGAAGACAGGCCTTCCTCACACAGGAAGGGCACAGAGGAAAGGGTGTAGATGCAAGAAGTTGGGATGCGATGACTGAGGAGCCTGTCCCATGGTGAGGAAAGGACACAGAGGTTCTCCCTCCACAGCCCGAGGCAGCTTCCAGTTCCTGAGTGAAGAAAACAGGGCTAGTACCCAGCTAATGGCAGGAATTCTACAGGTCTAGCAGGAATGCCTGAGATAAGGAATTCTCTGTCCTTGAGGCTTGTCCATCTCTTTGTTCCTACACATCAGAGTTACCCAGAACTGGAAACACTTGGGTTATCAGAAAGTAGCATTCCAACACACCAGCCTCCCTCTCTTCTGATGCCCAACTTTGCCCTCGGCAACAGGAAAACCAAGAGTGGGGACTATCCCAACACTAAACCCACTTTCCCTTGGCATGCTCTACTTGTCAATAGCACCAATGGCAAGACAGACCTCTCCAGGTCAAGTGGGGTCCCCAATTTTCCCTCAGCTTATTAGTACTACCTGTAAATATTAATGCCACAAATAAGAGAGGATGACAAAATGAATCTTAACAAAGTCAATGTCCATAAAGTTAGACCAAATCCTGAAATGAGAAAACAAAAATTATTTCTGGGATTGGTTAAGTTTTTTATGTCAATTGTACTTATTGTTTTTTCAACAGCATCCGAACAATCCTGACCTTTTGAAGATGTCAGAAGCAAGCAAATTGAAATATTATTTGATTGAATCTGAACCTGTATGATTAATTTACTACCTGGTATGATGAAGCAAAGAAAGCTACAAGTTTTAAACAAAGATTTATAGTTCATATCTCAATGTAAATTAGTCATAAATGGTATAGCATCTGCACCCACAAAACACATTCAGATTTCCTATATTAAATCTATGATGCTTAGTGGTAGAAAGCTTGCTTACCATGTGCAAAGCCCTGGGTTCAGTCCCTGCACCTAAATGTTGTTGTTGTTGTTAGGTGCCGTCGAGTCGGTATCCTACTCATAGCGACCCTCATAGGCTTTTCAATGGCTGTTTTGGGATTGCTTTGGGAGTGGATTGCCAGGCCCTTCTCCCATTTTTGTGGTGCTGGGAATTGAACTCGGGACCTCAGAGACTGCAGTGCAGCACTCTACGAACTGAGCTAAATCCCAGCCCGCACCTAAATAGATAATAAATAAATAACAATAAAGTGTTTATGAATAGGATCATATGATGTTTAGGAACTGTTTAAATCGAGTTCTGGAGAGTGGGGGGGGGGATGAAAAAACAATAAAAAAATGAGATTGACAATATCTTTATATACTGTTATCTCCACCTTTATCTGTTGAAAATTTTCCACAATTAAAAGATTTTTACTGGAAAAAAAAATTACTATATTGTTACAGGAATTATTTTCCCTTGGGCCACCTAAAGGTAAAGTCCATTCACAAAGAGCACAGACAGACCAAAGGAAGGAACTCATGAAGTTAAACAAGTTTACTGGGGCTGCGTACAGGGCAGGAGTGGACTCCTCGACAGTACTGACAGACATCTCCACCATGGGAAGAGTCCTCGGGGGCAGCTGTTCTACCCGACACCCTCTAGAGAGACCCTCCCAGCCCTGGAATTACAGCAGCAAGCCTCACTCTCCCTCCCAGCTCCAGGGGGAATTGCAAGAGCAAGCGTGACTCCCCAGCTGCCTCACAGGCAGCTGCACGCCAGAGTCCCATGGAAACTCCCAGGCAGAGCAGTGTTGCAGAGCCCCACTCCCAGCCACTCATTCCCCACTTCCATAACTCAGCTGGGGCAGGAGTGGTAACTGGCATCTCGGGAGGCTCCTGTCAGGGTCTTGCGACGTCCTTCCTCACTCCCTCCAAGAGGGAATGTTAATAGCCTCATTACTATCACCATAGGCTTAGCTATGCTGTGTAGTTTTGCTTATTTCATTGCCATGACTCCAGGGCCAAGGGCACAGAGGTCATCCCAGGGGTTCTGTTTCAAAACAGGGATGGTCATGTACAGCCTGGAGAAACCCACTACACTACATACATATAATATATATATATAGAATACTATTATATAATTTCTGTGCTCTAATAAGCCATTAGGTTGTTGTTAGGTGCCATCAAGTCGGTATACAACTCATAGTGACCCTCATAGGGTTTTCAATGGCTGACTGTTTTGGGATTGCCTTGGGAGTGGATTGCCAGGCCCCTCTCCCATTTTTGCGGTGCTGGGAATTGAACTCAGAACCTCAGAGACTGCAGCACAGCACTCTACCAACTGAGCTAAATCCCAGCCCCTACTAAGCTATAAGCAATTCCTTTTAAAAAGTTGCTATGGTCAGTCAGTCACCATAGCCCACACCTATAATCCTAGCGCTTGGGGGGCTAAAGCAGAAGGATCACACGTTCAAGTCTAGAAGCAGCCTGGGCAACTTTTTTGTTTTTTAATTGGTACTGGGCATAGTTTGCAAGCACTCTACCATGGAGCTGCACTCTCGGCTCCTTTTTTATTTTTTCTCTTAAGAGAGGATCTAGCTATGTTACATAACATAGGTTACATAGGATGGTCTGTTCTCGAACTTGTGGTCCTCCTACCTCCATCTCCCAAGTTTCTGGGATTACAGGTGGGTGCCACTATACCTGGCCAGCCTCAAAAAGTAAAAATTAAAATAAAAAATCTGGGGCCACAAGTCAGTGGTGCAGTGCTTGCCTAGCATGTGCAAGGCCCTGGGTTCAGTCCCCAGTACTGCAAGATAAATAAATAAATAAATAAATAACCTGCCAAATAATTTCCTTCAAAATATCTTAATTTCTTTCTCTTAGCCCCACTTTATCATTAATTACTATAATCACAACCTACATATGTGAAATTTTTCAAAGGAAAAACATATCTACACTCTCAAATTTATCTATAACTGCCCTTTCATCTTTAATATAATTGTTTAGTGCATGTTTAGTGCCTTGTTAGGTTAATGATCTGTAATTGTCACTAATGCTACTTTCTATAGTCAAATAAAAGTAACAACAATGTACTTATAGTAAAATAAAAGTAAAAAATATTTATAGTTATAAGATTAACAGAGTTATATAAAAAGCAGCAAGTAGGAGTTTTCACACTATTATAGATGTTACAAAGGATAAGCTAAATAATTCAGTTCAGAGTAATAAAGATAGGCTCTGAACTTGGCATAATTTCTGAAACCTACCAGATTTCTTCAAAACTTGTCTAGCACATTTTGAACTTAGCACAAAAAATGTGTGAAGCTTCACCTGGGGCAGGTGGTGATATCTCAAAGCAAGAAGTTGTGTCCCTGATCACTTCAGATTCTCTTGCATTAGAAACAGAACCAGTCAATCTATCTTGTCAGTGCATCTTTTGTTGGTGCTGTGGGTCCTAAGAGGCACTGACAGGTTGTTAGCCTTTCTCATGCTATTGCCTGTGTCAACTACACCCTCTCTCTGCCTCCCTGCATCCCCCAATCCTTTCTAGGTTCAGTTTGCAACTCACAGCCTTTTCAGATCTTTGCAGCCACAAAGCCATTTTTATTCCCTGATCTCCTCTGGCTATTAGTGCCTTTACTGAAATCTTAGCATACGCTGATTCCATAGTTTTCGACATACATGTTCATAAACTCCTTGAATATAGAACAATCTTTGAATCTAGTCAGAAATACTCAGTAAATGTATTTTGTTTAATGATAAAAGGTTATCCTTGTGAGTGTCCAAGTAGTTTATATTCACTTTTCAATGGAATTTTTCCAAGACACATTATATACTTCTTTTTTTCCCAAATGTCATTGTTAGGTGCCATCGAGTCAGGTCTGACTCATAGTGACCCTATGTAAAACAGAACGAAACAATTACTGATTCTGTGACAGGCACATGATCTTTTTTTATCTTTAAGCCCAGTGTGACGGACACTGTTTCAACCCATCTTGTTTAGGGTCTTCCTTTTTTCATTGATCTGTCACCCTCCCAAACATGATGTCCTCCTCCAGGGATTGGTCCTTCTGACTACATGGCCAAATATGTAAGACACAGTCTAGCTATCCTTGCTTCCAAGGAGCACTCTAGTTGCACTTCTTCTGGGACAGATCTCTTGGTTCTTTTGGCAGTCCATGATATATTCAATAATCATCTCCAGCACCATAATTAAAAAGCATCAATTCTTCTCCTGACTCCCTTATTCAACATCCAGCTTTCATAACCATATGATGTGATTGAAAATACCATGGCATGAGTCACCTGCACCTTTGTCTTCATTGTGACATCTTTATTTCTCAGCACTTTAAAGAGGTCATTTGCAACAGCTTTTCCTAGTGCAATGCATCTTTTGATTTCTTGACTGCTGCTTCCATGTGTGTTGACTGTGGAACCAAGTAAAGAAAAATCTTGGACAACCTCAATCTTTTCTCCATTTATGATGAAGCTGCATACTGAACCAGTAGTAAGGATTTTTGTTTTGTTGATGTTGAGGCACAATCCATACTGAACACTGTGTTCTTTGATTTTCATCAACATGTGTTTCAAATCCTCTTCACTTTCAGCAAGCAGAATCATGTCATCTACATAACGCAGGTTGTTAATGAGTCTTCCTCCAATCAAGATGCCATGTTCTTCGGAGTCCAGCTTCTCAGATTATTTGTTCAGCATAGAGATTAAAGAGGTACAGTGGAAGGATACAGCCCTGATGCACACCTTTCTTGACTTTAAACCAGGTAATGTTTCCTTGTTCTGTTCAAATAACTGCTTCCTGGTCCATGTACAGATTCCTCATAAGTACAATTAAGTGCTCTGGTATTTCCATTCTTCACAATGTTATCCATAATTTATTGTGACCTACACACCCAAATGCCTTCCCTTTAGATGTAGTAGCTTTTAGATACTACAATTCCTTTCTGCCTAGGGAATTTCTGTAGGTCTCCCAAAGAACACCTCCCCTATTAGGGATCTCTTACCTATAATTCCACAACTGGCCATTCAGGTGTCTGCCTTCAGCCCTCAGCTTCCACTAGGGCCACCTAACCTCTCCAGATGGATCTTTTTGGTGAAGTTCAAGATGATCTGCAATTGCATCCTTTCCGAGGTCTGCATCTGTTTCGTGGAAATCATGCTTGTAGCCTTATCCCCACTAGACTCGGCTCTACTTCATTCTACCAAAAAATACACAGACAAAATGTTCTAGACAGCCTGTGGCCTGGCATCAAGGAAATCAGATGAGAGGCTCATTCAGTCACCCAGTAAGAAATGATGAGAGCCTACACTAAGGCAGCAGCCATAGGGGGACAGGGGGCATGAGATGGGAGAGAGATTTAGGGCTTGGTGACAGATTTTGCATGCAGGGACTGAACGAGAAGTTGTGACTCCCAGGTTTCTGGATGGGACAAGTAGGTAGGCGATATACACAGATACACAAGGAAAAGTCCCTTTCAGTAGAAAATACAACATGAGTTCTAGACAAGTTCAATACTGTGCTATAATAGAGACAAATATGAACTAGGCAGTTGTACACTCAAGCCTTGAGTTTAGGGGAGCCACCCTGATTGGAGAAACTTGTAGTTATCTTAAATAAATAAAAGGTAAAAGCCACAGTGTGGATAAGAGGATGGAGGGAAGATATGGAAGGACTTTGGGAACACCAACCCTAAGGTGTGTGTACTTAGGAAATGAGACCTGAAAAAGGATGAAAGGAAGGAAGTGGTGTGTCTGGTAGGGTCGTTCTGACAAAACTCAGCCTCTACAACCATCAGCGCTCCAGGGTAAAGGGCAAACCCTGCATCATCCCTCCCTGCGCTGTGGCCCACTCTTCAAACGTGTCCAGCCAGGCTCTGGCCACGTTTCGCTGCCCTCACCCGAGCCTTGCAGAGCTCACTCCCTCTCCCCGTATGCTACAGTCCCCCAACTCCTACCACCTAGCTGTCAGGAGCTGCTGGAATGGTAACATGGAAGTTTACAGAACAGGCCTCCCTCACCCCTGAGCCCCCAGTGCTTTCTCAGCAGCCTCACACAGCCGGTTTCTCGACCGTGAGCGCCCGGGGCGAGGGGGGGGGTGTCTCTTACTCATCCTGGGTCCCCAGGAGAACACAGTGTGTAGAACGGAAAGACGCACCGGCCAGCGGAGCGCAAACCCGGCGCAGGCCCCTCACTGCCTCCCACTTGACTTCAGCGAGGGCTAAGACGGCGCTGCAGTGACACGGGGAACGTCGCCCGGACAAAGGCTACCTGAACCCCGCCTCACAGCGCCTCGAGCGCAGCAGAAAACACACCTAGGAGCTCAGGCGGGACCAACAGGCACCACAGAGCCCGCGCGCCACGCTCAGGACCCGCCCTTCCGGGCAGAAACCACGCCCCCCGTCCTGTCCTCGGCCTGCAGTCTTGTACTCAGTCTAGTGGATCCGAATCCTTGGTCATGGCGAACCAGGTAGCTCCGGCCGCGCGTGGGGCCCCCGAGCCGGACACAGGGAGGGCGCGGGGTGGCGCCAGGCCGCTGGCCCGGGGACGCGCGGGTCCGGGCCTGGGACGCCTCTGGCGAGCCAGGCTGAAGGAGCGGAAGGAAGCTTTGTTTGGGCTTCCCACCTGGAAGGCAGCTTGGTTTTCTGCCTCAGGGACCCCCGTAGGGCCGTAGGGCTAGAGAGAACCGGAGAGAGGGGGCAGGGAGTGTTCCAGGGGAAGCGGCCTAGGAGCGGCCTTTGCCCTTTGCTCGAAATGAAGTAACTTGCTCGGGGTCATGCATGCAATATGGCAAAGCTGCAGCCAGAGCCATGCACTGAACTCCTAGGTTGCTTGCGCCTCGTAGTTGCAATTTATTACTTAGCCTACTCTGAAATAGCTGTGCCACCAAGGAGTGTATTTTGGAAAGATTCTTGGGTCCCTTTAACATTTTTGTACACTTAGGCACCAAAAGACTTACGTTGTTTTTGGGTGCCGTCGAGTGGGATCCAACTCATAGCGACCCTGTGTACAGCAGGATGAAACATTGCCCAGCACGGGACCATGCACAAGATCTTTTTATGTTTGAGCTCATTGTTGGCAGCTACTTTGTTTCTTCTCATTTTGAGTCGTGCCACATCAGCAAAAGGAAGTCCCAGGGGCTTTACTCCATTCCCATCACTAAGGTCGATTCTACTTTGAGGAGGCAACTCTTTCCCAGTTGTTTCTTGAATGCCTTCCAGCGTGGGGAGGGGCTCATTTTCCGGCACTATATTTGACAGAGCTTCTCTGCTATTCCTAGGGTTTTCAATGGCTGATTGTTTCGGTAGTGGGCTGCAGGGTCCTTCTCCCTATTCTGTCTTAGTCTGGAAGCTCAGCTGAAACCTATCCACCATGGGTGGTCCTGCTGATATCTGAGATACTGGTAGCATAGCTTTCAGCATCACAACAGCGTGTAAGCCCCCACGGCAGAACAAGCTGACAGACATGTGGGGGCAAAGATTGATATCCTCATTTAATCTTCATGCAACATCTCAGCGAGGTATTATCCCCATCTTACAGACCAAAACTGAGGTTTAAGAAGTCATTGTGACAATCAGGATTCTGACCGAGGTCTCCCTACATTTCAAGATCCGGAAATGCATGTTAAGCAATAAAGGCAGAGATATATGAATAATAATAATAATCTAAAATGGCTTAGAGTTTTAATGTTTTGCAAACTTTAGAAATTTCTAGAAAGATGCATGAGCTTAAATGTTGACGTTTAAAAGAAATGATGAACCTTAAATGATCTTATAGTCTTAATAAATATGCAGCTTTTCCTTATTACAAAGTGTCTTCAGAGAAAGGAAAAAAATGTAACTTCTGTGATAGTGCAAAAGTTGAAGTAGAGTAAGTTCTCTGGATTTAGAGAGGGGCTTTGTTTTGCTTTGAATTCAATTCTCAGCAAAAGGAAGTGGTTAAGCTCCCTTCAAACTCCTTTTTTCTTTGGGTTTTTTGTTTTGTTTTGTTTTGTTTTTGGTCAGTACTGGGATTGAATCCAAGACCTTGCACATACTGGGCAAATGCTGTACCACGGAGCTGCACCTTTTTTTTTTTTTTCAACCTAAGAGTCTTACTAAATTATCCAGACTGCCTCTAGCCTCAAATTCATAATCCCTTGGCCTCACCCTCTTGAGTCTCTGGGATTACAGGAGTGCACCTTGGCACCTAACTTCAAACATTTCTTAAAGGGGAGGGGCATCAGATTTAGACTCTGTTTATCATGATGCTTTGGGTTTCTAGGTTATATGACTAAATTGTTAGTATTCTAATTTTGATCCATTGTGATTTTTTTTTTTTTTAATCTATGGTACATGGAGATGAGAAAGATTCTAATGTGGTGTCATTCTTTATACTATCAGATTTAATATCTACATTGTAATTTAAAAGTGGTATTTCCAGCCTCAGTAGTTATCAGGCCACTTATATCTGTATATAATTCACCCTTTCTTTTCCTCAGCTCTTTATTCTGGCACTGATAACCACTCACTCACTGACAAAGCTGCACTGAGCCAGGAACTCTAGTAGACTCCATATTCATTCTCATTCATTCATTATCATGCCTTTGTAGGGGGTTTATCAACTTTTGTAACCACCTCTTCCTCATCCTTTAGTGCCTGGGATAAAAGTGATATGTTCCAAAAATCACCAACCAAAATTTTACTCTTTCTACCCTTTTTGTTTTCTGTAATACTTTGTATTTGTTTCTCTTAATCACATTTTTTATAATTATTGACTTTCAAGACTGTCTCCTATAAACCCAGTGGCTAGCAACCTTTATTCTGTCAACACACTTCATAAGCATTATGTGAACTAATCAAAACCTAAACTTCCTTATTATGCTTGGTTCTCCGGTAGTAAAGGGCGTAACTGACTATACTCTCTAAGGGAGCACTATGCTGCTGTAGATACATAAGTCACATATGTAATTTTAAGTTTTCTAGAACCCACACTAACAGGGGAACAATGAAATTAATTTTAATGGTAAATTTACATAATCCAATATATTCAAAATATAATTTCAACACGTAATCAATATTTTTAAAAGCATTATTATTTCTACCCCATTTTGTACTAAGTCTTCAGAATCCAGTTATATTTTACATTTACAACATAGCTCAGACTGGTCATTTTTCTAGTACTCAGTAGTCACAAGTGGCAAATGGCTAATGTATTAGACAGCACAATCATAAGAAATTGTTACAGTCTTTCTTTTTATTTTCCCCTCAGAGCAAGAATGTTGATTGATTTATTTTTTCCCTCCCTTTATTTGTAAATCATGGTGGGGTACAGAGTAACACAGCATTGGCTTTTTCCATTGTGCAACCATTACATCACTTTTGGCTATACTTTTATTCACCCAAAAGGTTTATGGAGCCTTATGGCTAATATGTAGTAAACCTTTCTCTTTCATATCCCCCATTCTGGTGCTCCTTATCTTCCTTCCCACCCTACAGTTTTGTACTAAATTGGTACTATTTAAATCATACAGACTTAAAGAGTCAATAGAGTACATGGTAAACATGATTCCTTGGACTTCATGCCAGACCTATGTTCTTAACCTCCTTTTCTTTATGCATGATAGAGGGGTTATTAAATAGCTGATGAATAAAACTTTTTAGCCAAAGGAGGCTTTTATATCTGATCAGATGGTCATCTCAAATCTTTTTAAAGTATAATTTTGGTGAAACCTAAAAACAATTCTTCATATCATTTAGAGATACATGTTTCTTTGTGAATCTATGATGTACTTTCTAAAGTTAGCATTCATTGGTATCTAAATTGACCATTAAGTAGTTATTGGCTTAGGAGGATAACCAGTTTGCCTTCTTTTTTCCCTTTAGGTTATCAAGTGTAAGGCTGCAGTTGCCTGGGAGGCTGGAAAGCCTCTCTCCATAGAGGAGATAGAGGTAGCACCCCCAAAGGCTCATGAAGTTCGAATTAAGGTAATGATGCATCTAAGGCACCGTGAAAAATTGGCTTACAATTAGGTGTCTGGGTAGTTGACTAGATCTGAGGTCTACAGAGGCTATGCCCCAAAGGACAGTGTCAGGGAGAAAGTTAAAAGTCAGCCAACCTTAGAATTACAACATCTTCCTCTTACTCTCCTCGCCTTTGTAACATTCCTCTCTATATTTTTAGCTTAGGTCACGGGCTGAGCAGCCATCCCTATGGATTACTGCAGCATAACTTCCTAGTTTGGTTTGAATGTGCCTTCACAGGATCCTCCCCTTTCTGCTGATCCTAGAACTTAAAATATATGGTATCACGTTAGAAACAAAGAATAAGAAATGATCTTCAGTGTTGCTAGAAGAGACCTCAAAAATAAATTTGGAAAGAAGTTCCCTACTGAGTAGAGCAATAAAAAAGTGAAATCTTGTTGCTTAGAGACCTTGAAAGTATTGCCCCTGGTGGACAAGACTCAGTCCAGTGTTCCTCAGCCTCCTCTGTGGCAGAGAGCGGAAATTACCCAGGGAGAGAAGCATACTGCCCAAGGCAGCCAGCTGGGGAGATCTTGAAGCCTTGACATTTATAACACTTAATGTTTTTAGCATTCTGCTCTCTCCTTGGTTTTGATATGAAATTCATGCTTTCAAGTACTGACCATTACATAATTTTTTCCTAACATTCTAGGAAAATGTTACATTTGTGGAAGATTCAAAGTTCTCTTTTCTCATCACTTTATGTTTAATTTCCCCCATCCTCCCTCTAAAGACACACCGCACATAGTAGCCCATGCTCCCAAGAATCACACCTATCCCATAAAGAAACCCAGGACAAATAACTTAAGGACTTTTTCAACCCAGCCCCAAGAATCTGAAATCTTATAATACTTTGTGTATTTTTCAAGTTCAGAAACTAAGGTGATTGTGCTTTTGTCACTGAAGAAAATAATGTTTGTCCTGGTCATACTAAGATGAACTCTGGGGCACAATGCCTTCAGCTTTCATCTGTGGAAAACTGCTGAAGTACAGCAAAGAATGTTCCATTCATTGTAAGTGGGCATGTAGGCCAGAAGTGGAGAGGCATGAATATAAGCACTCCAAGATTCTGCCTTGCAGTGGTTTTTGTAGTTTATAAAGATGAGATTCATGAAAGCCAGAGAGATACGAATAAAGGGCTTACCTAAGTAGAAATAGTGTATGGTGGCAAAAAAGGAGTTGGTTCCACTAAAGCTCTGAGTTTTGGCCCAGACTCAGAAGACCAGCATATTTCAGAACTAGGCAGTCCCTTCTTGTTGTTGTTGTTGTTAGGTGCTATCGAGTGGTGTCCAACTCAGCCACCCTCAGAGGGTTTTCAGTGGCTGATTGTTTTGGGATTGCCTCAGGAGGGGATTGCTACGCCCTTCTCCCATTTTTGTGGTGCTGGGAATCGAACCCAGGACCTCAGAAACTGCAGAGCAGTGCTCTACCCACTGAGCTAAATCCCAACAAAAGTCCTTTTTTAGACATCACATTTCCCAAGAGTTAGGAAGCCAGCAGTGAGATGGGCTGTTGCTGTTTTGGACACAGGTAATGTTCCTCTCCACACCTGAAGACACAGTGCCCATAAAATCACCATGTTTACTGTCTCTTGCGAACATGCACTTGAACAGGAGACTAGATATGCCATATTTCTTTGCATGTAGATGCACTATTGTTTTTATGTACCACCACAAAAGGCTGCCAGTTCTAATCGTTAAGATGCGTTGGATTATGAGTATGTGTTGATTTTAGAGGAATAAAAATATGGAAGAAATGTGTCCTAGAATAACAGAATGTAGCATTAACGTAAAATGCCTTTCTGTTTAACTTGTATGTCACTCTGGATTGCATGCACACAGACACTTTAGTACTTTGTATTTTACTACCCCAACAGATCCTTGCCACTGCAGTTTGCCACACTGACGCCTATACCCTGAGTGGAGCTGATCCTGAGGGGTGTTTCCCAGTGATCTTGGGGCACGAAGGTGCTGGAATTGTGGAAAGTGTTGGTGAAGGAGTGACTAAGCTGAAAGCAGGTAGGGAAAGCATTTGAACCACTTGATGATTTTGGCTGATTTCAATATGGAAATTACCTTTCCATTAAAGTCCATAACTATTTATGAGCAGGTTATCATCCAAGGAAACCGTCAAGATTGATTTCCTTCCTCATCTGGGAAGCACAGATATTTAGGTTTATTTCTCCTCTCTAATTTTGCAGAAATCATCTAAAACTATTTTAAGTACATTTCCAAAGGCAATTTTGGCAGATAAGCAAGACTCTTTGGAGGTACATTAGTTGAGTCAGTATTTTGAAGCCCATGACCTCCTCCTTCTCTAGTTAACTGTTTTAAAGTTTCGTTTAGATGAAAACTTTGAAGTGTGCTCTTTCCATGGTCAGTCAG
The DNA here is from genome assembly GCA_007922755.1 of Pedetes capensis. Classification (NCBI taxonomy): domain Eukaryota; kingdom Metazoa; phylum Chordata; class Mammalia; order Rodentia; family Pedetidae; genus Pedetes; species Pedetes capensis. The sequence continues at coordinate 23,441 of VMDO01001502.1, forward strand.
TGTCTGAATGATATTGTGTAGGTAAAGTCTGAACCTTAACCTTATTAACTGTGGAGTCTACAGCAGCTGACAGCAGTTAGATTTTGTCAGGGCCACTCTGTTCATTTAGGAAAGTATGCCACCGTTCAGCGTAATGCCTTTGTGTTTGCTTCCCAGGGGATACGGTCATCCCACTCTACATCCCACAGTGCGGAGAATGCAAATTTTGTCTAAATCCTAAAACGAACCTTTGCCAGAAGATAAGGTGGGTATCATCTTAAAATGTTTTTCCTTTTTCATTTTGAAACGGCCTCACCATGTAGCCTAGGCTAGCCTCGAGTTCATGAATGTCCTGTTTAAACCTCAGGAATACTAAGATTATGGCTATGTGCCACCACACCAGGCTTTGCATTATATTCATTCTTGCGTGCTCGCACGCACTCGTGCTCGCTCTCTCGCGCTCTCTCTCTCTCTCTCTCTCTCTCTCTCTCTCTCTCTCTCTCTCTGTCTTTCCCCCTCTCTCCCTCCCTCCTTCTCTATGTAGGGGATAAACCCAGGGGCCTTCAGATGTTTTGCAAGTGCTTTTCCCCTGGGCTGTACCCTGAGGCCCTTTTTTACTTTTTATCTTGAGACAAGGTCTTGCTAAATTACACAGGCTGCTTGAAATCCTCTTGCCTCCCCGTCCCTAGTCACTGGAATTACAGATGTGCACCACCACAGCTGGCTGCTTTTTATTATATTCTTAAAACAAGATGTCATATTAACAATACCAAATAAGTGTGTGGCATTTTATAAAGTGCATTTTACATGAATTTTTTCATTTGATCTTTAAAGCAGCCTCACTGTCAATGTTATTGGTGTCCTGTTTTCAAAGATGAGAAATTAAATGTTTGACATACAGCCACCAGCCATTAAGATATAAAACAGCCTGCTGCCATGACACATACCTATAATCCCAGCAAGTCAGGAGGCTGAGGCAGGAGGATCGCAAGTTCGGAGCTAGAGGCAGCCTGTGCAACTTAGTGAGACCCTGTCTAAAAATAAAAAATAAAGAGGTTGGGGTGCATCTCAGTGTAGAGGACTTGCCTAGCATGCATGAGGCTCTGAGTTCAGCCAGTACAGGGTTGGGAAAGGAATATAAAACAGAATTTTCTGAACCTGTTCTCTTCCCATAACACTAAATTTGCAAAGAAATACATGTTTTCAAGATTAAATGAAATCATTTTTATGAGCCATTTTATTGCCAACCAAATGAAAGCAATAAGGTTATTGAAGTCCAGAAGAGGTAACAAAACCCCTGACACAGAAAAGGTAGTGGTTTTATTCTAAGGTAATACCACTTCTTTGAGCCAATTTAATATTCCCTTTTGTTTGTTCCATTTTGTCATTTTTTTTTTATTGGGGAAAATACGTAGACTACAGTACATATGGTATATAGATCTTAAGTAGTACATTCCTGATGGTTAGAACCTTTGCCCAGATTGATAGAGATCTCTGTCAGCAGCCCTCAAAGTCCCTCATGTCCCTTCCAAGTCAGAAGTAACCACTATCCTCATGGCGTTCTCTGTAGAACTTCGTAGAGATGGAACCCTGCAGCACATGCTGTTCTGTTGCATTTCTTTCATTGATAACGTCCATGAGCTATGCCCAACTTGCTGTGTGCACCTTTTTTTTTTTTTTTTTTTTTTGCTCATATCACATTGCAAATACCACTGTTTGTCCACTTTCCGTTGATGGATGTTTAGGTTGCTACCAGCTTGGGGCTATTACGATTAGCGCTACCAGGGATACCCTTACACACAGCCTCTGCTGGCTGTATGTACAGCTTTCTCTTGGGTGTTTTGCTAGGATTGGAATTGCTGAGTTGTGGGAAACACATCCACAGAACTCTGCTGTGAACATATGAGCTTCTTCTCCCGCCAGCATTACATGGAAGAGCTGTTGGTTCTTGCATTGGTTTTCTAATGCCACTGAGAAAATTAGAAGTGATCCATTTTCTCCTCATCTGTGTTTTTATTCATCTGTATATTCCAAAAGATTTATCTGAGTGTGCATCAAATTACAGTGTTTATTAAAAATGACAGATATTTACTAAGCATTCACTCTGTGCCAGACGCAGTGCTAATGCTTTAAATAACATCTCATTCAATTTTTATAGCCATCCATAAGGAAAATATTATTGTTTCTTCACACTTGCTAGTGAGGAAACTAAGGCATAAAGGTTAATTAATTTTCCCAAGACCACTCGGGATTTGAACCAAGTGATCTGACTTTAATGCCTGTACTCCTAAGCAGGAGTTATGTCCACTATCTGTTTTAGAATACCACAAGTAATTTTTGTTACCACTGATTTTGGTGGGTTTTGTGAGGTTTGGGTTTTTTGGTTTGGGTTAGGGTTTTTTCTCTCTTAGTGCAACCAACCGTACAGGCAAAACAAAGAGAAGAAGAAATATGACTTGAACCCTTGAGAACGGTTGCACTTTTGAAGAAGGCCTCCTGGAAGATATACCTCAGCCCATTTGGCTGATCTGGACAGTGGCTTGTAATCTCTCCTCATGTACCTGTTAAAATGAATTGAGTACTCTGACAAGTTCCAGAAGGGTATTAAAAGATGGAGGAGACTATAGGTCTCTTATATGTTTGCCTGATAAGGCATTGCTGAAATGTGACAAATTGTCAATGAATACATTGGGAATTAGAGTTTAGGCCTTAGTACAGTTTTCAGAATATTTACTGGTCATTACTTTTAAAACACTTTTCTGCCCTATGTGTTTTGAGAAACCTGATTTCACCCTGCCATTTCTCTTTAATTTTTTTTTAATTTTAGAGTCACCCAAGGGAAAGGATTGATGCCAGATGGTACCAGCAGATTCACTTGCAAAGGAGAGACAATTTTACATTACATGGGAACCAGCACATTTTCTGAGTACACAGTTGTGGCTGATATCTCTGTTGCTAAAATAGATCCTGCAGCACCTTTGGACAAAGTCTGCCTTCTTGGTTGTGGCATTTCAACTGGTTATGGTGCAGTTGTGAACACTGCCAAGGTAAGAGATGGGCCTGGGTGTTAGCTTCCACGTTCCAATTCAGTTTGGCCATGCTTTGCTGGAATAGTGAACTTGGCCTGGCTGTGATTCCTTGGCCCTATGGAATGAGTACCTTACAGACTAACTTTGCCGTTAGGTGGAACCTGGCTCTACTTGTGCTGTCTTTGGCCTGGGAGGAGTTGGATTAGCCGTTATCATGGGCTGTAAAGTGGCTGGTGCATCCCGGATCATTGGTGTGGACATCAATAAAGATAAGTTTGCAAGGGCCAAAGAATTTGGAGCTTCTGAATGTATTAATCCCCAGGACTTCAGTAAACCCATCCAGGAAGTGCTCATTGAGATGACCAATGGAGGAGTAGACTATTCCTTTGAGTGTATTGGTAATGTGAAGGTCATGGTGAGTATGCTTGGCTTCATTCTTTTCTCTTCTTTTGCTTTGTTTTTCTGCTTTGTGGTGCTAAGGATCAACCCCGGGACATTGTGCATTGTAGGCAAGTGTTTATGAATCTGTTTTTAATGCAGTTTCCTTGAGATTAAAAATTGTGATTTTTGCAAAGAAAAAAATCTTTTGATAGGAATTATAATGAAAGAGAAAAATAGCTTATCTGAATTATAAATGCAAAATGATACAAGAACCACTCACAGAAAGATGAAAAAGATGTTTCTTTGCCTTTCAATGCATGTTAGATGTTGTTGTTGTCATTGTTGTTAGCTGCTGTTGAGTCAGGTCTAACTCATAGTGACCCTTATGGGGTTTTCAATGGCTGATTGTTTTGAGATTGCTTCAGGAGTGGATTGCCGCGTCCTTTTCCCATTTTTGTGGTGCCGAGGATCAAATCTGGATCCTCAAGAGAGTGCATTGCAGCACTCCACCAATACCTCTACCTGTTGCTAGTACTAAAATCTTTAGCATTGTGAACTAGGATTTTACTTTTATTTTTAAACTGATAGCATAAAAAACATAAAAATTATACAGATTAATGAGTTACCATGTAATCTTTGATACATGTATACATTGTGTAATGTTTAAATCTGGTTAAACTCACCTCCTCAAACATTTATCATTTTATGGTGAAAGGTTAAAAGTCTTCTAGCTATTTGAAATGTACAGTGTGTTATTTTTACGTTGGTTGCCCTACTGTGTAATAGTACATCAGAGCTTCTTCCTCCTGTCTAACTGTAACTGAGTACCCATTGATAAGCATTTCCCCATACCTAGCTGTCTGACTTTCCCCAGCCTCTGGTAACCACAGTGCTCCCAAGTTCTATGAGATCTTTTTCTTTTTGGATTCCATTAGTGAGATCACGTGATACTTGTGTTTCTGTACCTGATTTATTTCACTTAACATAAGTACCTCCAGTTCTATGTTGTTGCAAATGACAGGATTTTATTCCTTTTTATGGCTAAGTAGTATTCCATTGGGCTGGGGTTCAGCTCAGTTGATAGAGTGATGCTCTGCACTCTCTGAGGACCTAGGTTCAATCCCCAGCACTGCAAAAAATGAGAGAAGGATGTGGCAATTGACTCCCAAAACAATCAGCCATTGAAAACCCTATGAGGGTTGCTATGAGTCAGACCTGACATGACAGCACCTAACAACAAGTATTCCATTATATATATGTACCACATTTTCTTACCCATTCATCAGCTGATGGACACTTAGGTTGTTTCCATTTCTTAGCTATTGCTAAGAACTGGTCAGACATTACTAGTGCTGCAGTGAACATGGAATGCAGATGTCTGACTTACTGATTTCATTTCCTTAGATATATATCCAGTAATAGGTTTGCTGAATCATGTAGCAGTTCTGTCTGTAATTTTTTGAGGAATTGCCATATTGTTTTCCATAATGGCTTTATTAGTTTACATTCCCAGGAGCAGGGTATGAGGAGTCCCTTTTCTCTAGGCCCTTGCCATCACTTGTTATCTTTAGCTGTTCTCATAACAGCCATTACTGGGATAAAGTGATATCTCACTATGGTTTTGCTTTGCCTTTTCCTGATGACTAGTAATGTTGAGCTTTTTTCCCCCCACATATCTGTTAGCTCTTTGTATGTCTTATTTTGAGAAATGACTATTTACATCTGTTGCTCCTTTTTAAATCAGGTTATTTGTGGGGCTTTTTGCTATTGAGTTTTTGATGTTCTTCATAAATTGTGGGTATCAACTCTTTGTCAGATGTATAGTTTCAAATTCTTTCTGTACGTTATCTCTACATTCTCTTAACCGTTTCCTTTGCTGTGCAGAAACTTTTCAGTTTAATATAATCCCATTTATCCATTTTTTACTTTGTTTCTGGTGCTTTTGAGGCCTTGTCCAATAGAAATCTTTGCCCATTCCAGTATTTGGAAGTGTTTCCTGTATATTTTCTTCTAGTAGTTCCATAGGTTCAGGACTTAACATTTAAATTTTTTATTTTTTATTTTTTATTTTTTTGCAGTACTGGGGGTTGAACCCAGGCCCTCGCGCTTGCATGCTTTGCAAGTGCTGGACCACTGAGCTGCACCCCCAGCCCATTTTTTTACTTTTTGAGACAGGGTCTCACTAAGTTACACAGACTGCCTCTGGTCTCAAACTTGCGATCCTCCCTGCCTCCGCCTCCTGAGCCGCTGGGATTACAGACGTGCACCACCACGCCCAGCTCTAGGACTTACATTTAAATCTTTAATCCATTTTGAGTTAGTGCGAAATAGGCGTCTAGTTTCATTTTCCTACATGTGATGTGGGTTTAGGATATACTTTTAAAACAGAAAAGCAAATAAAAGCTTTAAATGTATTCAATTTCTATTAATATTTATCCAAGTTAATTTTTTAATATCTATTAAAATATAAATGTCTAATAAAATTATACTTACTGAACAGGAAGTTTGAACATTTGTCATCATTTTTTTTTTTAACTGTACCAGTCCTCCCCCACTAGAGGCTTCTGAGGAAGTACTTATTCTTAGCATCCTGTGCCTGCTCCTGTGATTTGGTCTTAACTCTGTGCTTGCAGAGAGCAGCGCTTGAGGCATGTCACAAAGGCTGGGGGGTCAGCGTGGTGGTTGGAGTAGCTGCTTCAGGTGAAGAAATCGCTACTCGTCCATTCCAACTGGTGACAGGCCGCACGTGGAAAGGCACCGCCTTTGGAGGTAATCAGTGGGTGAGATGAGTACATTTTCTCTCTTGTTGTTTCTATTGGAGGTTTGGGGCTGGTGTTTAGCTCAGTCGGTGGAACACTACTCTGCACTCCCTGAGGACCGAGGCTTGATCCCCAGCAACGCAAAAACAGGAGGACTTGGAAATCCCCTCCCAAATGCAATCCCGAAACAATTAGCCAATGGGTCACTGAGTTGGACCCAACCTGACGGCACCTAACAACAAACAACAGTTGGAGGTTTGGGGCTGGGGCTTAGCTCACAGAGTGCTGCTGTGCACTTTCTGAGGCCCTGGGCTCAATCTCTAGCACAGCAAAAATGGGAGAAGGACGTGGCAGCCCACTCACGAAACAATCCCAAAACAATCAGCCATTGAAAACCTTATGAATAGCAGAGAAGTACTGACATAGTGCTAGGCATGGCACAGTGTCGGGGAGTGTTTTGTTCTGTTATACACAGGGTCACTATGAATTGCACCCAATTTGACAGCACCTAACAACAATATTGGAAGTTTTAGATCTCAGTCTGATTTCCTGTATCAAAAATCTTCATGAGCTACCTTCCCATCATAAATTGTTGCATGCAAGGTTATTTTAATAAAACGATTCCAAATTCAATCAGTATTTACCGCTGGCGCTGTTTCTTCTAAAACACGTGAACACTTGTTACACACTTTAAAAAATAATTTCTGTTAATGAGGAGGAGGGTGGGGGCAGGGCAGAGGTGAGAAGTTGATTGAAAGGTAAACAAGGGTCAGCCACACTGTTTTATGTTTTGGACTTAAGTAGGCTATCACATTTTTACTCATTTTTCCAGAGAGTGCAATGATCATAGGGTGTGATCAGACTTCTTTCTGAATAGTACTGATTTCAGCAGTAACCAGTACTGAGATTTTTTGTTTGCTTGTTTACTGTTGTGGTACTAAGGAATTGAATCCAGGGCCTCATACATGCTTTTTGCAAGCACTCTTACCACTGAGCTGCACCCCTAGCCCATTTTTTACGTTTTTATCTTGGGACAGGGTCTCACTAAGCTGCCTCTGGCCTGCAACTTGAGATCCTCCTGCCTCAGCCTCCCAGATTACTGGGATTACAGGCGTGTGCCCCTGCATGTGGCTCCAATACTGAGTCTTAAAGTGAAAATATCAAATTAGACCCATCCTTACAACAAAATTGAAAAGCTATGTTAATGATTATTCTCCCCTTGTGTGATCCTAAAAAGTACTTGGTTGCTGGAGGTTGCCTAACTACCAGTAGAATACTAGGAAAAATTTCCCATCTTTTTTGTGGTTGTTCAGCTAGGGAAAAGACATCAAAACATGTTTATTTAGTTGGGGGGTAGGGAAATCACATAAATTTTGAATAATCTGTGTTTAACAAGATAACCTGCTAATATCCTCATATCATGCCATCTTTTTTGAAAGCCACAAGAAGAGCTTTGGGCAGAATGCTAAAAGGAGAGGTTGACCAACCTTTTCCTCCTTCATGCTCCTCATGCTCCAGTATTTACCTTAGAAAGTCCGTCTGACTCACTTTCCTATTCAGTGTCCTAGAACAGACTTTTTAAGCCACATATGCTGGGGCATCATCTTACCGAAGCTGTATTTTAAAGGGTATTCTAAGTCTGGATTATTGAGCCAGGGGTAGTAACCTCTAACTGAAGTCTCATCCTACCACATAGCAGTTGGGAAATTCGGTGGAACATCGTGACCCCTTATGTTACCAAAATATGACCTGAAGACATAAAGAGAAGTTTTGACCTACAGATTATTGTTGGTGATATTAGGTGCCAATGAGTCATGTCCAACTCATAGCGACCCTTATAGGGCTTTCAGTGGCTGATTGTTTCGTGATTGCTTCAGGAGTGGATTGCCAAATCCTACTCCTGTGATCTCAGGATCTGAGAGACTACTCAGTTACTGAGAGATTACTCAATTACTAGGAGATTTAAAGGAAAAATGTAAAACTCCCACAATTTCTGGGGTAATAATTGGGGGAAGGTAGGAGGGGGGAGATTTAGAAAAGGCTCAGAAGAGGTTTGAGGTACAGTCCAAAGCATCCTTAAAAGTTGGGGAGCTTGTTGATTTATTGCTTCTTTGGATCCAAGTGAGAAATTGAAATAAATTTTATTTAAGATTTTACTGCTTTAAGATTGTTTTTCAATTTCATTGTTTTCTATCCTGAGATACTATCTCTATTTTGTTGTTGAACTGAAGACCCGGGAAGTAAAGTCTAATACTGCATCAGCTTTTTTTCTTAGATGTCATGATTACAGAAATCTTTGCTTTTGCAGACCTAAAAAACATGTTGCTAAGACTTCTAGCATTCTGTGTTGTATAATTTAGAAGTCTCCCTCAGTTGGTACCAGATGTGGTGGCACTTGCCTGTAATCTGAGCACTCAGGAGCCTGAGGCAGGAGAATCTTGAGCTTATACCCAGCCTGGGCTATGTAGCTATATCCTGTCTCAAAAAAATGTATCAGTTGGCCAAAACTTTGATGAGCTTTTTGTAAATCTGTTTATCACTTGCTGTGTAGGTCAGGCTGGCCTCAAACTCATTATCCTCCTGCCTCCCCTTCCTGAGTGCTATGATTACAAGTACGCACCGTCACGCCTGGCAGAGATTTTGCTAAATCCTGATATGGAAAAAGGAAAATAGAAAAAGTATTTATTCTTCCAGCTGAAGATGTATGTCAGATTCTTCCTCCACTTCATCCCAGTTTGAGAATCTTTCATGAACTATTTGTTCTCTAAAATGTCTTTGTGTTACCAAGTAATAAGCATACTGTAGAAGTCTCTTGCCTAAGATAATAAATAGATGTACTCCTTTAGGATGGAAGAGTGTAGAAAGTGTCCCAAAGTTGGTGTCTGAATATATGTCCAAGAAGATAAAAGTTGATGAATTCATAACTGGCAACCTGTCATTTGACCAAATTAATGAAGCCTTTGAACTGATGCATTCAGGGAAGAGGTAAGCTTCTGTTTAGCTACATAGTATGGAATGCAATGCCTGCAGCTGTAGCCCTGTGGCATCCGATCCCGTCAGATCTCGGAAGCTAAGCAGGGTCGGGCCTGGTTAGTACCTGGATGGGAGACCGCCTGGGAACACCAGAAGCTGTAGGCTTGGGAGAAGGACCTGGCAACCCCCTCCCAAAAATCAATCTGCCATAGAAAACCCTACGAACAGCAGAGAAGCACTGACAATAGTGTTTCCCCTATTGTACAGAGGGTTGCTATGAGTCGGATACCGACTCGACGGCACCTAACAACAACAACAACAATGGAATGCAATAATGATTTGGGGCTTTTACGGGAAGGAAAGTAAAAAAAAAAAAAAAAATACAATCTTAGTTGTCTTAAAAGAAATTCATTTAAAGTCTGTTTATTGCCTTTTTCTCTTACAGTATTCGAACTGTTGTAAAGATTTAAATTCAAAGGGAAAATATGTCCACCCTGTAAGTAAATCTTGTAATCTGATGGGAGCAGCTGACAGGCAGGAAGATCTATCTTCCAAGTTCACCACCTTTGACCTTCAGTAACTAATCTAGGGAATAGTGTTATAATTCATAAGTCTCTGTAATCAAGGATAAGGCTAATACAGTCACAAATCTGTTTTCTGGATTCTCCTTCACAAATAAGTGCTAGCTCCTTAAGCAATATTTTGACATAATAAAAATGATTTCCACATTTATGTGTAAGTTGTCATCTCTTTTTTATGCTATATTCATTTAGTCTCATGGTTCCTCTCCCCATTATTTTCATTCTGTAACAAAAAGGTAGGAGAAACTGGGCAATGGTTTTTTGTTTGGTTTTGCTTTTTTTGAGACATCTCTTTTTCATACTTAACACCAAAAGGGAGAAGCAAAAAAAGGAGGTGGCTACCACAGAAGTAGAGCAGCCACCCAAAGGCAGCTTGCCCGTCAAGAACCCAAACAGCAGGGCCAGAGTATTTCTATGCATAGATCTTACACTACTAAGCTCTTTCCTTATTCACCTTTTTAAAAAACAAAATAAAACACATTTAGTTAACCAAATGCAGCCTACAATATGAAACAATTTGTTCCTAAAACAATAATGTCCAGATATTGTTTTCTAATGTAAAAGAATGGGAAAACAAGCCACACATCCACATCACAAGTGGTATCATTTGTTCCTCTTGTAGCTTCAGAGCTTGGTAGGAGTTAAAACATCATCAAAGGTAGACAGAACCTGATCATACCATCTCAGATACCCCAGGATTTCTAACTGCCAGATGACTAAAATATCCTCCCCACCCCAGGGTGTTTTGTTCCCAGATTTACTGCATTCATTGTTAAACAGCCCATAGTTTTTGAAACATTGAATACAAGTAAGATCAAAATTATTTCAAATGACATATTCTAAGAATATAAATCACAAATTTTGTAATTGGTAAGCTCATTGTTAGCAATTCTGAACCAATTTATGTGTTGTAGGATCAAGCAAATATCAATGTTTGAAACCAAAGTTCTCACCAAGAGAGAAGATACAAATGTTAAATAGATGGAACGGGGAAGGAAGATCTGTATTTAATTTGAAATGGAAGTATGAGAATAAATTTTTAATTTTTTAAAAAAGTACATTGCCCTAAAAGTGCCCAGCAGCAATGAGATGCCAGGAGAACCCAGATCTTGATTTCTAAACACCCTACCTGATGAAAAGACACTAGGGCTCTCAGACAGAGCCAAGTCCCACCACAGGGCAGGAAAAGTACATGGTAGCCTAGACATCTTGCTATGCCAAAAGCAAAGTAGTACTCAGACTGATGCTTCAAAATTATCCATAAACAAGCGTAAAGGTACTCCCACTGGCCAAATTTGGAACAATTACAGTAATTAAATAAAGTCCATTTCCCATACTGATATTCAAAAGGTGGGGAGATCTAGAGGGGAAGTACTTTCTTTGTAGAACCATGTCGGCTAAAAATGTAGTTGGGATGCTAGACTTGGATAATGCTACCAATGTAGTAAAATAGTGGATTCAGACAAGGATTGTTGTTGCATGCCGTTGAGCCCAACTCACAATAACCCTATGTACAAAAGAAGGAAACACTACCTGATACTGTGCCATGTCCAGCACTATGTCAGTGCTTCTCTGCTATTCACAGGCTTTTCAGTAGCTGATTGGTTTTTGGAAGTGGGCTGCCAGGTCCTTCTCTCAAGCCTATATAGCACTTGGTGTTCCCAGGTGGTCTCCCATCCAAGTACTAACTAACCAGGCCTGACCCTACTTAGCTTCGGACATCTGACAGGATGGGATGCCACAGTAGTATGGCTGCAGGTATAAGGATTATTAGTGAATGCTAAAACCATTCAGTACACAGGATATCCAAATGGCCTCCAAGTATCCCCTCCCAGATTACTTAAGGAAAAGATACTTTTACAGTAAGACCTCACAAACACCAAATGATCAAAGAGCATTGGCAATAACAACATGTACCTTCTCATGGGAGGTAATGAATCCTACATACAACATGTTATCTATGTTGTCTTCTGTCAAAATATTTATCCTGAATCTGTCCTCATGAGCACCGCCAACTGTAAATTTCACACAACACCAAAAAGGTAGGTTGATTACTCTAAAGAAGACTGCATACAACAATGACAACTGCCATAGGTTTAAAAGAAAGAAAGCCTTAAAGAACACTTTGGGAAAACTGAGGAAGTCTGAACATGTATTATACATTACACAGTTCTGTATCAATGCTAAACTTCTTGGGTATGGTAATTATACTATGACCATGTAGGAGAATATCCTTACATTTGAAAAACAGATGCTCAAGTAGTAATGAATGAAGTATGATGCCACTTTTATTTTTCTCTTCAAAAGTGCTAGAGGCTGGAGCCAGGCACAGTGGTGCACACCTGTAATCCCAGTGGCTGTGGAGGCAGAGGCAGGAGGATCACAAATTCGAGACCAGAGGCAGTCTGTGTAACTTAGTGAGACCCTGTCTCAAAAAAGTAAAAAAAAATTGGCTGAGGGTGCAGTTCAGTGGTCCAGCACTTGCAGAACATGCAAGCGCAAGGCCCTAGGTTCAACCCCCAGTACCCCCCCCACACACACACACACACGTGCTAGAGGCTGAATGCACATTTAAAGGCTTTGGCAAAGTAGAACACCTGCTATTGATTTTCACCAAACCCAAAGAAAAACCAGTAGTAGTTAGAAAACAGACTGAGGAATCAAGCTCTGATGGCAAACAAATTCCTAAACCACCTCCAGCCCATTGATTTAGACACTGAGTGGCAAGTGGTAAATAGGTATTGGTGAAAGGGTTCTAAACTCACTGTTTTAGCAGCAAAAGACATAAAATGAAGATAAAGGGCAAACATGTTTCTTTTCTTTTAAATTATACTTTAAAGGCCACTGGAAGACTTGCAGGAAAACAAAATTATCTTAAACATTAATCTGGCTGAGGGCATTAGCTCTGTGGTGCAACAGTTGCCAAGCACACGAGGCCTTGGGTTCACTCCTGGCACTGGAAAAAAAAAAAAAAAAGTTAATACATTTACTTTGTAAAGGTGACAGAATGATGAACCTAGGTGTTCTGTCACCTAAATCTAATTAATACGTTTAATTTGTTATATGTAACTGAGCTAGAGACCAAGCATGGTGGTACAGGCCTATAATGCTAATGCTTGGGAGGTGGAGGGCGGGAGATAGTGAGTTCCAGGCCAGCCTGAGCTACATAGCAAGTTCAAGGCCTGCCAAGGCAACATATTGAGATAGACCTCCCCTTCACAGGAGGTGGTAGGGAGCCCAAACCCAGGAAACCATTACCACCAGCAAGGTTATCTTTTCACCACAGCACTATCCCACCAAGATTGTCTTCCTTGAGCTTATTTTCTAATGACACAGACACTGAATAAACCCATACTGTTAATTCCACTAACAGAATATAAAATGCTCCCTCCCCTAAACAAGTCAGTCTTCTCAGTCTTAAAAGCACTCAAAAATATGGCTGCATTCCAAATGCTGCTGGTCCTCTGCTGGATTAAGCATAATCCTACAATTCTGGTACTGCCACTATACCTGAAAAAGTGTGCTCAAATGGTCACAAATTGTTTGAGATTATGACATCAGCCTCCCCATTCCCAATAATTCTGTCTGAAATTCCCAAACGCAACAAAGTTAAGGACTACATGGTGGGATAATTATTCAAATTTTAATCTCCCTTTACACATTATATTAACATTCATATACAAGGCATTCCATTCACAAATATTACAGTTTGATAAAAACTTCACATACATACCCCCAAAGTCTATACCAGATTCAGTCACTTTACTAAATTAAAATAATAAAAGTAAGGAAAACATTATCATAATTCTCTTAAAGCAATAAGGTCTGAGGCACTCTGGGAAAGATGTTCTCTTACAAGAATAATGTGTCAGTGGTATCAAATTATATTACAATAAAGTCATCAATACCAGTAATTGAGTATACTCTAACGACAATGACTTTGTGATCTGTCTTCACTGGATACACTTCTATTTGGACAACTGATAAAAGGAACACAGATATTGGGCAGCTGACCATTTCTAATGAGGCTCTCAACTATGTACAGGTGAGGTGTATTTCCAGCACACCAAGGACAGCTGCATCCCTACTGCAAGGTTACAGTACTCAAATCAGTTCCTTGCTCATGGCTATCAGGTTTACTAAATGTTAAAACTTTCTCAGTCTGCCTAGCTTACTGTGCTAAAGCTGGAGACATTTTAGAACTCTGTTCCCATCGTCTGCCACAGTGAAGCCTCCACCCTTCCGAGTCCCTCTAAGAGGTACCCTTGACACAAAATGGAGGGGAAGCAAGGGGACTTTCCCCTCACATTTCTCACCAACTGGAGGTCTCCAAGAGCAGAATATTACAAAGTCATCATGCCCTGCAACAGCCAGCCACGGTTTGGAACGTGGCTATTTCTGCCATACACTCAACTTTAAAAAGCCTGATAGCTTCTTCCAAAGTGAATTTTACCACTCCCTCACTGACACAGAGTCCACAATAGAGAGTCACTGCGTGCTTCCCTACACACAAGAACAAGGGAAAATAATTAGCATGGGGGAGGAAGGAGGCCAATTCCCAGCTAGGAATTAAATCACTATGAACTATGGTTCCACTGAGGACAGCAAATAACCCTGTCAGAGCAGAATCAACCCAATCCAAAGGTCGCATCATGTTCAATAATTACACATAGGAAATTTTAAATGTATGCATATATATTCCCGTTTATATATGTAATAAAAAAAATCTGGAGCAACACACATTGTTGAGTCTCAAGGACTCATCTTCACCATTCACCTGAAAAGCAGCTGGCTCTTGCCGGCCAGTTTGTGGCAGTGATAAAAGCAACTAGAAGCAAGTTTATGTAAAAGTGCTCGAGGGGCAAATAAGAAAACAGGTGCACAGAGAAAGGGGGGGGGGGTCCTGAGCGGTGTTTCCTTTATTCTTCTCAGCTTTTTCCAACCCAAGTTCTTGAGGACACACACCAAATGCTATAGTCCTTTCTTATCTACAGTCAGAACAAAGTAAGTTATTTTTAGAAAAACTGCCTCTTCCTTTCTGTACTTTCAATAAAATGCATAGTACAGTCAGAAAGTATTATTGAGATGTGCCATCCTGGGAAAAATTAAAATTGGGACATGAAGTGAGGCCTTGCATTATCGGGTCTCCGGGTTAGGATTTCACAGCCAGTGTCCGTGACCAGCAGGGTGTGCTCGAACTGAGCAGACCGCTTTCCATCTCTCGTCACTGCAGTCCAGCCATCTGGCCAGGTCTCATCTTGCCATCCACCTTCAACAAATAAAAACAATTTCTTAATTTCATCATTTAGTTTTCTAAAACTCGCTAGGTAAGTGCATATTAAGAAGAAAACTAATGAGAAAATTCACATTAAGATCCATACTAATACTTGGTTTTAGCTAAAGACTTTCTAACTTCATTTTGGTCTCTAGTACCAATGAAGAAGGAGGTGAAGTTTAGCTCAGTTGGGAGAGTGCTTGCTCTCTGAGGCCCTGGGTTTGATCCCCAGAACTGCAAAAATAAGAGAAGGACCTGGTAGCCCATTCCCAAAACAATCAGCCATTGAAAACCCTAAGAATAGCAGAGAAGCACTGACATAATGCTGGGCATGGGAGTGTTTTGTTCTATTGTACATAGGGTTGCTATGAGTTGGACCCAACTCGATGGCACCTAACCATCACCACCAATGAAATAAGATAATGTCTAAACTTTGTCAGGTGTGTTACAATGTCCCATTTTTTATATTTTCCAATATAAATCAAGATGGTATTTCCAAATAAAAGAAGACTTCACTCAGAAAACACATTGATATTCCTCCTTATAGAACTAAAAGTAAAATCTTGAATTAATAAATTTAGCTTTTTCCTGGTATAACTTTGGCCTCTGACGAACAATAATCCATGTATCAAGTGAAGGAAATAACATTAACTTCTGTACTTTTATTACAGCATTTAATTCTGGATATAATTTCTACATGGCGGGAACACAACCAGATGGTGACAATGGACTATGCTGTGAATTTTTCTGTAGACTGTATCCCTGTAACTAGAAAAAGGAGCAAAGAGATAAAAAAGGACTGTTGAGAGGATAAGGAAAACAGGACGAGGCAGAATGAACTAGCAAGGAGCTGAAACTGTGGAAGGAGTAAAGGTAGAGGGAAACCACCAGGAGACAAGAGAACCTGGGGATACCATGAAGGGAAAGCAGGCAGGTAAAACCCAAGGGAATCTGAGGCAGAGGTGGAAGGGAAAAGTTAGGCAAGTCTGGATACTACTGTAAAATTATGTATTTATAGAGACTTTCTTCTTTCAAAGTTAGAGGTGAAAAATATCAATATGCTCTTCGTTTTGAGTAATCACTATGTGAAACACCACCTCTAGGCTTCACTGACTCAAACCCCAGAACATAAACTTGGCAGTGAAATGCAACTACTTCTGCAATATTAAATTCCAGAGTAAAAGGAAATACAAGGCAGCTGTAAAAACTTAACCCATGCTTTTTCAAACACCAAAACATGAGTAAACCAATGTTTTTCAATGTAACTGACCTTTACACAATGGCTTTAAAACATTACTTCTTTGATTTTTTTGTGTGAGCTGATAAAACAGACTGTATAGTAATGCCAAGTCAAACATATTTGGCTACTATACTGAGAAAATTCCTCTTTAGACTTGAGATCTCCCGTTCCAGAGCTGGGATTTAACCTAGCTGAGCTATACTACTGGCTCTTATAATTTGATGACTATCTGAACTAGCTCTATAGAAATTTATCTGCTTACTCCTAGAAATACTACTTTATGTCTCACCAGCCAGATGTCCAGTAATAAAAAATGGAACCAAAACACTTTCCTCCCCATTGCCTTTCCTTTCACTGCTCATATATTTCACAACTGGGTGCTCAGAATCAGAACTTTATTCTTATTTCACAAAGGGGACAGAAACACTACATTTGTGCAGTCCCTG
>VMDO01001502.1:40203-76992 GCA_007922755.1 Pedetes capensis
CCGTCGAGTCGGTATCCGACTCATAGCGACCCTCTGTACAACAGGGGAAACACTATTGTCAGTGCTTCTCTGCTGTTCATAGGGTTTTCAATGGCAGATTGATTTTTGGGAGGGGGTTGCCAGGTCCTTCTCCCAAGCCTACAGCTTCTGGTGTTCCCAGGCGGTCTCCCATCCAGGTACTAACCAGGCCCGACCCTGATTAGCTTCCCAGATCTGATGGGATCAGATGCCACAGGGCTATGGCTGCAGGCCTCCCTGAAGTACAGGAGGCATTTATTTATATGTATTTTACATACATAATATATTTAAATAAATAAAACAGCTCACTTCTTCCAGCAAGCCCGAGGGTGTTGGCAAGACAAGGATTACAATTTTCATTCATATGGAAAATGCAATAAAGAATTAAGTGAAGGGGGTGGCTTTAATATGACCTCCAATAAGACCCACTTCCTGGTATCTTGCCCTTTGTAGTCCCCTCCTCCCCCTCAGTGTGGGGTAAATCCAGTGACTCACTTATGACATGGAAGTCACTTGCAAAACTAGGTTACACAATGACTGGAAGGACCCAGGGAAGTGGTATCCTTTAACGGAAGGCTCAGGACACACTAGCCCTATATTACAGCCTCACTATACTCCCTAAAGCCAATGAAGAATTAGCATGCTGCAGCTACTTCCTCACAATCGCTCCAACACTCTCAGAGATGAGCGATCCTCAGAACACCACACCACCACCCCTGCCACATGCTAGTCGGAGGACCACAAGAGCAAGGACAGAGTGGCTGCTGTGCTGTTCTTTCTCACAATGCCGCATGTCGTCACAGTACAACATGAATGCAGATTCTGAAGAGCCAGACAGCTCTTGAGTTCAGAGTCAGACCCATCTTGCCACATAAGCAGCTAAATGACTCGGGCAAGGTTCCCTCTTCGAGAATCAGTTTGCTCTTTGTGTAAGGGGGTTAACATCTTCATAAGTTGTGGAAATTGAATCATGTAACTTCGTCTGCCTCAAAGTGAGTGGCTCGCCAAATGTTCTCTTTTGTTCCTTCTCTTCCCCCTCCCCCATCAAGCAACAACTTCTCTACACATGCCTGACATTGGCTCCTAATTACAATGATTAAGAGTTTGACAAGATTATTATGAAAAGCAACCAGAATTCTATTCTTCAGCACCTACTGACAGCAGCAGAATTACCATGTAAAAAGTATTATTTTCTTGGCAACCACTATAATGTTCTCTACTCTAAACCAGTGGTCCCCAACACCTGATCAAAGGACCGGTACTAGCCCACAGCCTGTCAGGCACTGGGCTGCAAAGGGGATGGTAAGTGGCAGGACAGCAAGCAAGTGACCGGCTCGCCAGTGCCTCATAACCCCAACCCCCTCAAGTGCCCTCCACACTTCACTCCCATCCAGAGAAAATTTGTCTTCTACAAAACTGGTCCCTGGTGCCAAAAAGATTGTTCTACACAATACTGTATCAAGTTCAAGATGCGATACACAGTGGGAATAAAGAAAATAGCAGAAAGCAGAACAAACTATTGGTCTGATAAGTAACAAAATTAAATAAAAATTCAATTAAACAATGTTATAGCATCATTTTTTTCTCACCTTCACAAATCATTGGTTCAATTGTAAATACATGGCCTGATTTCATCACTCCAACTGCTTTATTTTCTGAAATTAAAGAAAAAGTCTCAAAAGACAGCAAAACCAACAGCAAATTATTGAACAGCTCACATGAAAGAGTACATAACTTAAGCTCCCATCAGTGATTTTTAATTATTTTCTTATCTCCTGTTTCTTACAGTATGTCATTCAACAAACAGGTTGTATGTTGGGAAATGCCTATTTTGGGGAAGATACTGTATTAGGCACATTTCATTCTGCTTACGTTTTCTACATTAAAGAGAAGTTCACAGGCTGGATTTCAGATACGGTTCTCATTTCTATAAAAGGAAAAGTGCCACTGTCTACTTAACTGCAGACTAGAAAAGCAATCCTAACCCACAGAATGCCATCACTCATCCACACAGAAGAAACACGAATAACAAAGCCACATGCCAGAAGTCTCACACCTCTTTGGACAAGGGGAGTGTGCATGTGTGTGTGGGGGGGTGCACACACACAAGGGCACGGCCCACAGAAACACACACACAATTTTCATATAGACTGTTGTTTTTCTCATCCTCTAACGGAAACAAAGCCTTTGCATACTAGCCTATTTCTCTTCTAATGTTGAAGAGACATTCCTTTCTATTTGAAAACATTGCATTTCCCCCAAGTTAACTAATATGAGAGTATTGTTCAGGACTATCATAAGAAGTGAGGTGAGGTTTAGCTCAGTTAGTGGAGTGCTGTTCCTCACTCTCTGAGGACCAGGATTTGATTCCCAGCACAGTAAAAATGGGAGAAGGACATGGCAATCCACTCCCAAGTAGTCTCAAAACAATTAGCCTATGAAAACCCTAAGAGGGTAACTATGAGTTGGACCCAACTCAACGGCACCTAACAATCAAGATCATCATTAAGAAAAACCGTTATGAGTTAAAGTCTCCACACCTGCCATCTCTAATAAAGTCCAAAAATTTTTAAAATAAGAACAAGCCTTTTTAGTCAATCTTAGGCAAAATTGGAGAACTAGTTTCAATGTCAAACTGAAGAACAGGAACTGATAAAGGCATTGGCTAAAGTCAGGCGCAGTGGCACACACCTGTAATCTCAGCACTTGGGAGCCTGATGTAGGATCAAAGAGTTTGAGGCTAGCCTGGGCTATAGCTATACAGAGAGATCTTGTCTAAAATAACCAAAAAAAAAAAAAAAAAAAAGAAAAAGAACTATCAGCTAAATGAATGATGGCACTGCTCAGCCCGACCAGCAGATGGCAAACACATCAGCCTCTCCAAGTTCCCTTTCCTATGTGAGGTCTGGCTGTCAGGAGATCTCAAGTTAATGAATAGTGAAGGTGTTCTACTGGGCAACTGTGTCTATTAGGTTCGATCCCGTAACCGTAACCATTTCTGGGAATGGCTGAACTTCAACTACATGCTCACCTTCCTGCACCCTTCCTGGTGAGCAGCCACCATGCTGCTTCCCACTATCTTAGATTTGAACAAAATACATGGGTTACAGATTCCAAATCTACTTTCCAAACTCTCAAGAGCAAAAATTAAATAAAATCACATTTTCTCATTTGTAATCTCATGAATCTTCTCTCAAATTGACATTGAGCTTATTACATATAGAAAATCAGTCCATATTCCCTTAGATACAGCAAAACAAGAATGTTGCCAGTGTCTGTCTGGTGTCACAAAAAAATAAAATAAAGGAATCTATAAAGCCGTGCTGCCTACGACAGCAACATTGGCCAAGAGTGGCTACCAAGCACTTGAAAAGTGGTTTATCAGAACTGAGATGGGCTTTCAGGGGTAAAATCACTGCAAATTTTAAAAATTACAACAGCTTATAATTAGATATCTCAATTTTATGCTGAAACTAAAGGTTGAAATATTTAAGTAAAATACAGTATTAAATTTCATCTATTACTTTCTACAGGTGTGTGTGTGTGGTACTGGGGTATTAACCCAAGGCCTGCAGCAATTTCAAGTGCTGTACCACTGAGCTGCTCCCCCAGCCTCTTTTTTATTTTTTATCAAGACATAGTCTTGCTAAGGTACACGGGCTGCCTCTGGCTTCGAACTCACAATCCTCCTACCTCCACCTCCTGAACCACTGGGATTACAGGTGTGCACCACTGTGCCCAGCAGAAACTTTTAAATTACTTGGGTGCCTCATATTGTATTTCTGTTGGACAGTATTGATACAGAGATCCACATTCCACTACTGGTTCTGCCATTGATTATTACTCTAGAAAAATTATAGCTCCTACTGGTTTCTTGGAAATTCAAGTTTCTATTTCTCAACTTATGTCGCTTGATAAATATACATTATGTCCAGGACTATACTACTGCAGACAATACGCTGGGTACTTTTTAAAATTTTGAACTTGCTCTACCAACCATCCCACAGAATTACTGTGATGTACACTGCACAGGTAGGATGTTACCACACCTACTTTCGGCATTAATGAGCAACAAATAAGCTCACCTAACAAGAGTTCTTCTCACATCATAAAAGGTAGTGGGGAAGTTATTCAACACTTCCTGGCTCCTCCCTCACTTGGGATAAGAATGCAGAGTTACTCACCAAAGCAGAGAATTCTTACATTTTTTTACTATTCACATTTCAAAAGGTATCTCTGCTATAAAAAAAAAATCTTTTATAAATATGTCAAATGTATAAAATGAAGCACATCTCATTCCTGCTTCTTTCTTCAGCACTGTTTTTATGTCTAACTGCTTTCATACAAAAGCCAGGTGGTACTTCTTATACATCAGAGGCACCAAATTTTATGACCTCAAAACCACTGACCGGATCGGATCACCTTCTCCTAAGTGTTACTGTCTTCAGTCTCACCCCTCCTCTCTCTAATCTACACCTGAACCCTCTGCACATAAGGGGACATTTTTCGCCCCCGCCCTGACCCCTGCATGTTCTCTTACAACAACCATGCCATTGTAACTGGAACCACTACTTCCATTCTGTGAAAGGTAATACACACTTGGGTGATTACAAGGCTTAAAAGACAGAAATGAAGTCAGCTACTTGTTTTCTGCTGCTGGGTTTTTTTTGTTTGTGTTTTGATGCACAATTTACAGAATGAGGTGGTCGGGTAGTTCAGTACTTACTGATACACATCAGATGCTGGGCTACAGAGCAGGCATCCCGTTAGGAACCAGACATCCCCTTAAGAACCAGGCCGTGCAACAGCAGGTGAGCAGGGAGTGAGCAAGTGAAACGACATCTGCATTTATAGCCACTCCCCTTAGCTCATATCCCAAAACCATCCCACCCCCATTGGTGGAAAAACTCTCTTCCATGAAACTGGTCCATGGTACCAAAGAGGCTGAAGACCGCTCTTTGGACGACGACTCCAGCTTCTCCTGCTGAGAGGCATCTCATTGCACTTTCTTGTCACAACTATCCATGTCTATGGTTTACCACCTCACGCCTCGACCTAAAGCAACAATGCCTATCAGGCTATCTAGACTAGCTTCCTCCTGCAATACATCCTAGATCTCATTGCCTAATTAGTCTTCCCAAACTACTAGCTTTATCATGCCATTCTTGTGCCCCCAAACGTTTCTGAGGAGTCCTACAGATGAAATCAGACTTCTAGTGTTCCTCACACATAGCAATACAGACTGCTAGCCCTCAAAACGAACACTGAGCCAAGGCGAGCTTGTCTCTGTGGGGTCTCAACCTGAAACCCCTACTCATGCTCCTCTCCTCCTGGAATGCTTTCTCAGCTCCTCTCCAAACTAAAATCTCAGCATGCTCTTGTTATCCCCTGGGACCCAGGGCCCAACTCCTTCAGCCTCTGATTAAGAAAGCATGACTTCAGGAAGTCAGACAGAACCCAGTCATCAATGCTGGTCCTCGCATTTGTTCACTAGATTGTGTGACCCTGAGCAAACAAACCGTCTGTTAGCACAGAAACTGCCTTCAAAAATAGGGTTTGAAAAAAACATTAATAAAATAAAATAGGGATGAGAAAAAAATAGGGCCAAGAGGTTCTTGGGGTATAGCTGTGGCAGAGCACCTGCCTACCATGCATGAGGCCCTGGGTTTGATATCAGCATGGGAATAAATACATAAGTACGGTTGCGAAGCTATTCACAGAGTGTAATGATCCAATGAAATAATTCCTACCATTGTCATCTGAAAGGTACACCCTGGGTGTTCATGGACTCGTGTCATGCAGTGTTCTAAGTACTTTCAGTGTGTCAACTCAATCCTCATGACAGTTATAAGATAGGTACCACTCCCTGCTATTGTATGATGAGAAAACCTATACACAAGATCCTGATAGTGTTCACACAGCAGTGGCTCAAAACATGTGTCTGTGTGTGCACACACATGTGCATGTAGGTATGTATGTGCAATTTCTTCCTGGGACACTTAAAATGGATAGCTCTTATTTCTAGAACTAAATAACAAACTCCCTCCTGCACATGTCTCACCACACCAGAGAAAGGGTTTCTGGAACACACTCTCTGATATTTCCGTTATTATTCTATCATACAGCTCTCCCCTTGAGGAATCAAGTTCACTGGCTACTACCCTCTATTTATACCAATAACAGTACAGTGTCTTATATATACAAAGAACTCACAGGAAAACAATAGGATGCGCTAATTTCATCTAAGGAATCAGAATAGTGATGGTGAGATCTGTGGCAGATGCTGACTACTTGCTAAAACTAGTTTGTCCTCAAGAGTACTCAGATTACATTCCTCAAACCACCTTGCAGTTCAATAGAATTATATGACTGAATTCTCGCCAATGGAAAAAAAAAATGTGATTTATGCCAATTCCAGGCTACTTCATTAAAACTCCCACACATACCTCTCCAAGCTTCTCCCCTTTCTCCTGCACTATCTATTGACTCAGAGGGCAACTCCTAAGGTGACCTGGAAAGCCAATGGTTGGGTCACAGAATAATGTTCCATGCCACAGTGATCAAACACACCTACTTTGGAGTATTATGGAAGCAAGACATGAACCTGACTTGTGTTTGAACAAATACACATTTTGGAGGATCTAATAGTTATAATTATTGTACTACTCTAATAAAGACAAAATAGGAGGCCCTGTTAGATACCTGTATAAATATCTGTCGAATCGTTAGACATAACCAACTCTTTGGACAGTACTTACTGGCATAGTGGGGTACATTCGGGGCTGTATGAAAAAGCTTGTGGATTCCGTGCCCACAATAGCTTCGAACAACTGAAAATCCATTTGCTTGAGCATGCTTCTGAATAATGTTTCCCAATTCTCTGTATCGGACTCCAGGTTTCACTGGAAGGAAGAGAAAGGATTCATGACAAAGAGTTACATTCACTAAGCAATTAGTATCTCTTATAAACACTTAATATATTTGTATGCCTCTTACAGATAAGGAAACTGAGACACAGAGAGGTCATGCAGCCAGCAAATGGCCAAGCTGATTAAAATCAGGAGCAACTCCTTAATGAGAAGAGCAGGACACCTTGCAGTATGAAGGGGATCAAGAGAAGAACCCTTTGCTTTCTTTAATAATGGTGATGATGTTAGGTGCCATCAAGTCGGTATCCAACTCATAGCGATCCTACATACAACAGGCAAAACACTATTGTCAGTGCTTCTCTGCTACTCATAGGGTTTTCAATAACTGATTGTTTTTTGGGAGTGGGTTGCCAGGTCCTTGTCACAAGCCTACAGTATCTGGTGTTCCCAGGCAGTCTCCCATCCAAGTACTACCAGGACCAACCCTGCTTATGTTTCCAGATCTGACAGGATCAGATGCCCTAGGCTATGGCTGCACTACCAGGCCCAAAATCCCATTAATGGATACACTCAGAAATCCTACTCTAGAAAATCTTAGTAACTTTTTCATCAGAGTAGAGAACATATTACATGAGCATTTTAAGCTGTGGAAGAACAAAGGGCAAGAATGATATACACAGTGGTTTTCAGGCTCAAGCAACTTTTCTTCCTTCCTGACTACTGCTATGAAGGCTCTAGTTTCTGGTAGTTTCCTGGCAAGTTCTAGTCATGTGTCTGTAAAACAACACTCCAGATGTCTAGTTATTTCAATCAACTCACAGAGAAGCAAAAAGAATAAATACATTGAGCACACTATCTGGCAGAAATCCTAGAAGTCCTTTAAAACTGAAGTTTCCATAAGTGAAGATATACACTAAAGTTCTTGTCTCACAATACCACCTAGAATATAGAAGATTTTAAATAATCAACAGTGATTCCATATTGATATGTATTACTTTCATTTTCAACTCATCCAATTGTCATATAAACCATTTAAAACTTCATCACCTCTCAAGCTCATTTATGAGTGAACTAATGACAATAAAAATAATGGGTCATATTATTATAGACATGTATGTATTTATCAAAGAATTCTGTCTTGCTCCATACTCTGCTGATGATATGTTGGGGCTGGGGAGGGTGGAAGAGCATGGCAAGGTAACACATTGGATAATAAAATTCTACTGCTATGGATCTTACTGGAGAACTGCCCTCAAATTATCCTTTTATCAGTAGTCTGTTAACAGCAACAAGCCTTTCCTTTTCTCCCATTCCCATAAGATACTGAGTAAACAAACCTGGATAGGTTGCTTGAATGGACAAAAACAGACTGAAAAAAATCCTACAGAAATGCTCACACCTCAGCCAGGCGCCATGGCACATGCTTGTAAGCCCAGTGACCCAGGAGGCTGAGGCAAGAGGGTCATGAGTTCAACGTAAAGGCAGCCTGTGCAACTCAGACCTGCTCAAAATAAAATTAAGTGAGGGGCTGTGGGTGCTCAGTGGTAATGCTCTTGCCTAGCATATGCAAGACCCTAGGTTCAAATCCCTAGTATTGAATAAAAGAAAAAAGAGAAGAAAAAAAAGCCTATGCAATACTACAATAGCAAGAAATCTGGAAATCCTCAAAATCAAATAAGGGAACAGTTACAGAAAACGTAATACTGTGAAATATAATATATATTCATTGAAAAAAACAAGGTAGGGGGCTGGGGATATAGTTCAGTGGTAAAGCCCTTGCCAAGCATGTGTGAGATCCTGGGTTTGATCTGTGGTGCAACAAAAAAAAAATTTTAATTAAGAAAAAAGAAAGAATGAGGTAGATCTATGTATAGAGATACATATGCTAATCTGAAAAGCTATTAATTAAAAAAAATCAAATTACAGAATATTCCTAATATTATGATTCTGTCTAAACTAAACACATATACACACCCACACATGCTTTAAAACACAGGAGAGAGGAAAAAATCTAAATGTTAACAATACCTCTAATAAGAAGAAAGATGAAAAACAGCAGGGAAACAAATATAAAGGAAGAGCATTAGTTTTCCTCTCAAAATCCTCAATCTTAATTTTCAATAATGAGAACACAATGGTTATGTCATTGAAAGAATAAAAGTGAAAATAAAAACTGCACTGAAGAACCATGCACACACCACTCCTCATTTATCGGGCAAAGAAAACAAAAGATAAATCTCAGAAACAATAGAGGATGCTAAGCAGCCACCTTGTCCATCCTCATCACAGGATTCTTAAATCATCTTTAAACCCATTAACTGCTAAAAGCTAAAGTTAACCCAGGTAGCGTGGAGGCAAAGCTAGTGAGCACAAGTTATCCACAGCTATCGACGCACAGCAGAGCCACGAGTACCCAGCGCTGAGGCTGACCTGCATCAATGGCTTGCATCAGGCACTCATACGTGGTCTGAACAAGTCTCCGTGCTCCTTCATCCACGTCTCCAACAAAAAATGTCTCATTCAGGTCTCCATGATAACCGTTGCGATAAAGAGTGATGTCCACTGCAAAAGAATGCACAAATGTAGACCATATTTGTTTTTGAGTTAGTTTTTCCAACATTATAGCACCAAGTAACTGAATAAAAAAGGTTTTAACTTCTGCATTCTCAAATTAGAAACCAGTGAATGCAGACCCCAGTTACCGCCTAACAGGAACACCTTGGGGATAATTCAGGAAAACTCACTGCGACAAATTGGAATGTGGCCATGCTATACAAGATAGATAGGAGGTTTTATATACTTCTAGTATGTACTACGGGCTGGTAGTACATACTCAGTTGGTAGAGCGCCGCTCTGCAGTCTCTGAGGTCCCGAGTTCGATTCCTGAGTTCGATTTATATATATATATGCACCATGTTGGGAGGGGTTGTTTGTTTTTTTTTGGTTTTTTGGAGACAGGGTCCACAAAAATGGGAGAAGGACATGGCAACTCACTCCCAAGGCAATCCCGAAACAATCTGCCATTGAAAACCCTATGAGGGTCGCTATGAGTCAGACACAACTCGACGGCACCTAACAACAACAAGTATGTACTACATTTATTCTTAAAATACTCATGCTGGACATAGTGGCGCAAATCTGTAATACCAGGGACTCGGAAGGTAGAGCCAAGGAGGATTGTGAAATTCAAGGCCAGGGGCAGTCTCTATAACTTAGTGAGATCCTAACTCGAAATAGAAAATAAAAACTGGGCTGGAGGTATACCACAGTGGTACAGCACTTGCAAAGTATGTGTGAGCCCCTGGGTTCAACCTTTCAGTACTGTAAAAAAATAAAAATTAAAATAAAGGCAATCATTTATGTGACATTCTTAGCTTTTTTTCTGAAGGTTTTCATACATTATGAACGGTTTTTCTTATCTGTTAAGAAAACCTGCCCTGGTCTCTTCAAAACTATTAGTGCACTTTTGAAAAACTGCACTAGACTCAACATTACTTCTACATTTCATTGACATTGCTTACCTATTTACCAGTCATATATGAGATAAATGTTAAAGAAACACATGCTTTAACAAACTCATCAGACTAGATGCAACATGCACAAAAACACAGAACAAAGTTTCTACAGATTTTAGGTGATACTAAGTTTTAAATACAAAAAAAGCTTAAGTACAGGAAGCAAGTCAAGAAAACAGATGTCACTAATAGACTCTCAAAACCTTGTTTCTTGGCTCACCAAATGTTACACTGTGTCTTACCATTAACAATATCACCTTCTTGCAAAGGCCTTCTGTCTGGAATTCCATGGCAGATGACTTCATTCACTGAGGTACAACAAGACTTTGGGAAATTATAATAATTCAAGGGAGAAGGATAGCAGTTTCTTGCAATGCATGCCTATAATTAATCAAAATACAGAGAAAATATTTTGGAAAGTAGAAAAGGAAGAAAATATGCATGTATTGAACCAGATTTTAAAACCTGAAAAAACTGGACAGATGCTACTATGAAAAACTTACTTAAAATTTTTTTTATAAAATAGTGAATACTTTTATATATGCATATTTTTATATATGTGCACCATGTTGGGAGGAGTTGTTTGGTTTTTTTGGTTTTTTGAAGACAGGGTCTCACAATGTTGAGGGTGCTCTTGAACTCATGGGCTCAAGTGAGCCTCCTACCTCAGCCTCCCAATAATCTGGACTATAGATGTATGCCACTACACCTGACTGGTAGATGTATCTTAATATATAACAAGGTTTATGCCAGTCATATACACTGCATGAAAACCAATTTACTGGTATTTATGAAAAGGAAAAACAAATTCATATATTATAATACATACAAGTGTTCAAGATTCTATTTTAGAATTATTCCTTGTGAAAAGTATATTAAGTAAAAAGACAATACTTAAACATCAATAAGTACTTCAGTGCAATTAGAATTTCTTATATAGAAACAAGACTATATCCCTATAACCAAAAAAATTAATACTATTATAAACAAGAAATAGTGAAGTTCTTCCTGAGACATTTTAATCATTACATTCATTTGACAAAGCAGCTTTTAAACAATGGTCTTGTTTCTATAGCAAATCTGACTTTATTTGGATGTTTTGACACAGTAGCAATAACAACATAGAAAATTTGTTTTCATCTGCTGCAGCTTTCAAGCTAATAATTTTCTAATTGTCACATTTTATTTGTGGAATACACAATAATTTTACTAGCAATTCCACTATTATTGGAGATTTTAATTAATTTGAAGTTTGTTCAATTACAGAAAAACCTTACAACCAATAATGACATGCCTGTGGCTCTTCCCTTACTGAGGGATATACTCCTGTAATTTCTCATAGAAGGAAAAATAGCAGTTTAGACCACAAAGAATTAGGCTGTCTTGATTTAAAATGCCAACTCTATCATTCACAGCTGCAAGACCTCAGATAATTTAATTAACATCTCTCCTCCCTAGTTTCCTTACATACAGAATAGAAAGACGATGGTAAGACCAGCCTCAAGAGGTTGCTGGGGACATTAAATGAGTAAATGTGAAAGCTATACTTTAAAGAGCACTTGGCCCACAGGAAGGACTCAAAATTCCTCCAAAATACTGGAAATTCATTCTAATATATGCACTAATATCTAAAAATTTAAGATTTATGCCAGGCGTGGTGGCTCACACCTGTAATCCCAGCAACTTGGGAGGCGGAGGCAGGTGGATGGCAAGTTTGAGTCTAGAGGCAGCCTGTGTAACTTAGTGAGACCCTGTCTCAAAAAATTAGAAAATAAAAAATGAGTGGAGGGTATGGCTCAGTGGTTCAGCGCTTGTGAAAAGCCATGTGTGAAGCCCCAGGTTCAACTCCCCAGTGCTGTGCAAAATATATGTACAATTCTGAATGAATTTATGAACATTTTTACAATTCAAGACATCCTCTCAAATTCTTTCAGAAGGGTTATTTCCATCCAAAATACTATCACCAAGCAAGAGTGTCAGAGTACCACTTTCATCCTTGCCATGCAAGTAATGGATGCAAACATCTTTAAAATACTAAGTTACTAAATCTTTATAATTTGCATTTATTTGATACCTGAACAGGTTTAATCCATTTTCCATATGTTTTAACTGGTTAACACTGTGTTTTTATGGGCAATCTAGCCACACAATGTGTGCGCTCATCTACTGACTTCTTAAAAGTCTCACTCTGATAGACAACCTTTATTTAAAAAAAAAAAAAACAAACCTATATCACATCTACTATAAATATTTATCTGATCTGCTTTATTGCCTTTCTACTGTGGATATGAAATGAAACACTGGTTTCTACTAATCTACCTTCAGATGCTAGATTGTTTAGTTTTTATTTCAGAATATTTTGTATAGTAGCATGATTTATTTAAAGCACTATAAATAAATTAATCATTTTATAGAAACTGAACTGAAATACTGAGGTTCCAGAAACAAGGTATTTCAAGCTCACCTCAGACCTCAGTTAACAAGACACAGTGGTTTTTATGGATCTCTGTGAAATTGGTTCCAGGACCCCACCTTGGACACCAAAATCAATTGATGCTCAAGTCCCTTATACAAAACATACATAACCTAAACATATCCTCCCATCAATCATCCCTACATTATTTATGTTGTTATTGTCATTAGGTACTGTCGAGTCATATCTGACTCATAGGGACCCTCCCAGGGTTTTCGACAGTTCATTTTCTTGGGATTGTTTTTTGGGAGTGGGTTGCCATACCCATCTCCCCTTTTTGCGGTGCTGGAGATCAAACCCAGGGCCTCACAGACCCAGAGCAATACTATACCCACTGACCTAAACCCCAGCCCACATTATTTATAATACTATTAAAATGTAAATGCTATGTAAATGTTTATTATATTTTTAGAGAATATGATAAGAAAAAATGTCTAGGGCATGTCAGTAGAGAAATAACTCTTTTTCCCAAGTCTTTTCAATCCATGGCTGGTTGAATCCATAGATGTCCATTATCCACAAGGTAGACAGTACTTTAAAGATGAGAATAATGGTTGATGAAGGCTTTCTACATTTGAAACAAAACAAAACTGTGCTTTCAAGTCAGCTTAACCAACTTACCTTACAGACAGAACTTTTAAAAAAAAAACCCTATATCATATTTATTACAAATACCAAACAATTTGAATTTTCTTCTAAATAAAAAAGTAAAATTCTTACTAAGTGTACAGAATGATCTATTTCTTCAGTAGTTACACCTGGTTTAATCATCCCAGCAGCAATATCCAAAACTTCTCTAGCCAGCTGTAAAACAGGAAAACCTTAGTACATTCAAAAAGAAAACAAATAGAAATCTATACTCTGTACTGTCTTAGATTTTATGGAAAATTGGTAAAATGACTTTCTTCTTCAATATCAATGTATATAGCTATGCTACAAATATTTAAAATAAGTAAACACAAATTTATATTAAAAACCAGGCTAAAGCTTATTTACTATCAAACCCGAATGATTTCCATACATTCTAAGTTATCTAAAACAATAATCAACTGAGGAAGGTCAAGTCCTCTCACATCTCTATAGTGGGGAAGGGTGGAGGTAAATAAAAGAAAAAATGATTGAATTTTCTCAAAGAATAAGTGAAATAATGTAAGTGAAAAAATACAAAGCTCTCCAGATTATAGAAAAATTAGTATCAAATCACTTTTAAAGTGCTACATAAAAATCCTCAAAGATCACATCTAAATGAACAGTATCAATGTACCAATTATTTTTCTTTAGAAAATATAAATATGTAATTCATCCAGGTGATTATCAACCACTACCACCATACCTTTTAGTCTAACCCAGTGTGAGCCTTGAACTTTGTCCTATGTTAGGACATTTGTGAAAATAAAATGACAAAATAACATAAAAACTTAGTTCCTTTAAAAAAAAACACAAAGGGTAAAAGAAACAGACTTTCAACCAAATATAGATTACTTGCCACACTAACATTCAAATAGGCAATTTAAGTGGAAAACAACAGTTGCATAAAATTATGTACTGACAATAGTAAAAAGAAAAGGCTAGTCATAGTTTTATAATATGACAACTGATACCTTTATAAATCAACAAATCACTAACTTCATGTCTGTTCAGTATCTGACTCATGGTGACCCTATGTACAACAGGCGAAACAGTTTTGTTACTGTTTCTCTGCTATTCATAGGGTTTTCAGTGGCTGATTGGTTTTTTGGAAGTGGGTTGCTGGGTCCTTCTCCCAAGCCTAAACCTGGTGCTCCCAGGCAGTCTCCCATCCAAGTACTAAACAGGCCCGACCTTGCTTAGCTTCCAAGATCTGACAGGATCAGGCGCCACAGTGCTAAGGCTGCAGGCATTTCATGTCTAAGTACTACTTAAATATATTCTACCCCATGAGGAAGAAAAAACTCTTACCCTACATACAAGTCGCATCCCTTCTATATCTTCAGATGACAGTAATTTAATTTGAGAAGTACCTTTAAGAGCCTGTTCAGATTCAGACATTCCTGGAATGGAAAATCAGTAAGTAAAACCAAAACAAACAGAAAGATGTAGAATTTATTAGCATAATCATATCCCTGACAACATAGTAATAGTCAAGTCTCTCTGACTCAAACAATGCTATTTCATATTTTCAACATAAAAAAGAAATTTGCTAAACAAACTGAAGAAAAAATGCTAATGAACAAAGTTTTAGATCAGAAATCAGTCACTATTTATAGAGTACTCATTGTATGCCAGGCAGTGTACTGGTAAGTCCAATAAACCATTCACATTTGAACAGGACCAAATAAGTTACAAATTGCTTTCATGAACATTTTATGAAGCATCTGTATACTCATGAAGCAACCATATATTAACCACTAATGAACCAATTACATTATGTTTCTCAAACAAGAACCTAACTCTTTTTCAAGTGTTAGTCTGTTACCTTTAAGTGGACTATTACTAGCATTTTTATAAAAAAGAATAGATATTATTAGATACTATTATATACACCAAGGTAAATGCTGTGAAATGGTTGATTGTTAAACTACATACACATGCACATACACAGAACATGTTACAAAATCCACTTCTCACTCTGGGTCATAGTTAAAGAAGTTTGAAAAACACTTTCCTAATAATTGTCATTAATAAACTTAGTCCAATTCAAATTTCACATACATCTAAGAGAATTAAAGCCAGTATAACAATTATTTCAAAATCTGAAAAAAATAATGTAATAAATCATCAACTTGACAGGCATGGGAGCACATATCTGTAATCCTAGCGACTTGGAAGGTGAGGGTGGAAGGATCATGCATGTTTGAGGTCTGTGGCAGCCTGCATAACTTAATGAGATTCTGTCTCAAGATAACAAATAAAGCAGAGCCCAGGTACAGCTCAGTGCTAGAGTGAGGCCCTAGGTTCAGCTACCCAGTACAAAAAAAAAAAAAAAAAAACCTCAACCAATCTTCTTTATAAAAGAAATACTACCAAAAGGAATTTTTAAAAAAATGACTTAAGTGAGAGCTACACCAGAGGGCAAGGACAGTTCACTCCTAGTAAGTGAAACATGATCTGGAAAGATAATTCTGATAGAAGACCACTTTAATATGACAACTATAAACCTCAAACCAAGAAGCAGCATCACAGAATGCCTACTATGAGTATTATTACTACCATTTGCAATAAGAAAGAAAACATAAAAGGGATATAATCTTCATCAATTTCATATATGATTAGGTATCTCCTCTGCACAGGAAAATCGTCTTTAAATGATTAGAAATAAGAATTCAACAAGCAGACAGATTATATGGTAAATGTACCAAAATCAGTAACTTTTCCATATTGTTGTTAGGTACTGTCAAGTGAGGTCTGATTCACAGAGACTCTATGTACAACATAACAAAACACCTCCAACACTGTGTCATGCCGGGCACTATGTCAGTACTTCTCTGCTATTCATAGAGTTTTCAATGGCAGATTGTTTCATGATTGTATCGGAAGTGGGCTGCCAGGTCCTTCTCCCATTTATTCGGTGCTGGGGATTGAACTCAGGGCCTCAAAGAGCACAGAGCAACACTCTTCCAACTGAGCTAAGCCCCAGACCAAATATGAACGGTAAGCTGAAAAGTATAGAATATACTATTAAAAAAATAATAATTGAAAAGATAAACTACCCAGAATAAACATAACAATAAAAGACTTTCAGGAAGAAAATCTGAGAACATTCTGAAAGACATAAAAGGAAACTTAAAAAAAAAAAAAACACACAAAAACCTACCCTGTTCTTGGACAGGAAGAACTCAATATTGTCAAAGTTCGTCCAAAATTAACCTATAAATTTAATACTAGCCCAACAAAAATTGCCACAAAAGCCAGGAACCATGGCGCACATACCTGTAATCCCAACAACTTGGGAGGCTGAGGCAGGAGGATCCCAAGTTTGAGGCCAGAGGCAGCCTAAGTAACTTAGTGAGACCCTGTCTCAAGATAAAATATGAAAAAGGAGCTGGGGGTGCGGCTCACAGGTGGAGCACTTGCCTAACATGCTGTAATTCCTGAATTCAACCTTCCTAGAACTGAAAGAAAAAAGGCCACAGGATATTTTTGGGAACCAAAACAACCTGATTATGGAAAAAACTGTTGGGGATTTTTAAAATTACATCTCTCAACTAGGGTCCCTCATGACAGCCTGAGGGGCTGACCCCTAGTAAACCCCAGGGCCCATCTCACTCACTCACACTAGCCCCTCCCATCGAGTGAGCAAAGATGGCGCCTGGCCAGCCTGACCTGCCCTAACCACCCTAAATTTGATTGGCTCCCCTCAGCATTTTCAGGTAATAACTGTCCCCACCTGGCAGGTATGTCAGTTTACCCACTGTACCTGTCAGGTGTGTGCTCTGATTGGCTGAATTCCCCCATGTGACCCCTCCAGGACCCTATAAAAGTAGGGCTCCTGGACCCCTACTTCATCCTGAAAACCCTCACCTCTTTGACCATCCCTCAACTGCCACCTGAACCCCATCACCTGGACCAGTGCTCCCTACTACAGCAAGATCTTCTAGCAAGCCAGCGGGATCAAGCCCAGGGGCCCTGAAGAGCCGAAGGATTCTAGCAAGCCAGGAAGAGCCTCCCAATTCCTCCCATCCTTGGGAAGGAGGGAGGTAGAGAAGGCGAGCTGCAAGAGGCAAGATCAACTGACCTCCACGGAACACCAGCGGCTGTGGCTATGCCTTTAAGGTTGAGCTGTACCTGCAGGCCTAGGCCAGCACTTAAAGGGCATGGAGCTCTGCTCTATAGGGGCTGCTTGCTCCTTGCTCTCCATCAGGGGAGCATCCAATAAATCCTACCTACCCTTTTTTACCATCAGAAGGTCTCCCAAAGTCCTTCATTTACGCCACCGGCCAATTTGTTATGTTGAAGGTTTGGCTCTGATCTTAGCCGGGCTAGAACTAAAACCCCAACATAACTGTGGCGCCCAATGTGGGGCTCGAACCCACAACCCTGAGATTAAGAGTCTCATGCTCTACCGACTGAGCTAGCCGAGCGTTTAAAACCTTTTGTGCCCTGTGGAACATTGAGCATACCACCAGGATTCCATACAACCCCCAAGGCCAGGCCATTGTGGAAAGAACCAACGGGATACTCCAGGCCCGCTTTAAAAAAAAAGGGGGGGAGTATCCACCATCGGTGATACTAGCAAAAATCTTGTTCATATTAAACGTTCTGGACGTGTCAAAGGACCAGAACAAGACCAGAATAAAGACACACTGGGGTCAACTTCCATGTCCCCCGGAAACTTGGGCTCACAGGTGGAGCACTTGCCTAACACGCTGTAATTCCTGAGTTCAACCTTCCTAGAACTGAAAAAAAAAAGGCCACAGGATATTTTGGGGAACCAAAACAAGCTGATTATGGAAAAAACAAACATGTAGAAATAACCAGGAAAATTCTGAAAAAGAGGAATGGTGGGGACAACAGGGCCTACCAAATATTAAAACATTACCTATAACAACTATGAGTTTGGCAATGGCACATGATCAAATGAATGGGTTAATGAAACTCAACAGAATCAGAAATAGATCCAAAGACACGAAAACTGAATAGATTATATAGGCTGCATTTACTTTACTATATAAGAATGTTGAAAGTCTGTCATAAATGTAATGACAAAATGTAAACAGTCAACTGAGGGAAACCACTTTTAACACATACATCAAAGCATCATTTTCATAGATAGAACATTTATAAATCAATTGGAAAATAAAACAAATAATCTAACAGGTAGGGGTAAGGATAGGGATATGATCAGATAGTATGAAAGGAAAGAAAATACTGATGACACGTAACATATGAAAAGATGTTCACGTCGGGCGCAGTGGCGCATGCCTGTAATCCCAGTGGCTTGGGAGGCGGAGGCAAGAGGATCGCAAGTTCGAGACCAGAAGCAGTCTGCATAACTTAGACCCTGTCTCAAAAAGTAAAAACAATGGGCTGGGGGTGCAGCTCAGTGGTCCAGCACTTGCAGAGCATGCAAGTGTGAGGCTCTGGGTTCAAACCCCAGGACCGCAAAAAAAAAAAAAGTTCAACCTTACTCAACTTACTAACACAAACTAAAATCACAGCAAAACACCAATTTTCATCTTTCAGCTTAGCAAAGGCAATAAGCTCTGAAATTTGTAGCATCTCTCAAAATCAACACATACATATCCTTTGATCTAACATTTTACTTTAGGCAATTAACCTTGAGAAATACTCTCAAATGTGGACAAAGATGTAAATAAGAGAATAGTGACTACAGTTTAAATGACAGAAGCAAAAACCTGAAAATAAAATCTGAATGTTCATTAGCAGGAGCCTAGTTTGTTGGATTATGATGCATCCCTATCATGAAATACTCCACTAAAATGAATGAAGTGCGTTTATATGGGCCTAAATGAACTATTTCCAACATATATTAAGAGAATACAGCAAGGTGGAAAGGTGGATATAGTGTGCTCCTTTTGTGCATATTTGTGTATAAATTGGTGGAGGGGTCCAATATTTGTACACACGTAGAATATCTCTGGAATGTTCTGTAACAAACCAGTAATAGTGGTTACCTCTAAGCAGTAGGACGGACTTTTCACTGCATAACATTTTATTCAATTAAAATTTATTTTGTCTATGTGCACTTCTTAAAATATAAGTTAATTTTATATTCTAAATATTAAACAGAATGATGAAATTACATATCTTCAACAGTATTCTATCATTCACACTGTCTCCCTTCAATTTATTTGCAACAATGGATTTTACTAAATTTTAAAATTACATGTAGAAGAACTTAATATGGTTCCCTACATCTTAGCGAGCAAACCAAAGATAGCTTAGCTTTTATTAAGACCATATGAGTTAGACATGGTGGCACACATTTGTAGCAATTGGGAGAACAGGGCAGGAGGATTGCCAGTCTGAGGCTAGCTTGGTCTACTTAGCAAGACCCTGTCTCCAAAAAAAGCAAAAAAGAATAATAATAAACATATGAAATTGCTGATATTCAATTATTACTGACATGCAAAATCAGTAATTTCACATAGTCCAACCTAAATTATACTGTTGTTATTGTTGTTAGGTGCCTTCAAGTTGGTATCCGACTCATAGCGACCCTCTGTACAACAAGGGAAACACTATTGTCAGTGCTTCTCTGCTGTTCACAGGGTTTTCAATGGCAGATTGATTTTTGGGAGGAGGTTGCCAGGTCCTTCTCCCAAGCCTACAGCTTCTGGTGTTCCCAGGCGGTCTCCCATCCAGGTCCTAACCAGGCCTGACCCTGCTTAGCTTCCAAGATCTGATGGGATCGGATGCCACAGGGCTATGGCTGCAGGCCAAACTATACTGTACAAGTCCTAAGGCCAGAGATTACAGGCTTGTGCTACAAATTATCTATCTTCTCTGTGTATCTCACTACCATTATCTATAAAATAGAGAAGACAACAGAACCTACCTCAGAAATGTTGAAAGTATTAAATGCAGTAACACGTGCAAAGAACTTAGCACAGTGCCTGACACGTAGTTAAGCAAAAATAAGTATCAGTTACTATTTCAGAACCATCATCATTATAATTATCACTACCATTATCACCATTACTACCCTTTCTATTACTGTTATAGTCTAAAGTTTTTAGTTAAGCATTCACATAGACTTCCACAATCTATTTTTGCCTTAATTTAGGTAAGAGGATGTGGTAAAATCAAAGCTGTTTTTTTCCATCTAGAAGTTGATATAATACCTCAAAATACATACCATTGTGAATGTAGTCTTTAGCAACTACTGTTAACACTGTTTTCAAAAGTGAAGATTTCTAATGGAGGAAAAGAACCTTTAATTTTCTTTTAAAAACCATGTTTACATGTATTAGATGTTCAGCATTGAAAACTTTCTACAAGAAAAGCACTCTTTTCCTTTGCAAAAACCATTAAGCCCACAAACTGAAAAATGAAGAATTGGTCTAGCAAGACTCACCTAAGGGATGATCAGCATAATCTGGTCTTTGAATGTAACTTGGCACTGGTCTTGTTGGCATCTTAAATACATTGAAGAGGTTAGTTAAAACTTACTAACTAGCAAAAAAAAAAAAAAAAACTGAGGCAAAAAAACATTAAGGAGTATGTTCAAGCACAAGTTTTTAAATGAAAAAAAATTTACTTGATGACTTAAATATCACAACAGGTAGCAACTTCATTAAAAGTAAGTGTACGTTCCTAGTGTTATAAAGTCACCTTTCTGTTTCAGAAAAAGGCGGCAAGTGAGTGGTTTAAGATTAGACAGAGATCGTATAGTGGTTTAAGATTAGATATGGATCATAAGGTGCCCATGATCCAGTTGTTCCAAACAAACTGGTAAGCTGACAACAATAATATAAAAATTTCTCAAAGTAAATGTACACCAGTATGTTCCTAGTCGTTATCACTGGGAAAAAAGATCAGAAATACTTTCTTATATATTTAATATTTTTCCAAAATTTTAATAATTACAGATGTATTCCTTTTATAAAAAGAAAACCATCAGTAAAGAGAATTTAAATATTTAAAGACAGCAAACAGATTTCAATATAAGTGAATTCAACTCTTCAGTCCTATCTGCCAAGAACACAGGAAGGGACGGAATTGGCAGGAAAGCCATAGTTATTAAGGTGGAAATGTATTACATTAAAAAATTTTAGAAAAGTGGTAATATACACTACCATCACACCAGTCAGAAAAACACCTATTCTATTTAACCTCATTCTTTTTTTTAAATTACTAAAAGTTTTAATCTTTTGATCTAAAATTTTCTCCATTTCCTCCATGACTGTGAGTTATCCCCACTAGTTCCCAAATAATGCACTATAACAGCTAAAGAGCTAAATCACAAGTTTCTTTGTGAACTTAATCCTATTCATATTAGTTGTTATTGGAATGTAAATTACAAGTACCATTTTTAGGAAACTGAAAATTAATTTAAAAGAATGTTAAATTAGAAGGAGGGGGGAGTTATCCTGAGCAATATACAATGAAATGCATGTATGGAAATGTCACAATGAGATCCTATTAAGTTGTACATTAAAAATTACTAATAAAAAGAAGTTTTAAAAAAAATGTTAAATTCTTATTACCTTATTTACTCACCAGTGGATAATGTGGTCTGAGTTTACCAGTATATCTATAACCGGTCCATGGGTCAGTGTTAATATCACCTTCTACAGTCCAGGAGGACACTTCTCGCTTTGCCCTTTCATCTTCTGGGAGACAGATGGACAGATGTGAGAGGAACAGGGAGAGGGAGAGAATGGAATGCTTCGGTAGTTAAGCTATAGACCAGCAGCATACTTTAATTCTCACTTATTTAAAAATTGAGCCAGAGAGCTCAGGCACAAAGATCCAGCAAAGTTCACCCTAACAGAGCCATGGCCTTACTTCTATATTCACAATCCCCACAACTCCTCTCAGAAGATCTAAATGTCGGAGGAGGGGGACCCCCATCTGAACATATTACATTTGTACAAAATATCAAACAGCAACAGCTCAAAGCACTGCTTTTCTCAATGCTAAAGACATTCATTCTACAATGTCAACTTATAGGAAGTTCATTTTAAAATAGGAAATATGATAGGAAGTTCATTTTAAAATAGGAAATATGAGCCTCAGCAAAATCTTCCCCAACTAAAATCAAATGGAATAGGTGAATTCAATGCTCTTAATAGAAGAGATTCTAAGTTAACCCAAAGCAAACTTAAAATCAAAAACAGTAATTCCCCACTAAGATAAGATGATAATGGCTTTTAAATCGAGATTTCAAAATGCCTTAAAAATTTTATGAGCATCATGTACCTCTTTTTAGAAGAGGGGGCAGAAAAGAGGCAAAGGGAACAATCTGTTGAAAGCAACTGAAAACTCACTAGAAAACTTAAGAAAATAATCACATGCACACACACTATCAACTTAGTTATTAATATTTAATGCTATGCTTACTAAAATGTACCTAACAAACCTTTTCACAGACAGGAGACCCTCTCTGGTATCTGATGTCAGCACAGTAGCTGTACCTCTTACCCACAGTGATATAAAACTACTAACCTAGGATGTTAAATAGTAGGGATTCAAGTCCCTCCTAGACCAAGTACTGACCCATATACCTCCTAATAAACACAGATCTTTTTCTGATTACTAATGTATTATTACAGGTTTTGAAATTTAGGCCTCAAACTAATTTTAGGAGTGTTTTATAAAAATAAAACTCTCCTCTTAACCAATCTATTTAAAATATGAAATAATGTGAGACCCATCATATAAAAATAATAATAAATAAAATATGAAATAAGGGAGAACAGATTTAGTCATATCATGTTAAGCTAGAGAGGTTCTTAAAGGCACTCTAATTTCCTTATTTTACAGATGAGGAAACTGAGGTGATGTGTTTCACACGGGTAATGATAGAAGAATGCCAGTTCCCAGTCCAGTATTCTCTCTCCACAGAGAATGTGGCCACCTCAGATTGAAAGACTCTTGAGCCACAACTGACAAGAATGCAAAAATACAAGCTGGCACAGTGGCGCACACCTGTAATCCCAGCACCTAGGGAGGCTGGGGCAAAAGGATCAAAAATTTGAGGCCAGAGGAAGTCTGTATAACTTCAAGAGACCCTGGCTCCAAATACCACTGGGTGCAGCCCAGTGGTAGAGCACTTGTAAGATATGTTTGAGGCCCTGGGTTCAACTCCCAAGTACAACAACAACAACAACAACAACAAAAAAGAAGTAGGAGGAGGAGGAGGAGGAAGAGGAGGAGGAAAAATATAAAGAATTGGTTCACATTACTTTGGAAGAGAATACATTTACACTGTCATAAATAAAGCAATGGAAAAGAAAAGACATTTCTATGCTACTGAATTTGAAATATGTTTCTCCTTCTGGGGTTCAAGGAAACTGTTATGAATGTGAATGTCAATACAAAAACTGTTTATTATCCCAGGGCATAAGTGGACTCCATTCGCTGCCACTAGTCAAACATTACAGAAAACTTCAAAACTCAGGACAACTGATGCCTGCTTCAGATATGAATTGCGTGAAGTAATCTGTTTGAAAGATGAACCTCAAGTATAATTTTTTCCTGAAACCTAGGACAGAACAACTACTAAGATTCCGGCTTTTGCTAGGCATAGTGGCACACACCAATGACCCTAGTACAGGAGAGGCTAAGGCAGGAGGAGGACCAAGACAAGGCTGGGCTACATATGAGTTCCAGGCCAGCCTGGGCTACACAAAGACCTTGTCTCAAAAACAAACAACAGCAGCACTCAAGCTTCTGCATTAACACAGTCCTGGGGAGAAAGCAGGAAGAATGGAAAGGTATAAAAATCTTTCAAAGCTTCCTGTTAATCTCCATTCTTACTCTTCCACAATCTACCTTCAAAGGAGAATTGAAAGCAGATCTTGAACAAACAACATAACCCAAAATTACACAAAAAAGGTTAGTATGTGGCAAGTTCTTTTCTAGACATAGAGCAGACACTTAGCAAATCTGAACTGGGCTGAGACTGGTAGCAAAACTGTGAAGGCACCGACATTGTAAATAAACTCCTGTGAGCTGTCTTTCTAACACCACCATGCAGCAGGCCTAGGTAAGATGCAGGCAGTGCCAAGGAGTATGAGATTCATAGTTGGGCCTAAAGTCTGTCACATCCAGGCCTTATTCTTTAAAAGGTTCTATCAGACTACCTCCTACAGTCAGTTGACACAAAATAATTTCAAGTGTCTAAGCTTTCCCGGGGATAGGATTTTCTGATCAAAATCCTGACTCAATTCTTCCAGAGATGATAAGGGCTTGTTTATCATGTCCTCACAACAAACCAATGACTTCGGTATTCTGGAGATGAGGCTTGGAGGAATCCATGGTCACAAAGCTGAGTGAAGCCATCTGAAACATGATATAACTTCCTCTCTGCAATCCAAAAAATTCTAGCAGAGTAGTGTGGAGGTTTAGGGGAGAAGAAGAAAAACTATTATTTGGGGTTCTTTATTTCCAACGGAGTTTTTATATTATACTTTTGGCTATTTAAAAGAGACCTGTCAAATTCTTCCACCTTTTACCTCAAGAAAATGGGAGACAAACACAGTGAATATGTCACTGACCCATCAATGGATATGAATAATACAGCCCTCAGATGTGAAGTGCTACAACTCTTACACATCCCATTAAAATAAAATGCTATGTAAGTACACTCTGGCAGAAGACACTGTGTGAAACAGGCACCTGGACACCAGCATGACGTGCTTTTAATTAAGGGCTTTGTAATGTGTCTTCTCCACTATGATACATTTAAAAAATACATAAATTCTGCACCTGAGTCATTTGTTTAACTCACACCTGAAAATTTCCTAAGGTCTACACAAAAAAAAATAAGCTTCCATCAGCAAGAAAACTCCAGATTCAGGTTTTTTTACTGGTGAATTCCACCATGAAAGGAAGAAATAATAGCAATTTTACGTAACTTCCTCAAAAAAAAAAAAAAAGAGGAAGAAATATTTCTTGTTTTATGAGACAAGCATTGCTACAATACCAAAATCAAAGATATTAAAAGCAAATTATAGGTCATTACCCCACACAAGCATAAACATGGACCATGAAACTTTACTCAGAGATGTTGTTTGTTGTTAGGTGCCGTCGAGTAGTGTCCGACTCATAGCGACCCTCATAGGGTTTTTCAATGGCAGATTGTTTCAGGATTGCCTCAGGAGTGGGTTGCCACAACCTTCTCCCATTTTTGTGGTGCTGGGAGTCGAACTCGGGACCTCAGAGACTGCAGAGCCGCGTTCTACCAACTGAGCTAAATCCCAGCCCCTTACTCAGAGATAAGTATATCCTATAAGTATACCCTATATATATTTTTTAAGCCTGAGGATATTGCCTTCATGACAACTGCTTCTTCCGTGTTATCCTACTATCATTTCTTGGAATAAAGTGCTACCTGTTAATGCACTCATTTTCCCTAACATTTTTCTCAATACTTTCCTGAGCTCTGAAGATCGCCCTTCCCCGCACTATTCCCACAACAGTGTCCTTGGTGTCAATCTGTGAGGATGTGAAAGACACAGATCTGGAGGGAGAGAACAAGTACAAAATATAGGATGCAATTCTACGAAAATCCCATAATGAAGCTCACTATAGTGTATACAATTAAAAAAACATACTATACCTCATGAATATTTACAATGATCACTACATGTAAATCAAATTTTTGTTACTGTTTTGTTTTTGTTCTTCTAAAATGTTTAAGGAGACAGAAGTGTCAATGATCCTGATTTGATAGTTGTACAGTGTATATATGAGCTGAATTACCACTCTGTATCCCATAAATATGTACCATCAAAGTACTTAATTAAAGAAAGAAGGGAGGGAGGGAGAGTGAGAGAGAGAGAGAGAGAGAGAGAGAGAGATATGAAGGAAGGAAGAAAGGAAGGAGAGAGACAGGGAAAGAGAAGAGAAGAGAAGAGAAGAGAAGAGAAGAGAAGAGAAGAGAAGAGGAAAAAAGAGGGAAGGAAAAAGAAAAAGAAAAAGACAAAGACAAGAAAGACCAGCCAGCTAAGGGCTATCTCTAATCAATACAGTCTGAAGGGTCTGGGAACATTAGGCTCACCCACTGAGAAAAATCACCCCAAAAGATCCAAAAGAGCATCACCTAAAAGCAGACACCATATTAAACACTAAAGGTAAGGGAACTCCAAATAGCTGAAGTCCACTGACGTAATAATTATGTTATTTTCACCTGGGGAACACCTGCTGTTTAATTCCCTTGAAGTATAGGTCAAAAACACATAACTGCCCTTAGAAATCCAGTATTGAAGCTGGGCATGGTGGTGTATGCCTGTCATCCCATCATTTGGGAGTCTGAGGTATAAGGATCATAAGTTCAAGGCCAGCCTGGGCTATACATTGAGACCCTGATAGTGAGGAAGGGAGAGGAGAGGAGAGGAAGAGAGGGGAGGGGAAGGGAGGGGAGGGGAGGTGAGGGGAAAAGATGAGACCCATTATTGATGAAAAAGGCACACATCAATGAGTTATCAAACTAGCATGAAGACCCATTCGAAGCTTTTACTAATATACCTTTAACTTCAGCCTTTACACTTCCCTATGCTTTAACTTTCTGAGTATAAAATGCTAGTTACTGGCTCAAAGA
The DNA here is from genome assembly GCA_007922755.1 of Pedetes capensis. Lineage (NCBI taxonomy): Eukaryota > Metazoa > Chordata > Mammalia > Rodentia > Pedetidae > Pedetes > Pedetes capensis. Next base: position 67,288 of record VMDO01001502.1, read on the forward strand.
GCTCTGCATGATACCTACCACATTAAAAATACACTATGTAAGGTAAGAGTGAATGTTAAATGACCTTATTTAAACCTGCCTCTATAGTTTGATTTGAGATAACAAATCAAAATCAACAAATCCTCTCTTATGCTTTGATAAACTTTCATCTACATCATTTCCCTCATTCTAACCACACGTCCTACCACAACAGCCTACCACTTCCATACAACAAAGACATCACTTTATACTACTATGGAAAATATATCTTTTTAAAAATTTTATTTCCATTTCTTTTGAATGTAACTTGATTTACCTCAGACTTGTTTTCACAAAATAATTTGCCAACTTTCATTAGAATCAGCTAATTCCTAAAAAAGACACAGATGAACCCAAGTACCACGATCAGTAGTTAAAATAGAAACCTCATACCAAACCATGTGCTACCTGCCAAGCCTTCATCCATTAGATGGCAATGCTATAAGAACAGAAAGCCCTTGCCAATTTCCAGGGAACTGTGATGGACTATCTTAAGTCAGCAATACTAATGACATAAATTTATACGATGAGTATCTGAAGCCGAGAGGCTACGTGAATAAGAGCTCCATCAGTGTGGCTGACAGTAATAGCTAAGCAGCTAACAGTTTGATCTTATAGTGTCACACAAAGTAACTTCAAAAAAGTAAATTAAACATTAGACTCAAATGGTAACATTGTTGTTGTTGTTGTTAGGTGCCATCTAGTTGTTATCCGACTCATAGAGACCCTCATAGGGTTTTCAATGACAGACTGTTTCGGGATTGCCTTGGGAGTGGATTGCCAGGTCCTTCTCCCATTTTTGTGGTGCTGGGAATTGAACTCGGGACCTCAGAGACTGCAGCGCAGCGCTCTACCAACTGAGCTAAATCCCAGCCCCAAATGGTAACATTAGGACACGAAAAAACAAAGAACTTTCATCCTTTGGTTCCCCCAAGGGATTGGCTGCAGGTCCGTCCTAGGATCTTCAAGTTCCTTATATAAAATGGCTCAGCATTTGCATATACCCTATGCACATCTTCCCATATACTTTAAATCATCTTTAGATTATTTATTATGTCTGATACAATGTAAATGCTATGTAAATAGTTGGTACATTATACTGTTTAGAGAATATTGACAAGAAAAATCTGTACATATTCAGTATAGATGAAAATATATTCCAAATACTTTTGATATGCAGTTGGTTGAATCTGTGGGTATGGAACTCACAGATATGAAACCTGAGGATATGGAGGACCAACTATACTGTAACTTTTGAATATAAAAAGCAATACGAAGTGGAAATAAACAAAAGCAAAAGGGATCTGGCTAAATGAAGTCAAATAGTTCATGTACCCTCTGCCTACAATAAGCAAAGATAAGAGCCCTAAACACCAAAAACACAGGACATTATCAGGTCAAATGATCATCTAGCAAAGACCTCATGTTTCATGTTAAGTATGTGAAATAAGATTAACACAGATACTAATCAGAAACATTGTATTTATATGATTATATATTACAAAGAATTAAAGAATTTGTTATAATTCTAGCTTTCAAGATTATACCTTTAGAACATTCAAATACACACAGAACTAGAAGAATTCCTATTTTCTGTAACAAAAGCCAGGTCTAAGACATATGATATAAGTGATTTTACTTACTTGCTTTCTTATGTAGTAACTTGTGAGTAGCCCAACTTCCTTTAAAGCATTCCTAAAAAAGCAAACAAGAAAATTAGTGTCAGGTCTTGCTTAATTAAAAACATTTTAAGGAATTTTATATATGAAGGAAATAGTTATTGCAAACTTTATTTGCAAAAATTAAAACCTGTGGATTTGCAAGTTAAGTATTTGTTAAAAGCTTCAGAAATAACACCTACACAAAATGTCACTTCAAAAAGCAATCTACGCAGCCAGGCGTGGTGGCGTACACCTGTAATCTCAGCAACACAGGAGGATCACAAGTTCAAGGATAATGGCAGCCTATGCAATTTAGGGAAAACCCAGCTCAAAATTAAAAAAAATTAAAAAAGGGCTACGAGTGCAGCTCAGTGGTTGCGCACTTGCAAAGTATGTTCAAGGCCCTAGGTTCAGCAATCCCCTCCCCTAGAACCACAGATAGATAAACAGATGGACAGACAGATAGATAGCAATCCACAGGTAGGAGTATACCTCAGTGGTACAACACTTGCCTAGCACATGTAAAGCCCTGGGTTCAATCCTAGCACCAGCCCCCCTCAAAAACGTACTCTCAACTTTACTTCAAATAAGCAAGTAAGATAAGCCTGTATGTTGAACAGTCACCATAGTTGTATTTCAACTTTATCTCACCAAATTATTTTGAAATATATAAAAAGATCTACTAGCCAATTAATCAGTCATACTGTAGAAAAAATAACAGAAACTTCTGAAGAGACTTCCATTATTCATGGATTCCCAATCAGTCATACATATACCAAGTCACCCATATGAGCAGTTCCCATGTTCACCACATGCTGACAGTGCTCAGACAGTATACCCTGAGAAGAAAGAGACTGTAACAAAGTTGGCCACTACTGTCCAGACACAGCTGAGTGCCTGGGACATTGTGAGGTTTTAGTAAGTACTTGCTGACTGGCTGAATGGATGAGTAAATAAAAACAGAAGGTATCTCAATTAGTAAATATGTTTCTGTAACACATTTCAGATACCAGTAAGAAGTAACAAATTGTGAAAATGAATTCAAGTAATAAATTGAGTTCAAGTAAAGAATTGAAGAAATTAGAAAAATAATTCAATGAGACACAGACCCTTCTTTAATGCTTTGATTTTTATCATCTCTCCTTCAGAGTTCAAATCACTCAAATGAGTCATTAAATATACTATACTGAGAAAATTCACAAATTCCTATAAATGTTTTGCCTTTGAAGAAATAAAAGACAACATGGACAAGAAAAAAGATATGGAAAAAGCAGGGAAAAAAATCCCTAGATTATGTAGTAACCCAACCACTGACTCCAAGGTTATCCTGGGGATCTCTGGGAGTATGGTTGCTCCCTGCTGGGCCAGGATCTTGACTCCTTTCTGTTCACTCTCTTTGTATCCTTCCACAACCTGCAACAGTTAAGTCAAGAAAACCTAGGTCAAACTTGTTCCTTCCTACTACAATCTACAATTTGAACAGACTTCATATGTATATAAAGGTATCCACAACATTAAAGTTTATTTGGTTTTCAAGCTAAAACTGAGCTCAGTCTTTTGGGGAGGATGAGAAGTGTAGCAGGCAAAATGAAAAATAGTGGCCCCTCAAAGATATCAATGTTTCAATCCTCAGAACCCTGAAGTACATTGGGTTATGTGACAAAGACTTAAGGTGTCATTCACTTAGCTTCCGAGATCTGACAGGACCGGATGTCAAGGTGGTATGACTGCAGGCCAAAGCAGCCCTAAAGCTCCTTAAAAGGTAGGAGAGGGAGAAAGAAGTGAGAGAAAGCAATGGAGTTCGCTCGCGCGCGCGCACGCTCTCTCTCTCTCTCTCTCCCTCTCTCTCTCTCTCTCTCTCTCTCTCTATTACTGAAGATCTCTTTACGCCCAAGACAATGGAGCTAGCCAACTGTGCACTGAACCGCTGAAACCATGAGTGAAAAAAAGTCTTTCCTGCTTCTAAGTTGTTTCTCTCTGTTATCTTCTCACAGGCATGGAAAAGTAACTAACCCAACAGGAGATTAAATGAGATGACATAAAAAACTTACACAAAAGCAGGTAACATGGCGTCTAGCACACAGCCAGCACAGTCAGGTGTTACCTGGTGAGAGGCACACACTGAGAAATGGATCCTAGTCTATGCATGGCATACCACTGCATTTGTGGTCTGTCATCCTGAATGTCATGCAACACATGACTGTACTGATATTCGAGAATCACTGACACCCAAGAGCTTATTACTGTGCATGATGCTGAGGAGGTCCTCAATAATGTGATAGAGAATGAACACACATTAATGTGGCCATATACACAAAAGACTTTCTAGTTGTAAATGGAAATGAAAACTATTTTCATTACTGACTTCTGGAACAAACAGCAAACTGCTTACTCCACAGCCATTTTCCCCCTTCTACATAGAATCTTGCTGTAGTTTAAAGCCCAGCTAAAAATATTCCCAGTCTCTTCCACACCTGGAGCCATGCAACCAAGTCTGAGAAATAAAAGGTAAAGGCAGTTTTGAGTGGGGCTCCTGGAAAGCTTCTTACAAAAGTGGTAGGTTCATCTGACAACCATGCTGTACCCTTGTCTCTATTCCTGTTTCAAACCCAGAGATGCTGCCTGAGGTGATGGAGCTGCCGTTCACCCACAGTGCACAAACATCAAGCATACCCTAAGAAGCCTGGGCTCCTCAGGACTTGTGTGGACCAGACAATGCCACATATCAAGGGATCCTGAGCCAACAAAATGAGAGAATGAATAAGTAAATAATCAAAGGAAACTGTTAAAAGACTGGAAAATAAGACAGTGGCAAAGGGATTGGTAATGAGAAGCAACTGGCCAGGAATGTGAAATAATTTGAAGTTAAAAAGTTGCAAAAAGAAAAATTTAGATTAATTATATACATTTTGCCTCTATAATATTAGGGCAGAAACCAAGTCAATAAACATTTAAACTATCTTATTGTGAAATAAAATGCCCACCACTTAAGAAACACACTTAAAGACATTCCAAATGTGAATTACCATCTAATAAAAATCAATACACAGCTTTAAAACAAAAACACTGATCTTCAAAACTAAAAGAAATTTACAACTAAAAGAAATTCGCCAGGCTGCCAATCTCATACACAGCGGCAACTCTACTCCACTGCCATTTATGTAATAACTAATAGCAATCACTAAAATATTATGTTAATATAATCTTCCACCAAGCACCCTGGTGTCTAACCCCATCTGATCTTGGAAGGTTTAAGCAGGGTCAGGCCTAGTTAGTGCTTGGCTGGGATACCATCAGGGAATACCTGGTGCTGTAGGCTTGAGAAGGACCCAGCAACCCACTCCTGAAACAATCAGCCACTTGAAAACCCTATGAATAGCAGAGAAGCACTGACATAGTGCCAGGCACGGCACAGGATCAGGTAGTGTTTCGTTCTGTTGCACAGAGTCAATGTAAGTTGGACCCGACTTAAACACACCTAACAACACAATGTGATATTTAAAAGGCTTGTTCATATCTTATATGTCCAATTATTCAAGTGCAGTTTGAGACTGGAAAATAAACATCTTTGACGTTTAATAGTGCCACTTATGCTGAGTATTTCACTAAAACTTTTTTTTTTTTTTTTTTGGTACTGGGGATTGAACTAAAGGCCTCACATACTTGCATGCTCTGCAGGTGCTGGACCACTGAGCTGCACCCCTCAGTCCTTTTTTTTTTTTTTTTTTTTTTTTTTTTTTTTTTACTTTTTTGAGACAGGGTCTCGCTAAATTCCGCAGACTGCCTTTGGTCTCAAACTTGCGATCCTCCTGCCTCTGCCTCCCGAGCCTCTGGGATTACAGGCGTGCACCACTGCGCCCGGCTAATTTCAGCAAAACTCTTAACTTTTTTATATCACTGAATCTTTTAACAATCTTAGGAAAGCTACCCTCTCCACAAAAAGCATATCCATATACATATAACGTGTGTACAGTTCTGTTTATTCACTCCCATAAATACTGAGTGCAAATTATGAGCAAAATACTGGGCTAGGTGCCAAGCATTCAGTAATGAATACAGGCAGATTCCTTCCCATTCTAGACAAACATTACATGGCTAATTACATAATTTAAGTTATAAAAGCTAAAAAGGAAAACATATAGTGCTATGAAAAGATGCAGAAGAGCTAAAGATATAGGCAAGTGTCAGGTCACATTGCTGTTCTTGTTGTTAGGTGCTACTGCGTCCTGTCTGACTCATAGTGACCCTCATAGGGTGTTCAATGGCTGACTGTTTTAGGATTGCCTCAGGAGTGGACTGCCACATCTTTCTTCCATTTTTGCAGTGCTGGGAATCAAACTCAGGACCTCAGAGACTGCAGAATGGCACTCTACAAACTGAGCTAAATCCTAGCCCCCAGATCATATTATGGAGTGGTTTATTCTAGCACCAACAGAAACCCACCAAAATATTTTAAACTAAAGAACCACCTACACAGACTTGAGTTCATGGCATCTCTCATTTCCATCCATGAACTCAAAGTTATAATTTTTTTCTAATGATAATACATAGTACACAAAATAGTCTTAAAGAACCCCACAGAACTGGTTTTTAATACAGACAGTCCTTGCTTTAAATGATTGTACGGAACTGTTAAAATTTTTATGCAAGCTGCAACTATGCAAAATAATCTTTATAATCAACAGGATAAACTATAACTATTCCCTGATCTTTAAATTTTTTGACAAAACATTAAGAACTATCTTACTGCTAATTATAAATTTATAGAGAAATGAAAAAAGTAGTAAAACTAGTGCCTCTGTAGTATACGGTCACTAAAAACATTACAAATATTGAGAATTACAGTGCTCCATTTCTTTCTTTAAAAACTCAGAGACTAGTATGAACAGTGTTTGCCTTCTTCTTCTTGTATAATTTATGAAACAGAGCAAGTATTTTTATGCTGGCCAAACTGTCATCCTCCTCTAAGAAGTGGTTTCCAAATTTTATCCTTTGTTCTTTGAATCCCTCATGACAGTACCTTTAATGTGAAGTTTTTCATTGGTGTCATTCTCCTGAGGCATCATCATCTTTCCTCACAACCCCTTTCCTCACTTATGACAAACCGCTCACCTTCCCCAGTTCCACCAGCTGCATATCCCCAGTCTCAGAAAGCCTGCACCAATATGCCTGTGGTCAACCTCAGGTATTTCTTCTACAATTCTATTTATGTTTGATTTAAATTTCACTTCCAGCATTATTATTTCTTTCCTTCACTTTCATCTTTGTTGGTCAATTCCTTCTTCTGATTATCCATTTTTATAAAATGTCACTTAAGTTTATCAATGGGAAACAAGAAGGTAACACAATTACTTCCTCTGTTGCCTGCATATGAACTGAGTGGCAGATGCAGTGACCAGCCACTGACAGGCTTTGGCAGAAATGGAAGGATCCATCACTGATCAAGATGTACAGGTGTGGTGATCTGCAAACTGGGGAGCTAGCAGTGAATTCTGTGCTTTATGTAATTATTTCATGTTAATATACTGTGTTTACTGCAATGTGAACTATGTTGTTGGGGGACTGGTTTTATTTAACTGAACTGTGGTAATTAAATTCATGCATATCAGAACTATGCAAAATGAGATCTTTATATAGTCAGCAACATGATCTAACCTGTTCATAAAACTTTTCTAAATAGGTTTTGTGAACAAAATACCTCTCCATCACCCAACTTCTTTTTTACTCTCTCAGAAGCTGATACATAATTCCTTAAAATCACAATCCTGTATCAATTGACTCATCAAGGGAAACAAAAGTTTATATACCACTTAAATTTTAAAATGAGTATGTAAGAACCACCAGAGGTAGGGTAAAAGCAGCATTTAAAATGGTACAAAAATAAATATTTCCACCTAGTTTTTTAGTATTACAAAAATACACTGCCAATTTATTACTCTGAGTCAGACTCGACTCAACAGCACCTAACAACACCTTATTACTAATGACAACTCATAATCCATAAGGGGTTTATAAATAGAGACAACTCAAAATCCATGTTTTTCTAAAACATTCACTTTAAAAATTAAGATTGAGCAGTGGTTAAAATTGTAGTCAGATTTTTATCTTTGCTTGGTCACCTACTAGCTGGGCAGGAAAAAAATCTTAATTATGTCTAAATTTCATTTTCTTTCACTACAAAATAAGGAACTGTATAAAATGTATGGTAAGAAATGCTCTAATTTTTTTCTCCAGCACTAGGAGATTGAATCCAGGGCCCCGTGCAAGCTAGGCAAACGCTCTACCACTGAGCTGCACCTCCAGCCCCCTATTTTATTTTGTGATAGAGTCTACATTATGTGGTCTGCCTATAGCCTCAAACTTGCAATCCTCATGACTTGGCCTGGCAAACTGCTGGGATTACAGCCGTAAGCTATAATCTTTTTTTCTTTTTCTTTTTTCCGTGCTGGAATGGAACCCAAGGCCTCACACATGCTAAGCAAACACTCTACCACTGAGCTACACTCCTAGCTCTTGATTACATTACTTTTAAAAGCAATCAGAATTTTAACTCTGAAAAGATAGGGCACCCCTCTATGTATCTTTAACATCTGTCAATCCTACCCCAAGTTTTGGACTATGAAAATTTAGGTACAATTCAGACACTTGATCACTGTGGGCTTTGTACCTGATGCAATCGACTACTTAGGGAATCTGTACATTGGGAAAGGGGGTGCAAGAACTGGCAGAACCTGAAGTCTGAAAGTGAATGTGTGCCCTGGCCTATACACAGACTACCACAGAAAAGGACAGCCTATTGGCTCAAGGTGACTGAGCACAGCCTGCCCCCAGCCTCTAGCAGAATACTTAAGTGTACAGGTAGAAAAACAACCCTTACAAAAACAGGCTAATTTTTTTTCTTTATTTATAAATGTTGGTGGGGTACAGAGTAGTAAGTCATTTGCTATATCCATCATGCAACTAATAATTCGCTTTCGCTTACACATCCATCATCTACATATTTTACAGAAAAGTATAAACTACAGCAGTAAAAAAATGAAAAAAGTAGGAATCTTAATCAACATGCAATAAAAATCATATGCAATCATAAGTTATATTCTCACTGATTTTTTTCCTCTTCCCTATTTTTTCCCATGTAGTCCTGTAGTTGCATCATATATTTTGAACTTTTGCTCTCCTTCTTCACCTCTCCCTAAGGGATCAGCGGGTAGGAGTGCAGGCTGTAACGTTTTTGAAAAGTATAAAGAACACAGGCTCAAAAAGAGAAATACCTTGTTCTCATTCATATGTAAGAGCTGAACCTTACTTAAAGGAAGAAAAAACCTATACAGGAGTAGGTATATAAAAATGCACAATTAAACTTAGCAAAGAAGGGAAAATATAAAGAGTAGAGAGGAGGGAGGGGACTAGCAAAGGGAAGAGAAGGCTGTAGAAGGTGGGAAGGGGAAGATAAAGGGGGAAGAGGATAATCTCAATGTAATCAATGCAACTTCATGAGTACATGGGAAAAATCCAGGAATATAACCCATATATGCATAAGCGTTATACTGCATATTAGTCAAAAGATTCCATAAACTTTGTAAGTTGATGAAAATGTAACCAAAAATGAGGTAATCATTGCATAATGGAAAAAGCCAACACCGTATTACTCTGTACCCCACCAACATTTTCAATAAAAGGGGAAAAAAGTATAATAAAATAAAAAACACAGTCATCAGAGACATAGATGGCCACAAACTGCAAGGAAGATGGATATCTCAGATTTAATCCAACAATACAATCTGAACAGAATGCATCAATCAACTACGTGAAGGCTCTGAAAAGTAAATAGTGGCAGGTAGACTGGGAAAGTCCAAAATTCAAAGTCCCACTGAACTTCTCTGAGACCCCATGAGCAATGTGAAGGGCCACCAGGGCACAAACAGTGCTCAAGGAGAGTGGAGGGGACTCCCCATGTTCAAGAGTGCAGAAGTCTATCTTCCTTTCTCTGTCCTCTCATACTTCAGCCCCCACGCAAGCCTGAGTT
>VMDO01001502.1:77092-116052 GCA_007922755.1 Pedetes capensis
GCGACCCTCTGTACAACAGGGGAAACACTATTGTCAGTGCTTCTCTGCTGTTCATAGGGTTTTCAATGGCAGATTGATTTTTGGAAGGGGGTTGCCAGGTCCTTCTCCCAAGCCTACAGCTTCTGGTGTTCCCAGGCGGTCTCCCATCCAGGTACTAACCAGGCCCGACCCTGCTTAGCTTCTGAGATCTGACGGGATCAGATGCCACAGGGCTACTGCACGCAAGCCTGAGGTGGCAACCATAAAAGCCTGTAGGAGCCAAAATTCTGAGGAACAGACATGTTCCTCTCTGATCAGTGATGCTCTCATCCAGGGAAGGTTGTAGGGCCAAATCCTGATGCTTTTTCTATTCTAGGCCTCCTGCCGTTTAACCCTAAACACAGCCACAGTGACAGAAGTGAGCAGCAATGCGCCCCAGTTTTCTGGGGAGAGAACCAAATAAGAAGCCAAATGTACCAGAAGGAGCCAAAATTTAGCAGAAAGAAGCTCCAAGAAGTGACCCCATGAACTTGCTCTGAGGAACTCATAAAGAGGCTGTCATCCCAGTTTCAGATTGAGCCCTGAGGCAGATCTGAATGGTACCATAACTTTGAAAACTGAACTGACATTTGAACCACAAGCCACAGAACCTACAGCATAAGCCAACCAGATTAGCTGCCTAGGAAAACAAAAATATCAACTGTCTAAAGAATTATATGACACAAAATGAATCACATTATGATGTACATTAAAAATTTCTAATAAAAAAAAAAAAAAAAAAAAAAAAAAAAAAAAAAAAAAAAAAAAAAAAGAATTATATGACACACAAGCTCTCCTAATACAGGGATGCTTCCAGGACCGTCCCATAAATCCCAGATCTGTGGATGCTCAAGTCTCTTATCTAAAATTGCAAAATATTTGCATCTAACCTATGCACATCCTCCCACTTACTTTAAATTACCTTATGTAACGGGACCTTTAAGAAGTGGAAGCTAGTGAGACACCTTTTAGGTCACCAGGGGTTTATCCCTGAAGAAGACAGTGGGATTTCAGCTCTTTCCTCTTTTACTTCTTGCCAATGAGGTGGGCGGTTTTTTGCTGCCATACCCTCCATAGTCACCACAGGTCCAAAACAGGGCCAATTGATCATGGACTTATTTTTGCTCTAAAACTGTGAACAAAAATAAACCTTTTTTTCTCTATAAGTTGATTATCTCACATATTTGTTACAGTAACAGAAAGCTAACACAACTTGAAAACAAAACCAAACCCCCACATACACAAACTTACAGCATGCAGCCAAAACAATTTTAAGAGGAAAGTCTATAGCTATAAACACACACTAAAAAACAAAAATCTCAAGTTAACAATCAAACATTATACTTCAAGGAACTAGAAAAACAAAACATTACCAGAAAGAAGGAAATGATGAATATTAGAGAATAGAGAATAGAAAAAAATCATTGAAAGGGTTAGTTTTTGGAAAAGACGAACCAAACTGACAGACCATGAAATCAGTGGCTAGATTACAGGGGAAAAAAAGAGAGATGCAAACACTATCAAAATATTAATGACATTCTTTCAAAAACAAAAAAATCCTACAATGTGTATAGCACTACAAGATCCCAAACAGCCAAAGCAATCCTGCGCAAATAGAAGAACTCTAGAGGCATCACACTACCTTCAAAACATACAAGGCGATAGTAACCAAAACATGTTAGAAGCATAAACAAACACATACACCAACAGAATGTAATGGAGAACTCAGAAATACATCCATGTAGAGCCAGGCGCGGTGGTACATGCCTGTCATCCCAGCGGCCCGGGAGGCAGAGGCAGGAGGATCCCAAGTTCGAGATCAGAGGAATCTGCATAACTTAGTGAGACCCTGTCTCAAAAAGTAAAAAAAAAATGGGATGAGGGTGCAGCTCAGTGGGCCAGCACTTGCAGAGCATGCAAGTGCGAGGCCCTGGGTTCAAACCCCAGTACCACAAAAATAAATAAATAAATAAATCCATGTATATAGTAAACTGATTTTCAACAAAGACACCAATAACAGACATTGGAGAAAGGACAATCTCTTCTATAAATAGTGCTGGAAAAACTGGATATACATACACCCAAGAATGAAATTAGACCCCTGTAATCCCTTACTATATAGAAAAAACAACTCCAAATGAATTAAAGACTTAAACGTAAGACATGAAAGTACCAGAAGAAAACATGGGAAACATTTTAGTACCTTAGTAAGAACAAAGTTTTTTCAATAAGACTTCAAAAGTACAGGAAACAAAAGCAAAATGAGACAAATGGCACAGTATCAACATAAAAAGCTTCTGTACAACAAAGCAAACAATCAAGAGGGTGAAAAGATAATCTGCTAAATTGGAGAAAATATTGCATTTGTAAACTATTCATCTAATAAGGAATTAGTTAATATCCAGAACATCTAAGGAACATAGTCAACAGACAAAAAGTCTGACTAAAAACTGGACAGAAGACCTGAGTCAGACCACACAGTGCCTGTATCTCAGGACTGAGAACGAACTCATGACTGTGGGCCTGGGGCCTTTGCTCTGTTCTATCCCCTACTTGATGGCTTTTCAGGCCTGGACTGACCCAGCAGCTCTCTCAAACCAGCCCTGGGCAGCCTCAGCTCCTGGCCTGGAGACTAGCCCTGTGCCTCCAAGAGCTCTGTGACTAGGTTCCTGGACATCCTACCTGACCACCAGCAGTGACTCATTCTGCATCTGTATGGGCTTCCTGCTCTTGTCTGCAGCAAGCCTCTTAAAACTCTGTCGCCTCTTTAACCCTTTTGTGACTATTTTGTCATACACACACACAACTGTGTGAAGTGTAATGTGTAATCTGAGAGTTAATATTAGTAATTAAAATTGGAATAAAAAGAGTTGGGGGTGTGGCTCAGTGGCAGTCCGCTTGCCTACCATGCCATGCAGCCATAAGGGAGGCTCTGGGTTCCATCCCCAGTACCACAAAAAAAAAAAAAAAAAAAAAAAAAAAAAAAAAAAAAAAAAAAAAAAAAAAAAAAAAAAAAAAAAAAAAAAAAAAAAAAAGAAAAGAATTGGAGTAGATCACCAATGGTCACTGATTTTCAAATTAAATCAGGAGTACTGGATGAATTAATGCCAATGAGATTGATGTCTTATGAATTTACTGTTATTGAATAAATTCTAACACTGCGGATTCAATAAATTCGAACATTGTGGTAAGATAAAAATGTATTCATCTGTTTCTGATATAGGATGCTCACAATTATCTACACCATTTCTCAACTAAGTGTGCTGCTTTGAAAAACTGCCTTTTGTCTGTTTTAATAGGTGTCCTCCACACCTGAAAAGATATCACTACCTTTCTCCTAGAGGCATGTACATTCCAGTAGCAAGACCCAGATTTCTAAAGACATTCCTACCAGAAACCAGAGCTGCTCAGAAACAGGACCAGTGCCAGATCTGGGGTAGGGAAAGTATAAGGTAAATCTGAACTGCCCTGTGCCAGACAGCAAGGAAGCAATCAGAGATTAATGCAGGTGGCTCAAAAGGACAAAGAAACCAGTTTACTTTTTTGTGTGTTTGTTTGCAGGACTGGGTACTCAACTAAGGGCTTTGTGCAAATGAGGCAAGCACTCTACAACTGAGCTACATCCCCAGGCCAGAAGCCAACTTAAAGGTGGTACCAATGATCAAATTTGAGACAAACTGTAACATCAAAAAGAAAATCTAAAGGTCAGTAACGCAAAAAAGAAAAAAACAATAAACTTTTGCACAGTGAAAATGGTAAGAAAATTACCATTACCTATCTTTTTAGCAAGAATATTATACTACCGTTTTAGGTGAAAAACAGTTCACTCACCAATTGATGAAATTTAAAACTATTAAATGAAAGAACTGGGGTGAAATCACCACTTGCAACCACCATCAAAATGATTTTCAGTCAAGAAACATTATGGATGCTAAAACCACTAGAAGAAAAATTACAATGATGATTTGCTAGCAACCTCCTTAACCAAGTTATCAAATTTAGAACCTTAGGAATATAATAACCAGTCATTCTGTGCTTCCTGGTGTGATACAATATGAAGTACACAGCATCTCCTATGGATCTTGTCCGAAGTGTTTAACTAGAATCTAACCGGGCATTTGGATTTAATGTCCGGCTTACAGAAAATATAAGGGATAAAAGGACAAGAAAAGACCTGATAAGGAAGAAGAAAATCAAAAAATATGTAATATTCTATAAGACAAATGACCAGTCTCTTCAAAAAGTTAGCATCATGAAAATAAAAATAAGAGCAGTGTTCTAAATTTTAAGACTAAAAGACATGATAACCAAATGCTATATGCAAATGGATAGGTTCCTGATTCCAAAAACTAAAATGAAAAAAAGACACAGATTTTATAAAAGATGCTTGGTGGATAACTGATATGAACATAACTGGCTATTAAATGACATTTGTTGTTGTTGGGTGCCCTCAAGTCAGTATCCGACTCATAGCGACCCCTAGGTACAACAGGCGAAACACTATTGCCAGTGCTTCTCTACTATTCATAGGGTTTTCAATGGCAGACTGATTTTTGGGAGTGGTTTGCCAGGTCCTTTTCCCTAGTCTACAATATCTGGTGTTCCCAGTCTCCCATCCAAGTACTAACCAGGCCGGGCCCTGCTTAGCTTCCGAGATCCAGTGACTGGATCGGATGTCACAAGGCTAAGGCAACAAGCAGTAAATGACATTGTTGTTGTTGTTAGGTGCCCTTGAGTCAGTATCTGACTCATAGCAACCCTCATAGGGTTTTCAATGGCTGTTTTGGGATTGCCTTGGGAGTGGACTGCCAGGCCCTTCTCCCATTTTTGCAGTGCTGGGAATTGAACTCGGGACCTCAGAGACTGCAGCACAGCACTCTACCAACTGAGCTAAATCCCAGCCCTAGATGACATTAGGGAAACCTTATTAAGTATAACAACAACAAGACAATAGTTAAGAGGAATGTCCTTGTGAGAAGATGCATGCTAAGTATTCAGTGTATGCAATGACACAACCTGTGACACTGTCAAATGCATCAACAAATACATACATACATACAAGCACACATAAATGAAACAAACAAAGCGAAATGATAATTTAGGTGATGAGTAGACTGCAACTAATTCTGCAAGCTGAATACCCCTTACTCAATACGCTTGGGATCAGGAGCGTTTGAGATTTCAGAGTTTTCTAAATTTTGGAATATTTGCTCAGACATTTCCAGTTGATCACCTCATACCAATAATCCAAAATGGGAACTGCTCCAAATTAAACTTTTTTTTTTACGCTGGTACTCAAAGAGTTTCAGATATCAGATTTTCAATTTAGGGATGCTCAGCCTATACTATCCTTCTTTAACTTTTCTATTTCTTTGAAATTTTTCACATTCACAAAGCTAGGGAATGCCAAGCGGGGTGGGGCATGTCTGTAATCCCAGCAACCTGGGAGGCGGAGGCCAGAGGCAATCTGTGTAAATGAGGAAGACCCTGACTCAAAATACACACACACACACACACACACACACACACACACACACACACACACACACGGCTAGGAATGTAGCCCAGTGGTAGAGCACTTGCAAAGTATGTGCAAGGCCCTGGGTTCAACTCCCAAGTATCAAAATAAATAAATAAATAAATAACTCCTTATCTGTAACTTTCACCAGCACCCTCTTGTCATTTATCTGTTTTCAAGTACTTCCTGTCTATATGTAAGCCCCATGAGAGCAATTTAATCTTTTAAAATGATCCCAACTTAACAAATATGAAAATAGCTCAATGAATGCTTCTGTTTGTAAGTAACACAACAAAATATCAAATTTAGTAATAATTCTGTTACTATAAAGTTCTGGCCTGCAGCCATACCACCCTGGTATGCAATCCCGTCAGATCCCAGAAGCTAAGCAGGGTCGGGCCTGGTTAGTGCTTGGATGGGAGATCTCCTGGGAACACCAAGGTACTGTAGGCTTGGGAGAAGGACCCAGCAATCCACTCCTGAAACAATCAGCCTTTGAAAACCCTATGAATAGCAGAGAAGCCGTGACAACAGTGCTGGACATGGCACAGTGTCCAGAAGTATTTCGTCTGTTGTATATATGTTGTACACAGGGTCGCTATGCGTCAGACTGGACTTGACAACACTTAACAACAACAATAACAAAGTGCTAGCCAGGATATAAATTTTTTGATGACAGAAGCATACGTACAACCACTTTGGAAAATAATTTGGTACCAGCAAAATAAAGCTGAAGACACATTCTATGGCCCAAGAATTTTTTTCCTACATGTGTGCCCCAGAGAAATTCCTGTATACAGGCATTAGGAGTTAGCTACAAGAATGTTAAGAGCAGCACTGTTTATAATAGCAAAACCTAGAGTAACCTATATTTCTATTAACAGAAGAATAAATAAGTTATATTAATTTGTTGCAGTACCATATAGCAATTAAAAAAAGTAATGAACTAGAGTTAGGTGCAATATAGATGAATCTCAGGAAGATAATGTTAAAGAAAGCATGTCACAGAAGAATGCATGTACCAATTCCACTTATAACAATTTCAGGAATTACAACAATACATTGATAAGGAATCACACATATGGAAAACCAAATGAAAGATGAACAAAATTGAGTATACAGAGTACCTGTTAGGTGAGGGACACGTACCCTTCTGTTTTTACTTGTTTTCCTGCTAATACTCTTTTTAGTAAATTATACAGGCATTTAATGACTGTTTCTTTAGATCCTGTAATAGTTTTTATGCTAAAAAATTACATTTTTTATTCTCAACATCAAAATATTTTTAAAATAACACTCTTACCTTTTCTGCTACTTATTGTTACGGATAACACAAAGTTATCAACATCCAAATGGCCAAACTCATCTTTATTATCAGTTAACAAACAAATCAGTAATAACTCTCCATTCACAAAAATGGAAAAAAAGGTCATGATATGTCTAAAACCTACTGGCATTCACACTGACCTATTTTACAGAATGATTTAAGCTGGTAACTTGATGGATAAGACATGGATACCTTCAAAACCAGATGCTAAGGGCTACCCTTTTGCACTTACATCAAGGCAGAATCACTACATACAATTCTGCACTCTGTAGAAGTCTCGCTGGCCTTTCATTTTCCGATGATAAGATGATAAGGGGGATTACTAAAGCCAGTTACTGTGTAAACCCTACCCACACTTAGAGGCTTGAGCCTCCTGTCCAGATAAAATGATACACCACCAAGAGGTGACTCCAGCTGACTGAGGTTTTAGGGATGCTCTCCAGGAGACATGGTGGTACAGTTCTGTTATATCAGGATGAAGTCTCTACTAAGGTTTGAAATAAAACAGGTTATTCGAGACAAAAACAGGAACAAACTTATTTACAACATACATGGGGCGGGGGGGTTCACAGGGTCCCTCCCACAGGTTCAACCACAGCTACTAATCACACACTAAAGGTGGCAGGCTTGGCTTATTGAGTGGTTTGAACTGTTATTTACTCAAAGTCAAAAACAAGACTGGTACTAATCAAAGAAATTAAAAAAAAAAAAAAAAGACTTCTAATTGTTGATCTTGGGAGCACTACCTGCCCAAGCATGAACAAAAGTGTTCCATGTTAATGTGGTGACGTCAGGAGAGGCTCAGGGTCAAGCAGAAATGGTCATAATCATACTTATATTGCATTACATTAAAACTTTACCATGAAGAGAAGCCCAGCAGATGCTCTATAAATTGTCCTGCCTAAGGAGGCTCGGGAGTTCCAGGGCAGAGGCAGCCTGTGTAACTTAGCAAGATCCTGACTCAAAATAAAAAGTAAAAAATAAAATGAGCTGGAGGTGCAGCCAGTGGTAGACCACTTGCAAAGTATGTATGAGGCCCTGGATTCAGTCCCAGGTACCACAAATAAATGTAGTATTCTCCCTATGTTACATCTATCTAATAGGGTTTACCATACTACTATAGACAATTTCTCATTGATACAAAAGCAGTAACCATGCCATTGCTTCTCCCTCATAAACTTCTGGAACTGGGTGCTCAGCTATGTACTTACATCTGTCACTGCTACTAAATTTACAAGATAAAACAAAAAATTTTGCAAATATGCCAAACATCAAAAAAGACTCACCTAAACAAAGCCTGTTAGTAAAATCTTTTCAACCCACAAATTAAGTGAACAGTAAAGGATTACTTCTATTTTCTATACCCCTTTAATCTCCAAAAATGTAAGCAGAATTAAGACTTGTATAACTTTTGATGGGCTGGGGTTTAGCTGGGTTGGTAGAATGCTGCTCTGTGCTCTCTGAAGCCCTGGGTTCAATTTCCAGCACTGCAAAAAATGGGAGGAGGACCTGGCAGCCCACTCTCAAAACAGTCAGTCACTGAAAACCCTATGAATAGCAGAGAAGCACTGACAGGAGTGCCAGACATGGCACAGTGTAGGGAGTGTTTCATCTGTTATCCATAGGGTTGCTATGAGTCGGACTCCTTGACGACACCTAACAACCACATAACTTTTGATAACCTATCAACCAAGTGATGCACAAGTTTGGCTGTAACATAAGGATAATTCATGCCAAACCCCCCCTGACCACCAGGAAAGCTCTTGAACCAAAAATGATCCCCTAACTACACTGTGAAAACTATGTTCTGGACAAAGAGAATCAGTGTGGGACAAAGAGAATCAGCATGGGATGGTTCGACCTAGGCTCTTGTGCCAGTTCTGTCATTATTCTATGCTCTTAAATAAAAATGATTTAAATTTTACAGGAACTTATTGAAGAGTAGTTAAGTGAGAAGTTTAAAAAATGAAAAAGAAACTAAATTCAATTATGAGAATAGATAGCAGTACATTCATAACAATGTACGATTCAGACTTTAAAGAAGATAACATACATATAACCATGACATGACACTCCCACTATATTGGTTAAAGCATAAAGGTGGAAAAATTCCCTAAGACTATTTATATTGTGGTGTCATTTTGTAAAAACACACAAATAGATGCACATAAATGTATATAATATACAAATATATTCATAAAAATACACACCAAAAAGTTCCCTGAAATTATCTCTGCATAACTATTTGTTTTTATCTATATTTTTATGTACAATAAATTGTTTTTAAACCATAATCTATGTGTTCATTCTAACATTTTGCTTGTAAGCTTCAACAGTCATACCTAAACTCACCTAACTTAAAGCAATATCTAAAAGTAGTCTGAAGTACTCTGAGGAATTGAAGAAAATGCCTATAAATAAAAATCTGACTATGGTAGCATCCCCATTGATGATAAACACGAACTCTGGTAATACCCTAAGTTGTCACCAAGTTAGTTACTGAAGAAAAATTAGTTTCCGGGGACAGGGCTACATTTCAAAGATAATACAGGTTAGAAGGCTGGGATTTAGCTCAGTTGGTACAGCACCGCTCTATAGTCTCTGAGGTCCCAGGTTCGATTCCCAGCACCGCAAAAATGGGAGAAGGACATAGCAATCCATTCCAGAGGCAATCTCAAAACAATCAGCCATTAAAAACCCTGTGAGGGTCAACTATGAGTTGGACACAACTCAATGGCACCTAGTGACAAAGTTAACACAGGTTAGAAAGGTAATTCCTTCACCAGCATGTCTTGTTTTGTTTGTTTGTTCGTTTGTTTTGCGGTACCTGCAGTTTGAATCCATGCCTTGCACATACTTTGCAAGTACTCTACCAATGGGCTGCACCCCCAGCCCATTTTTTATTTTTAAAGTCAGGGTCTCACTAAATTACACAGCTGCATCTAGTCTCAAATTCACAATCCCAGTGCCTCTATCTCCCAAATCGCTGGAATCACATGGGTGCCACTGTGCCTAACTCTTCCCCACCTTCTAATTGCAACCTTCAAGACGGCCAGCCAGACCTTCCTAGCAAGATAGTTAATAAGACCACCTTGCCACTGCCTGTTTTGTTTTTGTTTTTTGCTTTTGAGCTTGAGTGCTGATCTGTAGCTCCAGCTGGCCTCAAACCCAGGATCCTCCTGAGTACTAGGATTAGATACCTGTACCACAATACCCAGCCTGCAGCCCTACCACTGCAGCATCCAATTCCATCATATCTTAGAAGCTAAGCAGCATCAGGCCTGGTTAGTACCTGGATGGGAGGCTGCCTGTGAACACCAGGTGCTGTAGGCTTGGGAGAAGGACTCAGCAACCCACTCCCAAAAAACACTCACCCATTGAAAACTCTTTGAAGAGTTGAAGTGCAGAGAAGCACCGACAACAATATTTCACCTGTTATACATAGGGTTGCTATGAGTCAGACACAGACTCGACAGTGCCTAAAAACCACCACCACCACCACAATACCCAGCATTACCACTGTATCTTTTGAAAGAACTTGTAAGAATTTGTCCAAAATGTTCATAAGCAAATAATACTTTACCTTACACATTCTTAAACCTTCCTTAGAGCTGATTTTAATATTACATAGGGTCATATGCATAATAAAAGCATTTACCAAACAAAGTGCCCAGCACTTTGCAAGCTCTCTTTTATTCCCCCTCCCTTCAACTCCAAGACGACCATTAGCCCTCTCTTACAAATTGATGTCTCCAAGGACACAGGGCAAAGATTTAAACCCAGGTCTAATTCCAAAATCAATCTCTCCCACTTACACTATACGTTGTTGTTGTTGTTGTTAGGTGCCGTCCAGTCGGTATCTGACTCATAGCCACCCTCATAGGGTTTTCAATGGCTGAGTGCTTTGGGATTGCCTTGGGAGTGGATTGCCAGGCCCTTCTCCCATTTTTGTGGTGCTGGGAATTGAACTCAGGACCTCAGAGACTGCAGCGCAGTGCTCTACCCACTGAGCTAAATCCCAGCTACACTATACATACTAACCTTTTAAGTTCTAATGTCTTTAAACAAATGGGTTACAGATCACTCAGGTCCTTCTCAATGCATCCTTTAACTTAGAAGACAATAACAGCACAGAACAATTCCTAAATTAAGTAGCAGCTAAGAAACAAGGGAGAAGCACCCAGCAACCCACCCCCAAAAATCAATCCGCCACTGAAAACCCTATGAACAGCAGACAAGCACTGACAATACTGTTTCGCCTGTTGTACACAGGGTGGCTATAAGTATACCAACTCCACGGCACCTAACAACAAGAAGAAACTACAAAGAAACAAATTCAACCACAAGTGAATAAATAAATGACCATATTCCCTTTATCTACCATACTATTCAGCCTTTATAAAGGATAATATAAACACAGCCCACATTAGCAAGCCCA
Source organism: Pedetes capensis (assembly GCA_007922755.1). Taxonomy (NCBI): domain Eukaryota; kingdom Metazoa; phylum Chordata; class Mammalia; order Rodentia; family Pedetidae; genus Pedetes; species Pedetes capensis. The sequence goes on from VMDO01001502.1 coordinate 88,394, forward strand.
TTGATCCCTTTGGATTTAATGAATTGAGTGCCTACTGTAAAGCAAAGCACTTCAGAAAATACAAAAATGAGTAAAGCACAGCATCTATAATTAAAAAACTCTTAACATACAACTAAAGAAGATAAGGCACACAGAAAATACTATAATTTACTAAGAAAGAACATATGTTGTTGTTAGGTGCCGTCAAGTCGGTATCCAACTCATAGTGACCCTCATAGGGTTTTCAATGGCAGAAAGAACATATAGCAGAAACATAACCAGCCAGGGCTGTAACACATGCCTGTAATCCCAGTAACTGGGAGGCAGAGGCAAGAGTACCAATGTGAGTATGAGGCCAACCTGGTCTGCATAGTGAGTTCCAGGCCAGCCTGAGCTAAGACCTTGTCAAAGGAAAGAAAAAAAAGGAAGAAAGAGAAGGAAGAGGAGGGGAGGGAAAAACGAACATAAGCAAACACCAGAACTTTTGGAAAACTCAATTTCAAGTACAACGGGTTTTACTCCTTTAAAGGACCAAAAATTCTCAAAAATAAAGTTAATAATTAGTTATATCTTCTCAAACATTAAACGTAATATAACCATAAAAAGACCTAATATTTATTACGTTTACTTGCGTGCTAAGTCTTTACATACATATTCAGCATTTAGTCTTTGCCAAAACCCTATGATGGTGGTGGTTGTTAGGTGCCATCAAGTCAGTGTCCCAACTCATAGGGACCCTATGTACAATAGGTGAAACAATATTGTTGTGCTTCTCTGCTATTCATAGGGTTTTCAATGGTGATTGCTTTTGGGGAGTGAGCTGCCACGTCCTCTCTATGGTTTGTTGTTGTTGTTGTTGTTGTTGTTGTTGTTAGGTGCCGTCGAGTCAATATCCGACTCATGGCCACCCCACGTACAATAGGCAAAACAATATTGTCAGCGCTTCTCTGCTGTTCACAGGGTTTTCAATGGAAGATTGATTTTTGGGGAGTGGGTTGCCGGGTCCTTCTCCCAAGCTTACAGCACCTGGTGTTCCCAGGCGGTCTCCCATCCAAGTACTAACCAGGCCTGACCCTGCTTAGCTTCTGAGATCTGATGGAATCAGATGCCACAGGGCTACAGCTGCAGGCTCTCAATGGTAGGTACTATTAATTGTCCCATTGTTAAAGGCAAAGGAAAAACAAGTTACCTGCCTACAGTCACAAAGCTAGTAAAGCATGACTCAAACTCAGCAGTCTACCCTTTATTTGCCTTTTGATACATTTATCCACTGATTTAAACCTGCTGACCACTTACTGCATAGGGTATACAATATGAGGAAATGAGCAGAAGGTAGTGAAAAAGATCACTTATTCATGAAGCTCACCTTCTGATCACAAGATATATTCTTATTTGTTTTCTAAGGAATAAGGTAATTACATATTGTATAAAATGTTATAAAGGAAGCCAGAAGCAGGTTTGTAATCTGAGCAAATCAGGAGACAGCAGCAGAAGATTGAGGCAGCCTGTGTAACTTCGCATAACCCTGCCTCAAAATAAAAAATAAAAAAGGGGCTGGGAGCACAGCTCAGTGGTAAAGTGCTTGCAAAGTATACACGAGGCCCTGGGTTCACCCCCACCTAGTACCACAAAAATAAACAAACAAGGTGATGAGACAGCATAACCTGGAAAGGTTTACTTCTGTTACAGTGTTATAAGGAGGTCTCTCCAGAAGGGCACTGTGGTGCACACCTGTAATCCCAGCTACTGGGAAGGCTGAGGCAGGATTGCCAAATTAGATACCAGGGGCAGTCTGTGCAATTTAGCAAGACCTGTCTCAAAAATAAAGTTTTAACAAGGGACTGGGGATGTGGCTAAGTGGCGGGGCCCCTGCCTAGCTCACACAAAGCCCTGGGGTTCAACCTCTGGTACTGGAGGCTGGGGAAAGGTCTCTTGAAGTTTTCTTGTTTCCAAAAACAAGCTGACAAGAGGCTAGGGACCAGACAAGTAAAGGGTGGAGAGAAGATCTACCCAACCCCAACCCCCATCCCAGGCAGAAAGATCACAAATTTGAGGCCAGCCTAGGCTACATTACAAGACTCTGTCTCAAAAATAACAATAAATAAATAAGAAGAAAAGACTCCCCCCTGAAATGAAGCAATCAGAGAAATGGCAAGGACAAGCTTTAGTTTCAATACAGATGCGGAAATAGGGTTAGGAAAAGTTACTGTGACTTGAACAAGGTCTCAAGATGAGACTGAAAAAACAGGTGTGATTTCAGAGGACAGGTGACATTTTGGATAAGAACAGAGTATAAGCATCGCCTCTTAACTACAGCGAGAGAATAAGGCTAGACTGAGCAAAGAGTTACCCTAACTGTCGAGTTTGATCCTGAAAGCCATGGGAACGCTGTTGTTGCGGAGGGTTAGCATCAACACACTGCAGGGAAAATAACTTCTGTAGAAAAAGTGGTCTTTGGTTGTTTTTTGGAGGGTGTTTGTTTGCAAGGAGAAGGATAACAGTGGAAAAATAAAGAGAGTACTACAAGTGACTCAGTGACAAGCTTTAAAAACAACCATAGGAGGTGGAAATAGGAATGAAGACAGACAGCTGTGAGAGCCACTTTGGGTATGTTTGACTACAGATACAACAGTGCTCCCAGAAATATAACTGCAGAATCCAACATGGAATACCCCCAGTCCTACCACACTGAATGAACCCCATGTATTTTCACAAACGTGCCTGATATTTTTCCATAAACTCCAATGATTCATGTTCCATATACATGTCACTTATGCTTGATGAACATGGCTTACTAGTACCTTTTAAAAATTTTTAACAGACATGAGTCAGTACATATTAATTCATGTATCATCATTGTTGTTGTTGTTAGGTGCCATCGAGTCGGTATCCGACTCATAGCGACCCTCATAGGGTTTTCAATGGCTGATTGTTCCGGGATTGCCTTGGGAGTGGATTGCCAGGCCCTTCTCCCATTTTTGCGGTGCTGGGAATTGAACTCGGGACCTCAGAGACTGCAGCGCAGCGCTCTACTAAGATGCCATAAAATCTTAAACACAAGTGTACATTAATCACTATACTCAGATGGTACACAATGTCAATCAAATTATTGCTTCTTATTTTCAGTCCAGTTCCTACACAGGACTCAACAAATAAAATGCAAAAATGTTAAACAAATCAAAAGGACCTGCACCAGCTTTTGCATGCTGAATAGCCCCAACGTTATTTTTAGATCAAGGAACACTTTTCCATGTGCAACTTTTTCCAAATGATACCAAGAAGGTCAAGGATCATATCCTATCTAAAAACAAGACCTATACAGCTAAGATCTCTTGCAATGGCTTATTTATAAGTGTTGTGATCTCAAGGATTTTATTTGTATGTTTATATTTACATGTATCTTTGTGACTATTTTATATTTCAAGCTATTTATTTGTATTTATTGTTTTAATATGTTTTCATTCTTGCTTACTTGTATTTTTATATATGGCAGTGTTAAATTGTACTGCCATCCTCTAAAATACAGAAAGCCTTACATTGTACAGCACTTCACATTCACACGGTAATGAGTCTCAACAACCTTTGTGAAATACATAAGGAAAACCATAATCATCCTCTGTACAGGGTAACATTGGGGCTCAGAAAGATTAACTAACTTGACTAATTCAAGATCTCAGGGGAAATGGCAAAGGCAGCGCCATGAACAAGGCCTTGGAACTGTTGACTGAAACTCTTCTCCACTCTGGACACTACCGATTTATTATCAGAATAGTCATGTGAATCCCTTCAACAAACCTGGACTGTAACCAAAAACCAAACGATTGCCAACCTGCCATTAGTGTGAGTCTGGAACCGCAGGAGGATCCCGAGAACTCTTCAGTAAACACAAACACACGTTTCCGCCAGGACCCCACTCAGTACCAGGTTTGCTCCACTACACAAAACTTACTGGAATACTCTACAGCCTTAAAGCGTAACCCTCAGTGGAACTGTCCTTTTCACTCCGTGTGAAATTCAGTAAAACAGAGACGTGACTCATTCCGTTAACTTCTTGTTTCCTAAATTAATAATTGTTTCCCTAAATTAATAATTTGGGAAGCCAACAGAAAAGAATGAATTAGAGCCTACCCCTACCCCCACCAAAGTTGCTCGCCAGCGTCAGTGCGGCACTGAAACACAAAGAAGTGGGGCTGGAGCCAGCACTCCTCTCCTCCGCGAGTCCTGCCCGCAGGAGGCACCCACCCCTCACAGGCCGAAGGGTCGCTCCACTCCCTCCTCCCGCGGGAGGCACCGCAGCCCGGGCACCCTGGCCACAGCCCCGCGGGGAAGGCTGCTGTGACCACTGAGGGGCAACCGGGTCCTCCGGACCCCTACCTGCGCGCGGCTCCGCTCACACCTGGCAGCCCCCGCCCCGCGGCGGCGGCCGCGCGGCCGCACCCCGCCCCCTGCGCGGCGCTCCGGCCCTGGCCCGAGCCCGCTTCCGCCCCAGCTTGCGGCCTGCGGGGCGCCCCCGCCCCGGCCCCGGCCCTGGCCCCCGGGCTGCCCCCGCGCGCGGCCCGCGGCCCCGGAACCCCGCGGCCGGAGGGGGCGGCGACGCGGCGGGCGGAGGGAGGGGAGCGGGAGGCCGGGAGCGGGGCAGCCGGGTGGCCGGGAGGCGCGGGGCGCCCAGGAGCGGCGCCCACCTGCGAGCAGAAGTAGGAGCCCTGGATGCCCAGCTTGAGGCAGGTCGGGCACTGGAGCTTGGCCTCGCTGCTGCAGCCGTCCGTCTCGCACACCCGCGTCTCCACGGCCGCCATGCTGCCAGCCGCCAGCGCCGACGAAGAGGGCGGGGGGAGCCGGCGGGGCGGAGCCGAGCGGCCGCGCCTGGGCGCGGGCGCGAGACGCGGGCCCCCGCCCCGCCCCGCCCCGCGCGCACAGCTGGCACCCCGCCCCGTGTCCCGGCCCCGGCGCCCTCCGCACCCGCGGTGGCGGCGCACACGTGCGGCCGCCAGACCCCGGCCGCGCCGCGGCGGCGCTGTGGGCGGGGCCCGGGGTGATCTCGGCGTCCAGGTGGGGGCGCCGGGCCGCGTACGCGGGGTCGACCGGCCGCGCCTTGCACGGTGGTGCCCGGGCCTGAGCTCCGCTCCTTCCCGGTAACCTTGCTGCGAGGACTCGCTGCTGGGCCGCGAAGGGGACCCAGCGCCGGCTGTGCGCTCAGAGCTGCGCCTTACGTCGCCCTCCCCTGGCCGATTCCCCCCGCCCCCGCACTCCACCCCCCCACCCGCCATTCAGAACGTGCAGTGCTGTGGTAGTAACACCGCTGTTGATACTCAATGCAGACGGTATTTTCTCTTACACCATATGATTGCTTACCAGGTAAGCAAGAGAAGCACGTGTTAATTATGAAACTTCAGAGCTTCAGAGATCATCAGATGCAGACCTGTTGCCTGAATCTTTCTGCTTCATTTCAGGGCTGCCATTTTCTAACTTGGGTTCCAGTCCCTTCTATCAGTAGGGAGGAGAAAATGACACTTGATCGTCAACTAGAACCTGTGAACTTTGTTGTCTGATTATATATTTTTTTCAAATTTAATAGACCAGAAAAACTCATATTACCTTTACTCTGTTTTGCTGTATAAGAATTACATGTAATGTAATAAAATCAAATAATAAAAAATATGTACATGTAAGCAAAAAGAAAAAATGGCCATATGTGTATGTAGTATATACGTGCACGTATATGAGATACATGTTTGAATATGTATATCTGGGGGTGCCAAAAAATGTGTACATATCTTAAGACAAAAACTTCCCATTTTACTGTTTTAAGAATGTGCCCTATGCTTGTTCTGATGTGATGGAAGAAATATAATCCAAGCCAGGCGCGCGGTGGCGCAGGCCTGTAGTCCCAGCGACTTGGGAGGCAGAGGCAGGAGGATCCCAAGTTCAGTGGTCCAGCACTTGCAAAACATGCAAGCGTGAGGCCCTGGGTTCAACCCCTGGTACTGCAAAAAATGTGTGTGTGTGTGTGTGTGTGTGTGTGTGTGTGTGTGTGTGTGTGTGTGTGTGGCTGTGGCTGTAGCACTGTGATGTCTGATCCTGTCAGATCTCAGAAGCTAAGCAGGGTTGGACCTGGTTAGTGCTTGGTTGGGAATACCAGGTGCTATAGGCTTGGGAGAAGGACCCAGCAATCCCCAAAAACAATCATCCACTGAAAACCCTATGAATAGCAGAGAAGCACAATAGTGTTTCCTCTGTTGTACATAGGGTCCTTATGAGTCGGATACCGACTCAATGGCACCTAACAACAACAATAACACACACACACACATATATGTGTGTGTGTATGTATGTGTATATATATATATATGTATATGTATATATGTGTGTATATACATATATGTATTCCAAAATGTCAACTACACATTGATAGCATGATTCATCTCAACTTTAAAAGGTAATACATAGATTATATCTCTTAAAATGTATATGCTTTTTTTTTTTGACACACACACACACATTCCCTTAAAATTTTTTTTTTTTTTTTTTACTAAATCATATGGGCTGGGTGCTGTGGCACACGCTTGTAATTCCAGAAACTCAAGAGGCTCTAAGGGAGGAGGATCACAAGTTCAAGGACAGAGGCAGCCTGTGCAATTTAGGGAGACTGTCTGAAAAATATACAATAAAAGAGGGCTAGAGTGTGGCTCTGGGAGAAGGGCCTGGCAATCCACTCCCAAGGCAATCCCGAAACAGTCAGCCATTGAAAGCCCTATGAGGGTCACTATGAGTTGGATACCGACTCGACAGCACCTAACAACAACAACAAACTCCCTTTATTGCCACTAAATACAGTTATACCACATAATTTTAGTAGTTGCATAATACTGTATTTTATGGATAATTTAATGAACCAAATCCAGTAGTAATAGAAATTTGGGTTATTTTTAGTTGTTATATTCAGTACTATAAAGGCTTCAGTGAATATCTTTTTAGCTAGATTTTTGCATACACCCTTATTTATTTAGGATATATTCTTATAAGTGGAATTACTGCATTGAAAGGTTTTTCACTGCCTGGGGCGTGTCACACAATTAGTCACGTTTTTACATAGTTCATTGTAATTCCCTACAAAAACACTGATCATTTAAAAAGGAAAAATAGTAGCTTTACAGTGGAGAAACCTGGAAGATACTCTCATAACTATGTTATCAAAGTGAAAAATCACCGTAAGGGGCAAATCCATTTTGCACACACCCCTACACAAACATCAAGAAGAACACAGTATATCTTTTATGGTGTTCCCGCCCCAAATCATCATTGATTCTTCTTTTCTTTTTGTTTTGTTTTATTTTTCTAAGACAGGATGTCACTGTGTAGCCCATGCTGGCCTCAAACTCACATTGGTCCTCCTGCCTCTGCTTCCAGAGTGCTGGGTTATAGGCCTGGGCCACCACACCCAGCTCCTAATTGATTCTATTCATGAGACATAAGACAAACTCTAAGTGAAAACACTCCACAGTATAACTGAGCTGTTCTCATCAAAATGCCTATGTTCCAAAACACAGAGAAATGTGAGAAACTACTCCACCCCCTCACCTGAAGTATTAAGTCCAAACTGGGCTGTTAGTGTCTCCCCCTTGCTTAACTCAGTCTCTTCTCTAGGCCTTGACCTTCTAGCAATAGTACTAAACACACTGATATTCCATTCTTCCATGTGCTTATACATGCTGTTCCTTCTATTTGAACTGCCTTTCCACATTTGATCTCTTGATGAAATTACTACTTCCTTTTTCCTGTGCTAGGGGACTGACCCCAGGGCCTTGAATGTACACTGCAAGGGCTCTATCACTGAGCTACTCTCCCAGCCCCTTTCTTATTTTTTTTATTTATTTATTTATTTATTATTATTATTTTTTTTTTTATTTTTTTTTTTTTATCTTGAGACAGGGCCTCTCTAAGTTACACAGGCTGCCTCTGGCCCCAAACTTGTGATCCTCCTGCCTTCTCTTTCTGAGTCATTGGGATTACAGGCATGTACCACCACACTTAGCTAAAATTACTATTTCTTTAAGATCCAGCTCTGACATCACTTGACCCATTAAACTTTTGCTGGCCTCTTCAGCTCTAGTTAATCATTGCTTCTTCTGTGCTACCTCTAAACCAAGTACAAAATGCTATGGTTGCAATTAACAATTTTAGCTAACATTAATTAAGGACTTATAATATCCTAGAATTATAGAAAGATATAAAACTATAGATACTAGCAGTTTTACTTTTAACCCTTACAACTATCTATGAGAAAGTTAAGAGTATTGATCTTCTGTTTACTTCTATAGCACAAGGAAGGTCACATAGGCTGAGTCTGGCCTTGAGCTCAGGTCTGTCTGCCTAGAAATTCCATGGCTTTGAGGAATTTTGCTGCTAGTTTTGATATGGGGTCTCTTTATGTTGCCCAATCTGGCCTCAGACTCCTGGGACAAAGGGATCCTCTTGCCTTAGCCTCTCAAATGACTGGGACACGTGTCACTGCACCAGGCTCAAACTCTAAACCCTTAACCACTAGCACTCATAGCCTTTTTTTTTTTTTTTTCAGTACTAAGGGGTATGAACTCAACACCTCACATATGGTACCCAAGTGCTCTACCACTGAGCCACTGAGCCACACCCCCAACTCCTATTTTATTTTGAGATAGGATCTCACTAAGTTGTGTAGGTTTTCTCTGGCCTTGAACATGTGATCCTCCTGCTTCAGCCTCCCAGGTAGCTAGGACTCCAGGAGTGCACCACAATGCCCGGTTTAGCACCTGATCTTTAACTTTTTACCTGTCTCTCCACTACACTGAGACTCTCCTGTTAACATGAAAGCCAAAGAGAAAGCAGACCAAAGGACAAATCACATTAAAATTTGTGAACCATGAGTTTATTGAGGGTTTCACAGAAGGAGTGTGGACAACTCACAGAAAGCCTTTACATACGGCTACACCCAAAGGGAGCACTTCCCTCTCCTGCAAGGTCTCACCAAGACATCTTAAAGCTGTACCACCATTAACTCCCTCCCAAGTGGGCTTCCTTAGAGGAGGGCTATGTTCTCCCTGGCAGCCTTAGGGGCAGCTGTACCAGCAATGAGTTTCCCCTTCTGCTCTCCCTTGCTCTCTTGCTCTGCTCTTTGTTTCCTATCCTTGGAGAGCCTTGTGACCCTCCATCCCCTCCCTCCAGGAAGGAAGGATGATACATTACCAGTGGGCTACCTAACTTCTAAATTTCCCCACCATTTGATCACCATGGTTCTAGGGCCAAACCCTGCCCCTAGGTATGCCAAGTGGTTTGTATTAATGTAGTAATCATCAGGTCCAACCTGGAGGAATCATCTACACACTTCCTGTGATAAGGGATTTATTTTTTCTCTATATACCCAACCCCTAATGAGACCATGAAGCTGGACAGATAATGCTATTGTTGTTAGGTGTCAGTGAGTTGGATCTGACTCATGGTGGCACTATGTACCACAAAAAGAAACATTACCATACACTGTGCCACACACATGGTCTTTTTATGTTTGAGCCCATTGCTGCAACCACTGTGTTTCTTCTCACTTTGAGTCATGTCACATCAGCAAATGGAGGTCCCAGGTGCTTTTCTCCATTTCTATGATTAAGGTCAACTCTACTTTGAGGAGGCAACTCTTCCCACTCATCTCTTAAATGCCTTCCAGCCTGGGAGGCTCATTCTCTGCCACTATATTTGACAGTGCTTCTCTGCTGTTCATAGGGTTTTCAAGGGCTAATTATTTGGGGATATTAACTATAAATACAAAACTGCTGGGAATTGAATGCAGGGTCTTACACATGCCAGGCAAGAGCTCTACCATTGAGCTACAAACCCAACCCTGACAGTAATATCTTTTTTAAAAAGTCCTTAAATCTGATTTCCCTCTGGGAGAAAAAAAAAAACTAAAATAATTTAAAATTCAAAATTTCCATGCATAAAAGATGTAGTAGCAGCCAAGATCAGTGACACACACCTATAATCCCAAATATTTGGGAGGCAGAGGCAGGAGGATCACAAGTTTGAGGCCAGGGGCAGCCTGTGTAACCTAGTGACCCTGTCTCAAAATAAAAAAGGGTGTTTTGGGTGTAGCTCAATGGTACAGGGTTTGCAAAGGAAGCATAAGGATCTGGGTTCAACACTCAAGTACCAGGAAAAAAAAGAAAATATATATAAACTGTGATAGTGAAAAGTTACATCAACATAAATGCCTAGGTATCTGCAAGAAAATATATAAACTGATATATTTAATGAAAAATTATGCTATCTTTTAAAATGTTTTGTAGAGCCAGGCACTGTGGAACAACTTGATAGGCAGAGGCAGAAGGATCGAAAGTTCAAGGCCAGAGGCAGCCTACACAATTTACTGAGACCCTGCCTCAAAAATAAAAATCAAAACTGGGAGCTGGAGCCGGGAGTGGTGGCACATGCCTGTAATCACAGAGGCTCGGAAGGTGGAGGTGGGAGGATTGCAAGTTTGAGACCAGAGGCAGTCTGCATAATTTAGCGAGACCCTGTCTCAAAAAAAAAACCAAAAAACTAAAAAAAATGGGCTGGGGGCACAGCTCAGTGGTCCAGCACTTGCAAAGCATGCAGGTGTGAGGCCCTGGGTTCAACCCCCAGTACTGCCAAAAAAAGAAACCAAAAAAAAAAAAAAAAAAAAATCTGGGAGCTGGAGTGCAACTCAGAGGTGGGTATCTTGTCTAGCATGCACAAGGCCCCAGATTCAACCTCAGCAGCTCTTAAAAAAAAAAAAAAGTTTTGTAAAAGTATGTATTAACATAGGGAAACGATAGTAAACGGGGAGCGCCAAAACATATACACAAAAAGTGTGTACACATTATAGGACCTGTTACCTATGCACTCCTTTTCAAAGCTGAGTATGTGTCACAGGACATTCACTCTAAAGTTGATGTTAATCAAGGAATCCTAGCACCACTGTGCAACAGGCAGAACAGTCAAATATGGGAAGCACGGCCATCCTTTGAGGAGCACAAGCTTGTTTTGAAGTGGAGGAACACTGTGGAAGTACAATGACAATGGTGGTCGGTCCGCGGCAGATCCTCCAACATACCTAACAATTACTCATGTCCACGATAAGTTTGAGATGCACAGTGCTGTGTGTGGTGTGCACACGGGAAGATCTGGGAGGCCTCACACAGCAACCAGACCTGCTGCTCCTGCTGTGGTGTTGGAATAGTTTACTCGCTCACCCTGGAAGTCTACCAAACAACGTGCCTGTGAGACAGGAATTAGCACAAGCATACAACACATTCTTTACAAAACAGCAAAATGGAAAGTTTTTGTCCCAAGACATGCATACATTTTTTGGTACCTTCTGTATATTATTAACTGAAAAGGCAAGAATGAAAAAGAGCTAAAAATGAATTTATGAAAACAGAAACAATCCAAAATAGGAGCATATAAAGTGTAGAGGAAACATATCCAAATATGCTTAATACCTATCTTTGCTGAGACAATGAAAAATTTTTCTTTATACTTCTTTAATGAATATATGCCAGCAGCCATAGCACTGTGGCAATCGATCCCGTCAAACCAAGCTAAGCAGGCTCAGGCCTGGTTAGTACTTGGGTGGGAGACCACCTAGGAACACCAAATACTGTAGGCTTGGGAGAAGGACCCAGCAACACACTTGCCACAGTCCAGCTGCAGCCTAGATTGAATGCAGGGTCTCCCGAAGGCAGATGAGGAGTCACTGGCGGGTAACAGCAGACACAGCAGCTTGGAGGCAGTGTGAATCTGTTCCGTTTATTTCCCAAATAGCTCAGCCTTATATACAGAAACTACAATTCACTAAACCATATGGAAGGTCAGAAAAAGGACAAAGGGAATTGGCAGCATTGGTGGATTACGACAAGGTTTTGTCAATAATCACTTCATTAGATTATCACATAAGCATTACGTGGTGATCAAAGTAAGAGATAACTTAGAGACAAATTGTGTTTACTTTGAACTAAGATGACCCGAGCATCTGTGACTACCTTTATGTTCTATGTCTAAGTTGATTACTCTGTTTTTAGTGGGAACTAGAAGCAATTTGGGCTGGGATTTAGCTCAATTGGTAGAGCACTGCGCTGCAGTCTCTGAGGTTCCCGAGTTCAATTCCCAGCACCACAAAAATGGGAGAAGGACCTGGCAATCCACTCCCAAGGCAATCCCGAAACAGTCAGCCATTGAAAACCCTATGAGGGTCGCTATGAATCAGATACCGACTCCACGGCACCTAACAACAACAACAGAGGCAATTTAACTATTATTAACTACTCTGATCTTATGTGGGAACTAGGGGTAGTTTAACTATTGTAAATCACTCTGTTCTTATGTGGGAACTAGGGGAAGCTAAACTATTGTAAATATGTCACCCTATTGAGTTCACAATAAGAAAAATGGGCATTCTATTTTATCAGATTATTTTGCTTTTGCTGGGATAGATGTTCTGACTTAGCAGATTGTGGATGTTCTGCCTTATCAGATTGTTTTGCTTGCTGGAGGGCCATTGGTATAGAAACTTTGGTTTGTGCTAACTTAAGGAGTTTAAGCTGTTGGAAGTCATTTAAGAATTCTTTTATTGTAAATCGGCTAGGGAAGCTTTTTTAGCTCCCAATCTGAATGAGCACTGCTCAGGGAGTTAGAAGATTATATATTTACACTTATTACTTGTTTTTCATTAGTAATTCCCAGAAATTTACTATATGAAGAAAATAGTGACCAATTCAAATTTAGGAAAAAGAAAAGGCAATATTCCAAGTCCCTTTCCATGAAGAGACCCTTTTTTGAGGTACTCTTCCCCTCTCGGTGGACTTTCCCTTCAAAGGCTTTGAGGTACTTTTTCCCCCTCTCGGTGGATTTTCCCTCTGATGCCTTTTAAAGGTACCCTTCCTCATGTGGGGACTCAGTCTACCCATCATGAGTAGAAACGGACCTGGCACACACTCCCAAAAAACAATCCACCATTGAAAACCCTATGAATAGCAGAGAAGCACTGACAATAGCGTCTTGCCTGTTGTACGTAGGGTCGCTATGAGGTGGACACCGACTTGACAGCACCTAACAACAACCGCAACAGTGAATATATACTTTCTTAAAATGAAGGGGAAAGTGATTTACAGAAAAAAAAATATGATGCCTTTAGCTTACATAATGCACTATTTATAACAATAGAAAATCCACATTATCCAAAATTTCCTATTTCTTTTTATTTCATTACAAGTTGCGGATTTCAGTTCAGTTATAAAGATGGGGAACTTCACATCAGACATTTATTTTTTATAAAAAATAAATGGTACTGTCTAAAAAAGAGTTCTAGACTCACAAGCGAAAAATCTCCTGGGACTACCTTCTCTACATTTCTTAGAAAACACATGCTTCATTCAACCACTCAGCCTCAGAATTAATTTTGACTCAAATTTTGTGTTAATGCAGGTCTGTCATCTAAAATGTACTGCCTCAGATGAGTATCAACCAAGCCCTACAATGTTTAATTGGAAATACGTGTTCCACATCTGGTTTCCCTCAGTACCATCAGACAAATTAAAATGGGAGAGTGGCATCATCTGGTGCCCTGGTAAGGTCAGCAAGTGATACTGATGGGTTGCTTAAATTGATTTCTGCTGATGTATTCTACAACGTATGACAAGACAAAGCTGAGATTGATTACACAGACAAGTTCAACTGAAAGAAATGTTTTAAGTGGTTTTGGAAATGTAGTATGAGGACTATACTGGGTTTTTGTTTTGAGGGCTTGTCATAATTTAAAAGAAGTGGAAACTTTGAGTAATTGCAGTTAGACAAATATCCATAAAGTGTGGCACACCAGACATAAGCACTAACACCAAAATCCCCATGCAAACCTTGAACTTTCCTATTTAAAACATGAAAGTAATGTGTGATCCACAGGCCAGCAACATGTAAACGATGGACACTTGATTACCCAGGAACAGAACATTTATACACAAGGAAATGGCCTTTGATATTCTCCTTATGTTCACAGCAACCCTTTAAACAAAGAGAGGCCCAGGAGGAAGGCAAGAGGAAGTACTATTCTCTCATGCTCTCTAGTGTGGGCTCAGAGTGTGTGCATGGTTTGTCATGTCTTCCAAAAGACAGCAGGAAAGATAACCACACCGTGTAGAATCTGTTTGGAAATGAAAGGCAACCACCTGTTTGATTTATACATTGATCAGCTGCCTGGGAACCTCTATAGCAGCCTTTTCACCCAGTATAGTGGTGCACTCAGACAAAAGAAAGGAGCTTGCTGATTTCCTCTCTTAGCAAGTGGCCCTTTTCTATCCTGCCTTCTGGTTACTCTCTTCACATAGTTTTACATCTCTCAGAGGAACACACACCGGGTAGCACAGAAATGACCAATTTCATCGGATCAATTCCTAGATGTTGATTTATGGCAGGACTCCATTCCAGCTCTTTTCTGCACACAGCTGAAGTCCCAGAGGTGAGCCGGTTAGGGGCTGGCTGGAGGGGAGGTCAGATAGCACCGAGGGCAGGCTGGCCTGGTGAGAAGCCCCTTCATCCAGCTGCCAGCCCAGCTGCTCCTGTGACCGCCAGGTGCCTTTAATCGAGTGTCTGTTGGTAATGCAGAAGGTGGCAATGTGCCGCCTGGGGTTGCACCAGCCATCTATTTTGCTCTACCTCGGTCTCATCAACATCAGAATGAACAGTGCGATCAGATAATGCAAGTTGGTCTTTCCTTATCTTACAGTAAATCGTAATTCTCCACAGACCACTTGAGACATCCAGGCAAGCTTCCTTTCAATAATTGTATAAGAAAAGTATTAGCTGGATGCCATGGCCTGCTCCTGTCATCCCATTTACTTGGGAGGCTGAGACAGGAGGATCTCAGGTTCAAGGCCAGGGGCAGGCTGCACAACTTAGGGAGAACCTGTCTCAAAAATAAAAAAATAAAATATGGACTGAGGATGTGGTTCGGTGGTACAGCACTTGCCTAGCATGTGTGAGGCCCTGGGTCTGCTCTCAAACTTGGGATCTTCCTGCCTCTGCCTCCTGAGTCACTTGGATTAAAAGTATACATATTTTAAGAGCTGTTATCTATGTATTACTTTTCAAAATCGAATTGAATTACAGTGGCACTGTGTAATGTGACATTCTGGATTATATTTCTACTATCATATCCAAACAAGTGTACGAATTTTTTTTCCTTTCTTTTTTCCTTTTCATTCCCCCTCCCCCCGTACTAGGGGTTGAATCCAGGACCTCAGACATGCTTTGCAAGTGCTCTATCACTGAACTACATCCCCAGCCCATTTTTTACTTTTTGTTTTCACACAGGGTCTCACTAAATTATGTAGGGTGCCTCTGGCCTCAAAGTTGGGATCCTCCTGCCTCTACCTCCCAAATTGCTGGTATTACAGGTGTGTACCATGGCACCTGGCATAATGGGTGCATAGAATTTTTGGCACACCCTCTCTTTCTCTGTCTTTCTCTCTCTCTGGTACTCTCTCTGTTTCTCTCTCCCCCTCTCTGTATAGTAATGCATCTCTAGGGATTTTCAAGTAATGTTATATTCACTATTGTTTATTCCATGTATTCTTATATTTTATAGAAAGATGAACAGGAGACTCTTTCAAGTCCTAAAATCACCTCACTTTATTGAAGCCATTGATATCATATATAAAGACTTGATTCTATAATTTCTCAAAACTGAATAGGA
Organism: Pedetes capensis; assembly: GCA_007922755.1. NCBI lineage: Eukaryota > Metazoa > Chordata > Mammalia > Rodentia > Pedetidae > Pedetes > Pedetes capensis. Next base: position 104,106 of record VMDO01001502.1, read on the forward strand.
TATGATGATAAAATGCTTTTGGAAGACTCTGAAAAGTCTCATATTAATGAAACCACTATTCTAAGGCTTCTATCCTATTTGAAAGTAAACAAAAATAAAGGTTCCCAAATAGAATCATGTCATGCTCTTGATAATCTGGCATAGGAATAATATAGGCCCTCATTGAGCCCGTAGAATCTTTATTGTTTTCTAAACAAAGTGAAGTGCTTTTATTTCCCCCAAGTCATATGTCTCTCCTTGCATTCTCTCCTTTACTAAGGCTTAGCCTTATGAATAAAACCAGAAAGCTTTCAGACAACTTTAGTGTCCATCCTTACTTTTTTTTTGGAAGCGTTTCACTGAGTAGCCAAGACTTGAAACTCGCTATATATCCCAGGCTGGCTTCAAACTCTTGATCCTCCTGCCTCAACTTCTGAAGTCCTGGGATTATAGACATGTACCACCATGCCAGGCTTCTTAAATTTGATTTAGGAAGAAAGCATTAGATGAATTTGTGGGATTATTACAAGAATCTTCCTTGTTTACCCTGTTAGTGATATAAAAAGATTGAACTGAACTCAGCAGCTTAACTGAAGAGGTTATCTACCTCTTCTCAGAAAATAAATGAGCAGTTCCTGATAGGAATGGATTTCATAGGATGTGTTGCGGCGAGCTCTTGCTTTAGTAAAACAAAACATCACAGAAAGTTTGTGCCCACAATATTTAGGGATTGGTTAAGCTATAAAGAATTCTGCCCTTGCTGTGCAAGACTGTAGCTGTGAGGATTGAGAAAATTTAGAAACTCAGAGCTGGGTGCCATGGTGCACGCCTGTAATCCCAGCAACTCAGAAGGTAGAGGCCAGAGGCAGCCTGTCTCAAGGCTGAAATTAAAAATGGGGCTGCGGTCCAGCCCAGTGGTACAGCACTTGCAAAGTATGTTTGAGGCCGCTGGTTTCAGTCCCTCAGCACCACAAAAATTAAATTAAATTAAATTAAATTAAATTAAAAATTCAGGATATTGGTTCTGAGGGACAGACGGCCTTTTAGGTTATTTTGGTTTGCTATAGCTACCAAAACAAAATACCACCAATTGGATGGCTGAAACAACAGTTTATTTTCTCCTACTTCTGGAACCCAGAAATCCAAGACCAAGGTGCTGGCAGGTGTGGTTTCCTCAGAGGCCTCTCTTTGGCTTGAGGATGACCACCTTCTTGCTGTGTCCTTACATAATCATCTGTCAGTTGTGTTGTCTCTTCTTATAAGGACACTAGGCATGTTGGATTAGGGCCTATTCATATGACTTTGTTTTACCTTACTTACCCCTTACCCCAACATGTCTGTCAGCTTGTTGTGCTGTGAGGAGCTGCATGTGGCTGTGATGCTAAAACCTATGTCACCAGTATCTCAGATATTGGCAGGGCTACCCATAGTGAACAGGTCTCAGCTGAGCTTCCAGACTAAAACAGACTAGGGAGGAGGACCCAGCAGCCCACTCCCAAAACAATTAGCCATTGAAAACCCTAGTCATAGCAGACAAGTACTGTCAAATATAATACTGGAAAATGAGCCGCCCTAGGGTGGAAGGCATTCAAGAAACATGGGGGAAAAGTTGCCTCCTCAAAGTACAATCAACCTTATTGATAGGAAGGGAGTAAAGCCCCTGGGGCCTCCTTTTGCTGATGTGGCATGACTCGAAATGAGAATAAACACAATGACTACAACAATGGTCTCAAACATAAAAAGATTGTGTGCACAGCATAGCATTGAGCAGTGTTTTGTTCTGTTGTATACAGCATTGCTATGAGTTGGATCCAACTCCACAGCACCTAAAAAGAACAACCTCTTAAAGGCCTTGTATCCAAATATAGCCACATTCTGAGGTGCTGGAGGTTAAGACTTCAATATATGAATTTGGAGACAAATACAATTCAGCTCATAACATTAGGAACTACACTATCCTAGATCTATCAGAATCTAGATCCAGGAAATGTGGGAGCAGGAAATAGTATTTTCCAATGGATAATCCTGATTATTCACATGATAGTCTAGGAGATCCAAGAAAAGATGCTCCAACATCTTTCCAGTGTACATTGTTTGCACATATGGCCATGCACGTAGAAGAGTCAATTACTGTTGTGATGTGTTAATCTTTAGTGAAGATCAGTAAGGATTTATATTTCCTTCCAGCATTTTCTTTAAAGTTATTCAAGCCATATCAGTGTCTACAATCTTTATATGGTTAGAACATTTCAACTATGTATTAGTTAACAATATATAGTTGTAAGTATATATTGTAAGTATTTGTAAGTATTATTCAAGAAATAGGTGTTTTCATTGTATATTCGTCAGTTTAACTGCTAAGACCGCAGTTGCCAAAGCTTAATACCTTAAATTTCATTTCTTCCTCATACAGAGTCTAGTAGATGTTCCTGACTGGGCAGTTCGCCTGGGCAATTTTTCTCTTTTCATTCAGAGGAGGAGGTTCTTTCCATTTTATGAAATTGCCATCTTAAATAGATGAGTTCCAAAAGTTCCATGGAAAAGGAACAGAGGATGAAGGAGGCACATTGTGGACCCCAATGTGCAGGACATCCATTCTGCTCACATGGGCTAGAATCAGTCATAAGCTCCTACTTAGATTTGAAGAGACTGAAAGCCATAGAGTCCTTGGCTGGGTCCATGCTTTCCAGTGACAACATTATACAGTGAACATAGAACTGGAATCTTCTGAGGGCCACTTAAGCCATCAAACTTTGCTACACAAACTCTGATAAAGGTTCTCTGAAGTACAATTGAGTTGGAAAGGCAGTGGTTAAAACTAGACTGCCTGGCTAAAATCTTAGTGCTGCTGCTTACCAGCTGCATGACCCTGGAAATATTGCTCAATGTTAACCACCTTAGTTTCCTCACCTATATAATAGGAATATAATTAGGAAGTTTAAAGAGAATAATAACAAAACATTTGGAACAATGTCTGGTCCACAGCTAACCCTCTGTGTGTTGTTGTTGTTGTTGTTGTTGTTGTTGTTATACCCACAGAATCTTCCACAGCCACAACTCCTTGTGAGGTAGGCCCAAAAAGGCTTAAGAGCTCCTGGCCCTGGCTACATCTTGGTCCAGAGATAAGTAGGTGACCTGGGGTGATAGCTTTGCCCAACAGAGTCAGCCATAACTGAATGAAAACACCAATATTCCCTCTTGCAAAGTTCAGTGTGTAACACGCAGAGAAAGTCAGCAGTTTACTGTGTGGGTAGAATTCATAAAATGAAAAGAACAAAGCCAACCAACACCCAGAGAAAAGGCAATGATCAGAAGCTATGAGACAATGAAAGTCAAGAGTAGTCAGAAACCATGAATGGCAAAAGCTAAGAAAGACAATGGAGAAAAGTCAGTTCATTGCTCAATAGTAGGAACAGCAGCTATAAAAACGAGCTGAGTCACCAGAATGGTGTAGGATGGCAATAGGGATGCACAGCAGCGAGAGAGCACGATGGCAAGAACTAGTAACACCCTTAGTGATCTTTCAGATTCATTCTAGCCTGTAATAGATATTTGTCTTTGTTACTTTACTTGAGACTCCATTATATGATTCTCCTAGCTCTTCACTTTAAAAAAAGCCTGTCAATCAGCCACTGTGATTGACTTGAAACTCAAAAGTGAGCTTGGCTCTTTTCTCTGATAATTTATGAATATTGTAAATATGAATCTTAGTTCTCAGATATAGATATACAAAGAATGATCTACATCAAGGTACTTCCTGATTCTGTTCACCTCTAATTCTTCCAGGTGTGTGGAAATTTAACCTTGTTCATCCTGGACCTTGACTGCAACCTCCCTAGGATTGTTCATGGTTCTAGAATCTTATGTAAATTCCACAACATCAAGGAGGTAGGTAACACAAAGATTCACTTGTCATCTTTTTGTAGCCCTAGACAAGCTCTGTCTGCGTCATCTCTTCAGATCCAATGGTTCTTAGCTGTTTCTGCATCAGGTTTGCAGCATAGATATTTTTGTCAATGCTGAGACTTCTGTGCTTGAAATCTCATGCCACCGTGCAGCCTTCTTTTCTGTGGTCAATCTTTTGTAACTTTTCCCCAGTGCTGGGTTCAAACCCAGGCCTCACACCTGGTTGTTTTTTTTGTTGTTGTTGTTGTTGTTTTGTTTTGTTTTGTTTTTGCCTGGTAGGCAAACACTCTGCCACTGAACTCCACTTCCAGCCCTTATGGTTGGTCTTGTTCCCTCGCTAATGATACCATATGGAAACACGATTCCAGTCACCGTGTCCAAAATCTCATTTCCCCTGGCCCTCATTGAGCCTATAGAATCTTTGTTGTTTTCTAAACTAAGTGAAGTGCTTTTATTTCCCCCAAGTCATATGTCTCTCCTTGTACTCTCTCCTTTACTGAGGCTTAGCCTTCTGAATAAAACCAGAAAGCTTTCAGACAACTTTAGTGTCCATCCTTACTATAAACCACCTTGAGAAGAAAGCACAGACCTGGCTCCATACCAGGAAAGGAAAGGAAAAATAAAAAGAGGAAAGGGAAGAGAAAAATAAAAAGAGAATTAGGGCTGGAGGTGTAACAGCATGCACAAGGACCTGAGCTTGACCCCCAGTACTTGGCGAAATAAAGAAAGAGAGTAAATATTTAAATCTGGGCATGTGGCATGATTACCTGATCCCAGGATTTCAAGGCCAGCCTAGGTAACATAGTGACAATGTAGTAACACCATTTGTCTTCCTCCACAAAGAAGAAAAAGAAATTAAATATTTAAAAATATATTTTAAGCAGTGGTGCACACCTGTAATACCAGCAACTTGGGAGGCTGAGGCTGGAGGATCACAAGTTTGAGGCCAGAGGCAGCCTGTGTAACTTAGTGAGATCCTGTCTCAAAATAAAAAGTAAAAAATGGGCTGGGGTACAGCTCAGTAGTAGAGCACTTGTAAACGCATGTACCCAGTACTGCCAGAAAAAGAAGAAGAAAAAGAAAGTTTCCTCTTTTTTTTTTGTTCCTCAGAAACCTGGAAGTTCAGATTCAAATTTCATGCTCAGTATCCACAGTCAGCATACTTACTAGTAAATCTTCTTAAAGCTTGATTTCTGACTTTAGAATCATTGTACTGGCTGGGCACGGTGGCGCACACCTGTAATCCAAGCAACTGGGGAGGCAGAGGAAGGAGGATCACAAGTTGGAGACCAGAGGCAGTCTGCGTAATGTAGCAAGACCCTGTCTCGAAAAGTAAAAACTTGGGCTGGAGATGCAGCTCAGTGGTACAACACTTGCAAAGCATGCAAGCTCAAGGCCCTGGGTTCAACCCTGAGTACCAAGGGAATAAAAAAAGAAAAAAAAAATCATTGTAGTAACTATTACAAATGCCACAGGCGGGTATGGTGGCACACACCTGTAATCCTAGCACTCAGGATGATCAATGCAAATTTGAGGCTAGCTGGGCTCATAGCAAAATGTTGTCTCAAAAAAGCCAAAAAAAAAAAAAAAACAAAAAAACAAAAAAAAAAAACGAGCCCTATAAACAAATGTATTTTCCCATGTATTCCCAAATGTATTTTCCCATGTATTCCCACATATTCCCACGTATTCAAATCAGTTTTTTTTAAAAAACTGATATACTTCATTGCAGAGGTATGGGGTAGAGTCTAGTAAGCTATAGGAATAGAGATATGCTTAAACTACCAGTACTCAAGAAGACAGAGCACAGCATGAGAACTGGATGTTTCTCCATCACATCCCACAGTTCCAGTAGGTGGGTAAGTTTCCAAAGACTCTGTTGTGTGCCCCACCATAAAGGAGACTCAGCTATTTTTTGTGTTTGATCATTCTTCTCTAAATGCCACTAAAAACTGATCCTATTGTGGTGGGGCATGGTGGTGCACGCCCGTAATCCCAGTGACTTGGGAGGCAGAGGCAGGAGGATTGCAAGTTCGAGACCTGAGGCAGTCTGCGTAATTTGGTGAGACCCTGTCTCAAAAAAGTAAAAAAATGGGCTGAGGGTGCAGCTCAGTAGTACAGCACTTGCAAAGCAGGGAAGTGGGAGGCCATGGGTTCAATCCCCAGTACCAAAACAAACAAACAAAACTGATCCTATTCTTTTGCTCAGTATGATGGTATATTAGCTTGTCCTAGCTTGAAGACGTCTAACAGAACACCTCACAAAGAAATACGATGTTCATCAGTCTAGTTAACTACAATGTTCCCCATTGGATAGAGGTTTTTCTTTTTTTTTTTTTTTTATTGTTTTGTTTTGTCTTGAGACAGGGTCTCACTATGTATAGCCCAAGCTGCCCCGGAACTCATGATCCTCCTGCCTTAGCTTCCCAAGTATTGCAATAACAGGTGTGCACCACCATGACTGGGTTGGACAGAATTTTAATGATAGATAAACTCATCAGTTATTGACTGAACAGTGGATTGGCTTTCCTTGAATCAGATAGTTGCCCTTGCTTGGGTCAGTTTTAGCTAAGGTAATTGGGATACTTCATGCAAGAAGAGAATTTTATTGCAGACAAAAAAAGTTTTATAAGAGATCTCTATTGATGTGCTGTTAGAAGGTATGTGGAAGCAAGGCATGGTGGTATATGCCTGTAATCTCAGCACCAGGGAGGCAAGGGCAGGACGATTGTGAGTTCAAGGCCAGCCTAGAGCTACATAGCAAAACCTTATCTCAAAAAAAGGGGGGGGGGGTTGGACGTAGCTTGGTAGTAGAACACTTTCTGAGCATGCATAAGGTCCTGGGTTTAATCCACAGCACCACAATTTCTTTTTCCTGGGCTCTGTGGTTCATGCCCATAATCCCAGCAATTCAGGAGGCTGAAGCAGGAGAATCATGAGTGTAAGGCCAGAGGCAGTCTGCACAATTTAGTAGGACATTGTCTGAAAATAAAAAATAAAAAAGGGGATGGGCTAGATGTGCAGCTTAGTGGTGGAGTACTTGCCTAGCATGTGTGTGGCCCTGGCTTCACCCCTCAGTACTAAAAAAAAAAGAAGAAGATGAAGCAGTAAAAGAACAGCTGGATATCTTAAGCCAGCTTCTTTGGTATTGCTGTTAAAAGTAAGCCGGGTGCGGTGGCGCACATCTGTAATCCTGGCGGCTTGGGAGGTGGAGGCAGGAGGATCGCCAAGTTCAAGACCAGAGGCAGTCTGCATAACTTAGTGAGACCCTGTCTAAAAAGTAAAAAAAATGGGCTGAGGGTGCAGCTCAGTGGTCCAGCACTTGCAAAGCATGCAAGTGCGGCCCTGGGTTCAACCCCCAGTACCACACACATTAAAAAAAAAAAAAAAAGTTAAAATAAGATAAGTGGGGCAAATATTTTTCTTAGAATATAAATATAGCATTTCCCTTTGGTAATAAAATCCCACTCTGACTCATGCACACATGGTTTGGCCCTATGATCTTTATGAGAGAGTGAGCAGAGTCTAAATTGGTACATCTCCCAAAGTCTGGGTTATTTAGTCTTAAGAACTTATGCAATATTGCAAACTATGACTAGAAAGTGAGAACATATTTCTATTTATATCTAAATTATTATAAATTCCCAGGTGACTCCCTACATGGTACCAATTGTTCTGCAGATGAATTCTGATCTCTCAATCATTTTTATATCCATTTTCCCAGCTTTGTCTAGCTTATAGGTACAAACAATTGGTGGCATTAATTGGAATAATGCAACAGTTACCACTCATGGCATCACCTGCATAATGCAGGACTTCAGTTCCCTCTTGCAGTCTCAGCTCCTTGAAGCATCTCAGGCATCCTCTGTGGGGATCTCACATATGCTCATGAACGTACTCTGATTTAGCAACCGCCCACCAAGCACCATGTTCACTCCCCAGCTCTGCAGCTCTTCCACTGGCACTGTGTCTCCCTAGAGGATCTGGCCCTGCTCTGCTGGAGTGGCAATTTTCTCCTGGATTTCACTGATGTTCCGGGAGGCTTCTGAATCACTGGACAGCCACTGTAGGCACCACGGTCCCTGCAGATGTTGCAGGACCTGAGCATCAGCCTCAGCCTCTTCTCCACCACTGCGGCAGTTCTTAGAGGTCTCACACTTCCCTGCCTGCCAGTCTCTGTCTCTTTCAGAAGTGCCCTCACCACCGCTTCAATTCAAGCACCACCCCAAAGGTACTGAAGAAGCGTGCTTCTCCTCTCTTTGGATTCAACTTTTGTGGGAAAAGTCCAAATGCTTCCAGTAAAATAAAACAAGTTCAATTTTTACTCATACCACACCTCTTCCTAGGTCCCAGACACCCATTCAGGGGACTTATAAATGAGAATGTGCTGAATGATAGCCACCAAGCTGCCTGCAGAGCCTCTGCTCCTCCTACAAAAGCTCTCTTACCCATTCCTGTTCTTTGTTTCCAACTTGTTTTTACATCAAGGTGATTTCTTCCAAGAAGTAACTTTGTCCTCATACAAATGGTTCCTGAAACCCACCCTGCCAGTTTACCAGATATCCCTGCTCATATCTGAAATTCAGCTAGCTTCAAATTGGGATTCTCTCCTATGCTTAGGTAATATTTGGTATATGGTTCTTTCCCAGTTCTACCAGGCAGACTGTAAGATCTTCAAGAAATGCTACATTTGAAAGAAAGAAAATAAGAGAGAGGAAAAAAAAGAGAAAGAAGGAAAAGAAAGAAAGAAAGAAAGAAAGAAAGAAAGAAAGAAAGAAAGAGAAAGAAAGAGGGAGGGAGGGAGGGAAAGAAGGAAGGAAGGAGAAAGAGAAAGAAAGAAAGAGACAGAGAGAGAGAGAGAGAGAGAGAGAGAGAGAGAGAGAGAGGAAGACGAGGCTGATGGCACGTGCATGTAACCTCCACGTTAGCCTATCTCTGAACCTGGCACTTTTGGGTTCTGATGGAGATTTCATTGCAAAGGCCTGATTGAAGCATTGACAACTACATAGAAATGTGCCTGGACAAGAAGGGTGTGATTTAATGCTGATAGACTGAGTGAGGACCCACGTGCATTCTCCAGCATTCGGTCCTGTGGGTGTGGCCAGGACCCCTTCTGAGATGGAGGCCTGATCATCTACTACCAGACAAAATATGTCGGGAATTTCTTTATGACCAACTCCAACACAGGGGGAAAGATTAGAGTTTCTGTGATGCTTTGAGGAAGAGAAATTCTAATTTCTACGGCTTGCCTTGGGGGAGGAAATTATTACAAAAAACCATGGACAAAACTCTGTGTGTGTGTGTGTGTGTGTGTGTGTGTGTGTGTGTGTGTGTCTGAATGCACGCATACGTGTCATAGTTTGTTTTTTAAAATGCCCATACTATGTTTAGCCTGCTTTGGTACCACTGTGGCATCTGATCCTGTCAGATCTTGGAAGCTAAGCAGGGTTGGGCCTGGTTAGTACTTGGATGGGAGACTGCCTGGGAACAGCAGGTGTTGGAGGCTTGGGAGAAGGACCTGGAAACCCACTCCCAAAAATCAATCAGCCATTGAAGACCCTATGAATAGCGGAGAAGCACTAACAATACTGTTTCACCTATTGTATGTAGGGTGACTATGAGTCAGACACTGACTAGACAGCACCTAACAACAACAACATACTATGTTAGTTTGTGTCAGCCAAGGAAACCACAGGCATGAGGTCGAAAGGACACAGCAACTGCCGGAACAAGCTGCTTTGTGCTTCCAATGACTATGTCTGTAGATTTTAAGATTTATGTGGATCAGACATATAGAGCCATTGAGGAATTTGTCAATATTTACTATGAGAAAATGGACAAAAGAAGACGGGTACTTACGAGGCTTTACCTTGGCAAGGCCACTTTAACATGGAATGAAAATGTTGTTACAGGGCTGGAAGCCCTAATTTTTTTGAGATGTCGCCTTCTGGTGAGTTCCAGGTCACTATGTTAGATTGCCAACCAGCTCATTAGCAAGCTACCCAGTCCCAGACTACAGTTCTTGTTGTAACCAGTGGAACCGTGAAGTTTGATGAAAATGAACAACACTGCTTCAACCAGAACTTCCTGCTGACTGCTTGGTCCACCCCTAACAGCACCATGTGGAAGATTGCAAATGATTGCTTCCAGTTTCAAAATTGGGCTAGTAGTTAAAGGGGAAAAGGTTCATTCTGTGGTCCATTAGTTCCAACAACAGAAGTTTACGTGAATTATTGCATTTTATTGTAAAAGCACTATGAACTTATATGTCCTAAAACTGATTTTTTTTTGATTTTTTTATTCCTAGCAGCACCTTTTCCAAAGGTACCACTTTGATCATTGTCTTTAAGAGCTTTAATGCAAGATTTTACATATATATACATTCCCCTAATGATATTCTTAAAATAATATTAAATATATGATCTTGGTACTAAAATATTCACTGTGAACCCAGCCTACTGCAAAATGGAATCCTTCTGTAACACTATCTACCGGATATCAGCACAACAGCTCTCTGCAAGAAACTGGGCATTTTTTGATTGTTAATTGCATAGTGAAGCACATGTCTATTTTCAGTTAACGTTGGTAATGCAGTTTTAATATACAGTATAGCTTTTTAAAATCAGTTTAATGTAGGTTTGCATAACTACTTGGACATTTGAATTGCATGTAGAGATGTTCAGTCTTTTTTCATCTAAAGTTTTTTTTTTTTTTTTGGTATTGGGGGTTGAACCCAGGGCCTCGTGCCTGCATGATTTGCAAGTGCTGGACCACCGAGCTGCACCCTCAGCCCATTTTTTAACTTTCTGAGACAGGGTCTTACTAAATTACATAGACTGCCTCTGGTCTCGAATTTGTGATCCTCCTGCCTCTGTCTCCTGAGTCGATGGAATCACAGGCTTGCACCACTGCTCCCAGCTTATCTTGTTTTCTTAATTTCCTTGTGAAGTGAATTAACCCACTAGAGACATTAAAAATGTTATTGATACCTGAGGATTGGATACATTTGTTGTGGTTGTTTGGTGCAGTTGAGTTGGGTCTGGCCTACAGCTACTCTCATAAAGTTTTCAATGGCTGATAGTTTTGGGGTTGCTACAGCCACCATGGTATAGGATCCCATCAGATATCAGCAGCTAAGCAGGGTCAGGTCTGGTTACTACTTGAATGGGAAACCACCTGGGAACATCAGATGTTGTAGGCTTGGGAGAAGGACCCGGCAACCCAAAACACAACCCAAAAAACAATCACCCATTGAAAATCTGTATAGCAGATAAGCACTAACAATAGTGTTTCACTGGTTGTACGTATGGTTACTATGAGACACTGACTTGACGACACCTAACAATAACAACAACGGAAGTGGATTGCCACATACTTCCCCATTTTTTGTGGTGCTGGAGATCAAACCCACAGCCTCAGCACAGAGTAGCACTCAACCAAGTGAGCTAAACCTTAAAAACAAAACTTCTTCAAAACATTTTACTTGGCAGCTCCAGGTGTATAACATTAGATAATGAGTAGAAGTAATAGTTTGAATGGCAGAACGGGGAATGAGAAATGTGGAAATCCAAAGTTGAAGCTAAAAGGAAGGGGAAAGATGACCAAATGGTAAAATTCCGGTACTTCTTTCCTACCTCCTAAAAATGTAGCCTATTTTTATGATTTAAATCACTGAGTCAATAGGTATCCTTGCTAAATGGTCACGAGTATCTGTTTTGTTCTAAGAATGATTTGTTAAGGTCTTTGTACTTCATCTCATACTTGTCACCAATATATATATCAACTTGTTCAAGAGTTTATGGAGGTAAAACGCCAACAATGAGCCTAACTTTGTGACAGGATCTCACAGGAAAACTGGAAACAAATCCATGGCTCTCTTTTTGTGACATGCATAACTTCTGAGTCTTCAGTGCGGACTTTAGGTCCAAAGACTCCTGTGTATCACCCACCTCCAAAACGAGTGACATTCCCCCTGTGTTTTGTACCGTTGACTATATTATCTATTACTTAAAGCTAAAATTATGCTGGGCGCGGTGGCGCACGCCTGTAATTCCAGGAGCTC
>VMDO01001502.1:116152-204843 GCA_007922755.1 Pedetes capensis
CACACACACACACACACACACACACACACACACAAAGAGTTAAAATTACTTAATTTTATGATTTGTTTTTCTACGCGGCATTGAGCAAGTAGATTTATTTATTTATTTATTTATTTGTGGTACTGGGGGTTGAACCCAGGGCCTTGCGCCTGCATGCTTTGCAAGTGCTGGACCACTGAGCTGCACCCCCAGCCCTTTTTTTTTTTTTTTTTCCTCTACTTTCTTTTTTTTTTTTTAATTGGACATTTTTAATGTACACCTTAATGTGATTCATTCTGACATGCTTTTCATTGTGGCATTTACATATATGCATTTTTGATGTACATTATTCATATAGGTTCCCTCTTACTTTCTGAGACAGGGTCTCGCTAAATTACACAGACTTCCTCTGGTCTCCAATTTGCGATCCTCCTGGCTCCGCCTCCCAAGCCGCTGGGATTACAGGCGTACGCCACCCTGCCCAGTTGCAAATAGATATGTTTTAAAACATGTCCCTGTTGTGTGGTTGTCTTTTAAAATAGATAATAGATGACAAAAGATACTCATGGTAAACTTCAAAAGAACAAATTAATTTTATATCTTAATTATGAAGGAAAATAACCTACCTCCATTTTGTTGTTGTTGTTAAACTTCAAACGTCTTTGCAATTTTTAAATGCTTTTAAATTAAATATGCCAGCATTGGCCTGCAGCCATAGCACCCTGGCATCCGACCCACCTGATCTCAGAAGCTAAGCAGGGTGGCCTGGGACACCACTAAGGAATACCAGGTGCTGCAGGCTAGGGAGAAGGACCTGGCAATCCACTCCCAAAACAATCCACCACTGAAAACCCTATGAATAGGAGAGAAGCACTGACATAACACTGGGCAAGGAAGAGTGTTGAGGAGTGTTTCGTTCTGTTGTACATAGGGTCGCTATAACTTGGACCCAACTGTTGTTGTTGTTAGGTGCCGTCGAGCCGGTATCTGACTCATAGCGACCCTGTGTACAACAGGGGAAACGCTATTGTCAGTGCTTCTCTGCTGTACATAGGGTTTTCAATGGCAGACTGATTTTTGGGAGTGAGTTGCTGGGTCCTTCTCCCAAGCCTACAGCACCTGGTGTTCCCAGGCGGTCTTCCTTCCAAGTACTAACCAGGCCTGACCCTGCTTAGCTTCCAAGATCTGACGGGATCGGATGCCACAGGGCTACGGCTGCAGGCTGGACCCAACTAGGCGGCACCTAACAACAACATGCCAGCATTGTTTCTACATTGCAACCAAAATTAATGTTTTAGTATCACTTATTTTAAAACTAGTAATCATTTTTTCTTGCCAAGAACTGCACACTATATTTCTGATATACCATCAGAATTGAATTAAATAGGAGAAGGGAGTGGAACTGATATTTAAACCATACCTTCTTGTAGTACTGATCAAAACTTAAGCTCACATTATATTCTACTCAAAGTGAGCTTAATTATTTTGGATTGGATTTTTAAAGCTGCAGTTTTAACAGCAACAATCAAAATGACCAAATACAAGCCCTTTCCCTTGTGGAGAATAGTCTCAAATAAAAACTGCATACAACTAGCAATAACTGAATTAAACTGATGTGAATTGCTTTCTCCAAACTCTGTATTACTTCAAAATGGCTAGAACTGCTCTTATGTGAACTAGATTGTATTTTTGACATGTTTGTACTTTTATAACTTGAAAAACAAAATTTGTCTTGTAATAAGCTTTAAAAAATGATAAAATGAAATAATAAAATGAAATAAAAAGACTATACTATTCCCAGAGGAGTTCTTTTTTCATAGTATATATTTCAAAAGTATGATAAAACAAAGAGCAGACAAGTGATTAGGATATGTAAAAGAAAAAGTGTTTCCTTTCAATCTTTTGGCCAGTGTTCTTGAGGCAGTGTGGGAAAGTGGGTAGGCACAACAGGCCAGAAGCGGACTGTCTGGGTTCACATCTTGCATCTGTATATGTTAGCAGTGTGAACCTGTAAAATGCACTTAGCATCTCTAGGGCTCAATTTCCTCATCTGTAAATGGAGATAATAGTAATTCCTGCCTTACAGGGTGGTGGCAGAGTAGATGAGATTTTATAAGGCCTTAGGATATTGCCTAATACATAGGAAAGCTTAAGTGATTATTATTATAGCCCTCACTTATGTATGAACTCTTCATTTTAAGTAAAAAAAAAAAAACTTTAAAGGATTTTGATCTTTCAGAATTACCTATAGTTAATTTACCTTAAATAAGGTGAAGACAATTAAAATTTTTTTCTTTTCAGTACACATGTGTGCTGAACAGAAAAAGATACCCAGATGTGAACATGAACTGGGAGAATTCTGAGATTTGGGGCAAATTCTTGTGACAGGAGATATGCTGACAGGCAAGGCACAAAGGAGAGGTAAGAGATTCGAAATCAGAGGACCTAAAGAAAACCAGACAGCTGGGTGAAGCAGTACAAATCTGTAATCCCAACCACTGGGGAGGCTGAGGCAGGAGGATCACAAGTTCAAGGCCAGGGGCAGCATGTGTAATTTAGGAGACCTGTCTCAAGATTGGTTGGTTGGTAGGTGCCGTTGAGTCATAGCAACCCTCATAGGGCTTTGAATGGCTGACTGTTTCGGGATTGTTTTGGGAGTGGACTGCTAAAATTTAAATTTTTTAAGTAGGATTTTATGGAAACCCATTGGAGGACAGATTGGCTAAAGAAGCCAGAGAAGGCTTTATGGAAAGGATGGAAATCAAGCTGGGCTTGAAGGCTAAATAAATAGCAAAAGAGAAAGTATACAGATGCTTCAAGATTTAGCTTGTGATTTAGGATGAAGAGCAAACTCAATGGAGGATGTGTCAGACAATTCCCCAGGACCCACTGAGGCCCCTCCTCACTGGGCTGCACTCTGCTTCGTCATGCTCTGTGCTCTGGGAAGTTGCATGCATTGGAGGACTTGCTGTCCTCTGGCTTCTAGGTGGGTTCAGCTGAGTCACAGGAGGGTTCAAGGAGAGTGAGGTAGGGCTGCCTACTCCCCGGCCCCTCCCTGCCAGTTTCCATGGCTTGCTCCCTCTACCAAAGGCCACAGCTCTTATAGGGAGTCTACTCCCTACACTCCCTTCTGCAGGTTCTGAAAATGTTTCCTCCCTTCTCCCCTTCAGACCTCAAGCTTGCAACATTCCCCACCCACCCCAAAGCTAGCCTGGAGATGTTATACCATGTCTTGGTTGCTCCATAAACCTTGTCCATGTCTTGTAAAGAATTTCCTTACTAAAATCTCCTCTAATAACCCAGTCTAATATGCCAGCCATTTCTTGCTGCCACCTTAATACTGTACCTGTGGTTAAAAGAACCATCTCATCTACCTTGACATTTTAATTATTGTGAAATCACAATGGATCTTAACAGTGGCCTGTATGTTCTACCCTGCTCCTTGGTCCCTGACCCACATGCTGTTATTAAATCAATGTTATATGTACACTAAATGGCATCTTGGATTGAAGAAATAATGTATTGTTAAAGATACTCCAGTAAAGGGCTAAAAAAGGCTACCTCAGATCCTGCAGAAAAAGGTAATTTGAATTTTATTCTATAGGTAACTGAGCAATGGTTCAGCTTCTGAATAGTGTCATAATTAGGCTTGTGATGTTAAGAGGAACACCTTCCAAAAGTGGGAGGGACTGAATGTATAGGTCTGAATGTAGGAAGGCCAGTTACGCTGCTGTTGTAGGAATTTAGATGAAAAGCAAGGAAGGTCCAAAGTAGGACAATGAGAGCAGGAATAAAGAGGAAAGGACGGGTATCACAGGCTGTTACAGTTGCAACAAAAAGTACTGAATTGGGATAGCTTGAGTATAGGGTTTAAGAGGTGCAGGAAATCTGTAAGGATAGGTAGAGGCCCACAGAGCTTCCTTCTATTGTCCAGGGACCATGGTACCTATACAGATACCAGGGAAAACTCAACCTCACCCACAAACCGTGAAGGCCATGAGGAGTAACAGTTATTGCTGGGTGGTGGGTAAATGAGGTTCACTGTTATTCTTACAACTTTTCTATAACATTGGGGACTGTCCAGGTTAAAGTTTTGTGTTTTTAAATATAATGTCTTCGCCGGGCGTGGTGGTGCACACCTGTAATCCCAGCAGCTAGGGAGGCCGAGGTGGGAGGATCGCAAGTTTGAGACCAGAGGCAGTCTGTGTAACTTAGCAAGACCCTGTCTCAAAAAGTGAAAGAAGAAAATGGGCTGGGGTGCAGCTCAGTGGTCCAGCACTTGCAAAGCATGCAAGCATGAGGCCCTGGGTTCAACCCCAGGATGACAAACAAACAAACAAACAAACAAATAAAATGTCTTCCAAATACAGACTAATCTGGACAAAACTAAAGAAGGAATAGAGAGAGGTAAAAGTGTTAGAAATCAAGAACACAAACTCTGAGCAAGATTGAGAGAATTTTTAAATCAGACACCCAAACCCACAGGGTTTTCAGCTGCCCAGCACCTCGGCCCTCCTCCTCTCTCTTCCCAGCTTCAGAAGGGCAGGCATAACAGCCGGCACTTACAGAGCTTTGACTGTGTGCCAAGCACTATTTTACATTTGTTGCAAGCTTTTACTCATTTAATCCTAATAATAGTCTCATAGAAGTTAGGAAGTCAAAAGGTACACACTAATAAGCAACCTACCAAGGAGACGTTCTGGTTTCAGCAAGTGAGTTCATACATATGATATCACACTATGGTATAGGGGTTATGACAAGCAAAGTACCCATCCCAGCCTGGTGTGGTGGTGTGTGGCTGTGATCGCAGCAACTAGGGAGGTGGAGGCAGGAGAATCGCAAGTTCAAGGCCAGAGGCAGACCTTGTCTCAAGATGTTGTTGTTGTTGTTGTTCTTGTTAGTTGTGGTTATGTCCAACTCATAGGACCCTAAGTAGAACAGAACAAAACACTCCTTGACACCGTGCAGGGCCCAGCACTATTGTCAGCACTTCCCTACTATTCATTGGGCTTTCGATGACTGATTATTTTGAGAGTGGGCTGCCAGGTCCTTCTCCCAAGCCTACAGTACCTGGTGTTCCCAGGTGGTCTCCCATCCAAGTCCTAATCAGGCTTAACCCTGCTTGGTTTCCAAGATCTGATGAGATCAGACGCTAGGGTACTATGACTGTAGATTGTCCCAAGATAAAAGATTTAAAAATGTGCTGGAGTGTAGCTCAGTGGTAAAGTGCTTGCAAAGCATGTGTAAGACCCTGGGTTCAAACCCCTAGTACCTCCAAAAATTTAAAAAGTAAAATAATAAATAAAATAATAAATAAATAAAACAGTTCACAGCCCCCACCAGCTCAGGAGATAGTAGGAAGCCACAAAAAATTCACCAGCAATATTTTGGGGGCAAAAACCACACTTGTGCTAGTTTGTCTGCCCTAGCAACTTGAGAGGCTGAAGCAGGAGGATCATGAGTTCAAGGCCAGAGGCAGCCTACATAATTTAGCAAGACCCTGTCTCAAGATAAAAATATTTAAAAGGAGGCTGGGGAGTGCAGCTCAGTGATAGAGGGCTTGCAAAGTATAGGCAAGGCCCTGTATTCAACTCTCCAGTAAAAACAAACAAACAAGAGAAAACCAACTAGCCTTGTATGGAATTGCTCATAGAAAAAGTCTGTAATAATAAATAAATTCACAGACTAGAAGAAAAAAAGAACATGGTAAAATTAGACAATAGTTCAGAAAAAATTATAATACATTATAATAAAATTTTCTACACAATTCAATGGTTTAAAATTAAAATATAAAACTGCACAACCACATAAAAAATTTAAAAATATTTATACATTTAGTAGGACAGAGCTTCCTAAGTATGAAGTAAATATGGAAATAATAAAAGATAAGACTGAAAAAAAAATGAATCCTATACAATTTTTATGGGAAAGCCATCAAATGTTAAGAAAAATGATAAACCATAAATTGGGAAAAATATTTGAAGTTCATGTCACAAAGAGACCATTTTCTTTAATACACAAAGATCTTCTAAAGCCAGTAATAAAATGACCCAAAACGCAATATGAAAAGGAAATAGAAAATAGGCAAAGAAACGAAAATGACCACAACAAATAAAGAAACCAAGACATATAGAGAAAAAGAAAAGTGGGCAAAGATATGAACATACATATCATAAAACAAATTATATGGCTCCTAAACACAGGAAGCAATTAACCTCATTCATTAGAAGATAAATACAAAAACTAAAATGATATTATAATACTATATTTCATGAAATTACTTTATAAAGTACAAAAAGTTTAATAACTTTATTTGTCAGGGTATGGGGCAATAAGCACTGAAATAAGTTAATTAGTTCAATGTCTACCCATGATATTTTATAATATCTATGAAAATCGTATATACACATGCACTTTTACCTAACAAGTCCTCTTCTAAAATCTAATCCATAGACATACTTACATGTAAGATGACATATGTATTATTGAGCCACTCTTTGCATTAGAGAAATGTTTTCTTAATCCTGTAAAAGACTCTAGGATACTGGTTAAATTATTCTTCATCTATAAAATGTGATCATTTGCAGTCAATACAAATAAGGTAGCTCTCTATATACTTATTTGGTGGTACCTCCTACAAATATGGGCTGGGATTTAGCTCAGTTGGTAGAGCGCTGCGCTGCAGTCTCTGAGGTTCCGAGTTCAATTCCCAGTACCCCCAAAATGGGAGAAGGGCCTGGCAATCCACTCCCAAGGCAATCCCGAAACAGCCATTGAAAACCCTATGAGGGTCGCTATGAGTAGGATACCAACTCAACAGCACCTAACAACAACAACCACCTACAAATACGCAAAAAAAAAAAAAAGAAAAAAAAAAAAGATACAACTAGAAGTTTATATACTCTACTCACATTTGGCTATATATGTATCTTTTTTTGAAAAAATATATAAAATAAGTAGTAGAATACAGATGTGGTTGTTGTAGGTATATGCAGGGAAATCCTTGACATGGGGTTTAAGTAATATGTTGTTGTTGTTGTTAGGTGCCGTCGAGTCGGTATCCGACTCATAGTGACCCTCATAGGGTTTTCAATGGCTGACTGTTTCGGGATTGCCTTGGGAGTGGATTGCCAGGCCCTTCTCCCATTTTTGCGGTGCTGGGAATTGAACTCGGGACCTCATTGACTGCAGCGCAGCGCTCTACCCACTGAGCTAAATCCCAGCCCTTAAGTAATATACATTTCTTCTATTTCTTACTTTACATTTCTGTATTTCTACTTTCCTTTCTCCAGCTTGGCTTCATCCAGTGTTTCTTTATGATCCTGATGGCAGTAGCAGTTTAAATTGTCACATACAGATCCAACTTCTAGCAAGAAAAAGGTCCTTTCACTTCAGTTTCACCTTCCTGTTGTTGTTAGGTGCTGTGGAATCAGTGTCCGACTCATAGTGACCCTATGTACAACACATGAAACACTATTGTCAGTGCTATGCTGTTCATGGGGTTTTCAATGGTGGATTGTTTGGGGGGAATGGGTTGCTGGGTCCTTCTCCCAAGCCTACAGTATCTGGTGTGCCCAGATGGTCTCCCATCCAAGTACTATCCAGGTCTGACTCTGCTTAGCTTCCGAGATCTGATGATCTGACGGGATTGGACACCACATTGCTATGGCTGCAGGCTTCACTTTCCTTGTTGTTGTTATCTGAGGTCTTGGGTTCAATTCCCAGCACTGCAAAAATGGGAGAAGGGCGTGGCAACCCACTCCCAAGGCAATCCCGAAACAATCAGCCAACCTACCAACCAAAATTTAGTAGCAGCCAAATAAAATAGGTTGCTATTTAGAACACATCACTTTCCTAGGAGTGAGGAAATCATCCTCGCAGCCCTCTAGTGGACAACCCCATAATGCCACATTGACCAGTTTTGGGAGACCTGACCAGTTCTACACCTACCACTGGAAAAAGTAAAAGGATTACCATAAGTAACTTACACCAGTGTTTCTCAATCTGGGGTGATTTTGCCCTCTGTATGGTATTTCACAATATTTGAAGATATTTTCAGTCGTCACAACTTAGGGAAAGGGTGCTACTGGTATCTACTGAGTTGGAGCAAGGATACTATTAAGCATTCTACAACACCTAGAACAGCCCCTATAAACCAAAATTATCCCATCCAAAATGTCAACATTGTGACAACTTACTGAGACGAAACATTTGGTGAGGAACTCATGTTGGGAAGTCACCCATTGGGACTACTGAAATAACCTTGACTTGCAGGTCAGACTTCTGCACTGATCCTTTTGTTGATGTCCCCTCTTCAAACTTCCTATTCGGGGTCATGTGCTCCCACTTGTGGCTGGAATAAGGCAACGATGAGAGTGTCCCAGTAGGATATGTGGTTAGATGACAGAGGAACAGGTCTCCAAAAGCTAAGAAATGACATTGCTAGGAAAAAGCTGAGCTACTGGAGTTCACTAGATTAAGATTCTAAGATAGTGAGAAGGCAGAGGAGATAATATTAGAGAATAGTAAAAGAATTGCTAAAAGTTGCTGCTTTACTAGATGGGAAGAATGAGAGAGACCATAATTGGAGGAATGATGAGCAGATTTATCAGAAATGTTACAGTTTGGATGCTAGATATCCCCCAAAAGCTCATGTGCTGAAGGCTAGACCCCAGTACAGCAATGTTTGAAGAAAGGGTCTTTGGAGGGTGATTTAATCATGAGGGCTCTGATCTCATCAGTGGATTAATCCACTTATGGATTGATAGCTTGATGGGATATTGGAAAGTGGTAGAAACTTTAGGAGGTGGGGCCTGTAACAGGAAGTAGGTCATTTCCAGCATGCACTTAGAGGGAGTATTTTGTCCCCAGCCTTCTCTCTCTCTCTCTCTTCCCTTCCCCCCCTCCCCTTTCTCTCCCAGTTTCCTCCTGGCTCCGAAAAACTGAGCAGCTTTGTTCTACAATATCCCCCAGCCATGATGTTCTGCATCTCCACAGAGCCAGAAACAATGGAGCCCAGTGACCACCTACTGACGTCTTTGAAATTATGACTCAAAATAAATCTTGCCTCCTTTCAATCAAGTAGTCAACTTTCTCAGGTCTTCTTTCTCAATGACTGAAAGCTAACTAACAGAATGACTGGAAGATGATTTTATCATTAGCCAGAATAAAGAATTTTTTTTTTTTTTTTTTTTTTTTTTTGCTGTACTGGGGGCTGAACTCAGGGCCTCATGCATATTTTGTGAGCACTGTACCACTGAGCTGCAACCTCAGACACTTCTAATTTTTTTATCTTGAGACAGGGTTTCACTAATTTATGCAGGCTGTGGCCTTGAACCTGTGATCCTCCTGCTTCCTCCTCCTGAGTCACTGGAATTACAGGCATGCACCACTGCACTGGTGCCAGAGTAAAGAATTTTTAAAAAGAAACATATTTGGTAAGGTAGAAAGATTAGTATTCTTTTAGAGTTTACTTACCTTCATCAGCATTTGTTGTTGTTGTTGTTAGGTGTTGCTAACTCAGGTCTGACTCATAGCGACCCTATATACAACAGAATGAAACACTCCTCTACACTGTGCCATGCACAAGATCATTTTATGTTTTAGCACATTGCTGTAGCCACTGTGTCAATTGATCTAGCTAAGGGTCTTCCTTTTTTTCATTGACCCGTCACTCTCCTAAACATGATATCCTCTTTCAGGGATTGGTCTCTCCTGATAAGAACTCCTAAATTCTTAAAATGCAGTCTAGTCATCCTTGCTTCCAAGGAGCACTCTGGTTGCACTTCTTCTAGGACAGAACTGTTCATTCTTTTGGCAGTCCATGGTATATTCAATATTCATCTTCAGTACCATAATTCAAAACCATCAGTTCTTCTCCTGTCTCCCTTATTCAGTGTCCCGCTTTCACAACCATATGATGCGATTGAAAATACCATGGTATGAGTCAGGGGCAACTTCGTCTTCAATTTAACATCTTTACTTTTCAACAATTTTAAGAGGTCTTTTCCAACAGTTTTTCCCAATGCAATGTGTCTTTTGATTTCTTGACTGCTGCTTCCATGGGTGTTGATTGTAGAACCAAGTAGAGCAAAATTGTGGACAACCTCAGTCTTTCTCCATTTATCATGAAGTTGCTTGCTGACCCAGTTATAAGGATTTTTATTTTGTTGATGTTGAGGCACAATCCATACTGAAGGCTGTGTTCTTTGATCTTTATCAGTAAATGTTTCAAATCCTCTTCATGTTCAGTAAGCCAGTTGCAATGATCAGGATTAATTTTATGGGGCTGTCCTTGCATTTTATAACTTTTTCAATTAAGACAGGTATCACCAACTTTGTTCTTCTGATATAGGGAAATATTTGATCTAGGTTACCATCATTATGGTAACCTAGGGCCCTGAGAAATGTGGGCAACACACAACCAAATTTCTGTCCCTGGACTTTCTTTTTCAAGATGACAAGGAGATTGCCACCAATCCTTTCCCCTTTGTTAAAGGCACTTTTGTTTTGCTTTGTTTTGTTTGGGTGCTAGGGATCGAAACAAGGGCTTTGCACATGATAAATCCATGCTCTCCCACTGAACTACACCCTGAATCCTGCACTTTTTTTTTCCTGTTCAGACAAAATACACTGCAACCACTTTCGTTTCTTTTGTTTGTTTGTTTACATAGGGTCTTGCTATGTAGGCCATGCAGGCCTCAAACCTGCAACTTACCTCCCGAGTGCTGGGATTACAGGTATGCACCAGCTCACCCAGTACAACCACTTAATTTTGAATTTTGTGGTTAAAACAACAATGCAATTGTACTTCCCTAAAATTCCAACTATGTTATCTTTACTGGATTTTGATATTTTTTACTTATTATTGGAATAGTCTCTATTTTGGCATTTCCTCTTGAACTACTAAAAAGCCTATAAAATTTTACCAGTCCACGGAAATCAGGTTATTTAGCTGCTGAAGAGAGAACTAGAGAAATAGACCAGTCCACTAGCAGCCTATCTTGGGGTGATGCTTTTGCCTATAATTGCAGCTATGATAATCTTTGTCCAAAAGGGCCACTAGGCCCCAAAGCTGTAGCATTTTAACTAATATTTGGGAACATATCCTCCAAGACAAGTAAGATGTAAGGTAGAGCAATGACATTTCTTGTCAGCCATGTGCTGGCCTGCTTAGATATTGGCCACCCCTTTCCAGATGGCCCCCTTTCTTCATGATTAACTCCTGGTGGCTTTATTGTTGTTCTGCCCTGAGGACACCAGTCAGGGTCATCTAATTAGACTGATTCTAATAAATTAGAATATCAGAAAGAAAGGGGCTAAGGTCTTGGTCCATTTCTACTCAGCAGCTTCCTTGCTTTCTATGAAAATCTGCATACCCAGGGGGATTAGGAAGGGCAGGTTTGCCAGACACAAAATAAAAGGCAAGGGGTGCCTATGTTCTTAAATTTACCCAATGAAAAACTGCCACTCCAGTGACCACAGGAAAAAAACGTCTAGAGTGAAATTCTGTCTTCCACTGGAGTAGCAATTGACAATTTTTAAATTTGTTAAACATCAATTTCCATCTAACCAGGCAACACATTATATAACTCACTCCACTCTCATTTTGTACAGGGCCTTATTCTTAGCTCTGGGAACTACCTCTCTCTCTCACTCCATTGCTGGGATTATTATTTACATTATTGGCTACAGGTCTATCTCAACAAAGTGAACCTTAGAAACATCTGAACTGCCTTTGTTGAGTGCCATCAAGTTGGATCCAACTCATGGCAACACTATGTACAACAAAAGGAAACACTACCCCATATTGTGCCATGCACATGATCTTTTTATGTTTGAGCCCAATGTTGCAGTCACTGTTTCTTCTCATTTTCAACTATTCCCAGCCAATTGCTCTTGCCTCAGATTCCTCTAATCACTTACTTTTCTTTCTTATCTAGACTCAAATGTACTTGGTGATCTTATGTCAGTACTTTACCAATTTCATCAGCTTCGATATTATTTCTTTTTCAGATTCTCCTCTTCCACACAGTAGAACATCTATTCTTTTTTTATTTCAAATCTGTAGAATCAGTGACGGTTACATCTTACAGATTCTTATGTGTTTTTCATTACACATGACACCTGTTAGTTTCCTAGTATATAATATCCCCCCATTTATGTCACTTATGAAACTTTTAAGGAATTTCCGGTTTTCACATATATTTGCTTTGGCATATGTTTTGTTTGATATATGCTTTTCATTGCTGTGACCTGACAGAAATAAGTTAAAGGAAGAGGGTTTTATTTGGATCACAGTTTTAGAAGTTTCAGTCCATCATGGCAGGGAGGACATGGTAGAGCAGCTTATTTTATATCATGGCCAAGAAGCAGAGAGAGAGCAGAATGGAGGCAGGGATAAAGTACCCCTGAACCTCACCCCCAGGGACCTTCCTCCAGGGAGGTCCTACCTCCTAAAATCTCCACACTTTCCAAAATAGCACCACCAGCCAGGAACCAAGTTCAAACACAAGATCCTATGGGGGGACATTTCATATTCAATTCATATACTACACACATGTATATATTCATAAGTTTCACTTTACAGAAACATAAAAAGCGAAAGTCTCTCCAAAGCCCCCTCATCCCAAGCATTCCCCAGAGATTGCCATTGTTAATGATGTACTCTTTGAAAACATCCTTTAATTTTTACTCTATTGTTGTTACAGGTCCTTGATTTTATGCCTTGGTTGTCAATTTGGCTTCTCATCTGTATATGAACTTAAGTTCCTGTCCTGTCACTCCTGCCCTTTTGTGTAACCTGCTGTTCCCACCTTTCCAAATCTGACTTACAGGGAAGGCACTAAATTGTTACAAAGGTCTTCTCCCACCCCTAGGCAGAGATGACTGGATCACAAGTTTGGTCAATCATAACCTTCCATTCTTTCACTTTGTTGATTGGTCCAGGTCTGAGCACTTCACATAGATCTTTTCCTTCTTCTTTTTCTTCTTTCCTTCTTCCTTTCTTTACTTTTTTTTTTTTTTTTTTTTTTTTTTTTTTTTTTGGTGGGACTAGGGGGTTGAACATAGGGACTTGTGCATACTTTGCAAGCACTCTATAATGGAACTGCACCCCAAGCCCCCTTTTCGTTTTTTATCTTGAAACTAGGTCTAAGTTACACTGGCTACCTCTGGCCTTGGACTCCCCTTCCTCCTGCCTGTCTCCCAACTTGCTAGGATTACAGGTGTGTGCCACCACACCTGACGAGATCTTTTCCTTTCTTGAGACTGTTTTAACATAGAACCATGGACCATGTGAATCAGTACCACTACAGTGGCAAAGTGTTTAGGATGTTTTTAGCCATATTCTCAAGTTGTTTAGCCATGTTCTCAAGTTGTTTCAGAGTTTTGGGCAGCTATGTTTCCTACAATGTGGAGAACGCCAGTTTTCAGTGAGGGGATGAAGCACACACGCAGAGTGCAGGTAAGACACAGCTTTGAAGTCCTTCAAGTTCCCTGTCTATGAAACCCAGCTGCACTCTTACCTTTTTCAAGTTCTTCCAAAAGACTCAAAATGACTCCCCTCCTTTTGCTTCTGCTGTTTCCCTAAATAACATATCCTGGTTAGTTTAAGGAGATTGACATTTCATCCCTCCCATCTCTGAAACTTTATTTTGGTTAGGTGGTAACATAGTATTTTGAGGTATGTCATTAAGGTTACAGGCTTTTCTGAACTTTATTTTTGCTAACTGGGCACTCAAAAGTTGTAAATACAGGATGGTATTTCTCCAGGGAGCAGAATCAGTTGGATTGGAATACCAATACACTTCTTCTACAAGATCTTGCCCTTGTTTCCTTGGAAACAAGGACAATATGCAGTGTATGGCTGGCAATATGCAGTGAGCAGATTCACAGCCAGGTTGTAAGATTCTTTAGGCTAGAAATCATCAACATTGTTTTAGGAGTCACACAAATATACTTCCTCTTCTTATATGGCAGTCAGATTTTCAGAGTTTAAAGTACATCATTCAGCAATTATTTATAGTCTGTTCATGAGTTATATCATATTAGCAGTAATCAAACTTGTAATTCCATTTGTATTCTGGAAAGTTCTGACAAAGTACCTAACACATCAATTTCTTGAAAATTGTCTGGAAGCTGGCAAACAGCAATTGTTTTAATTGCTAACCTTCAAACTGATATTTGGCCAATAATATAGAAAGATTTTTAAAGGTTCAATGTTAAGGAAGGATGCCTCAGGACTGTGGGGAAATGTTGGAATGAAGTGTAATCTAGGAAGAACGCAAAAGGGGTTGCAAAAATATCTGCATGGTGGTACACGCCTGTAATTGCAGCAACTCAGGAAGCAGAGCCAGGAGGATTACAAGTTCCAGGTCAGAGTCAGCCTCTGTGACTTAGTGAGAGCTTGACTCAAAATAAAAAAATAAAAAAGGAGCTGGGAGTACAGCTCAGTGGCACAGTACTTGCAAAATACGTGCAAGGCCTTGGGTTCAAATTCCAAATACCATGAGAAATAAATAAATAATAAATAAAATTAAAACATACAGCTGACACTGAAGGAGGCTAGTTAAATAAGAGTCCAACTGTACCTTATGCTGGCTGGTTCCAGATATTATTTTTAGATGGATATTCTAATGTTATTTGGTGGGCAGATCTTGCCCTGGTAGGCTAGAACTGGGTGGTTAGGATGAAAGACAATAGAGTCAATTTGACTGAATGCCGATTTTTTAAAAATTTGTTTTCCATCCAAACAAAAATAGCAAGGACATTATAAATAACATGCAATATACAATATCAGGATTTCAGTATTTCTAAATATAGAAATGAGTAAGCTATCCACCCAAACATAATAACATTTAGCCATATTCTCAAGTTGTTTTCTCCTAAATAGCAAAAATAAGCCTTGACATTGGGACATATGAATTGCTTACATAATAGTTTAAGAAAAAATGCAAATCATTGTTTAAGTGGCGAGATGTGCCACACTGCAACTGAAAATCACTCTTACAAGCTGGGTGGTGTGGCGCTGTGATGTAGACGATGTGGACTGGGCAGGATGACTGTCACATTGATACAAAACACCCGGCATGTCTGTCTTAGAGAGGCCTTGGCTGCAAACCTGGCTATAGACTGGGCAGAAACACACAAATCCATAAGGCTTGCTATCAACATTCTTCCTGAGCCCTGTGTGAGGGTGGGAGGTAAACAGAGAGCACAGTAGTGCCATAAGGCTGCCAGGGGGCACACACCAGTCCTGGCAGTAAGTCCCCTTACAAGTGAGAGAGAACCAGTCCTGTAAAGAAGTCCGCTTGGGAGGGAGTTAATGGTGGGGCAGCTTTAAGATATCTTGGTGAGACCTTGGTGGGGAGGGAATTCATCCCACTGGTGTAGCTGTACGTAAAAGCTCTATGGGAGTTACCCATTCCCCTTGCATAAAACCCCCAATAAATTCATGGTTTTCAAAGTTTTATGTGATCCATCCTTTGGGCTGTCTGTATTCCCTTTGGCTTTCATTCAACAGACACACACCCATAATCCCAGTGACTCAGGCTTCTGAGGCAGGAGAATTGTAGGTTGGAGGCTATTGGCCAGCCTGTGCAACTTAGTGAGATCCTGTGTCAAAAATAAAAAATAAAAAGGGGCTGCAAGTGTTGCTTACTAGTAGATCACTAGCCTAGCATGCACAAGGCCTTTCGTTCAATCCCAGTACTGCAAAAAACTTACTCTTAGACTCACATATACTCCAAGTTTTATGATAAATTATATCATTATGTATTTTCTAATTTATTCCTAAGTTGCAATTTAGTCATAAACTTCCTGCAGGTACATTTTAAAGAATATTTTAATAAATATAAGTGTTTAGAATATCAGCTATGTACATTGATTGCTACTAGTTGGATTCACTGGAAAGTAGACTCTGACCTAGACCAGGACAAAGCTAGTCATTGACAGGAGTTTTTGATAGCTTTTTGGAATGTCCACAGCAGTTCCTTGTGCTGCTCAGATCTACTTCTTCCCATACATTCTGGAACAGCTCCCCCAGGTTTCCAACAGATCTGCTTTACAAGAAAATTTCTAAGTGGAACATGGGTAGGTGGCTATATAACTGTCTCCACAGTAGCTGATCGCAAGGCTATAGCTGACATCATTCTCCTCTGCCAGTCAAGATTCTCATCCTCAGAGAATAGCTGTGTTGGTGTTGGGAACTTGCCCCATGGTTTGGCCCAGATCCTTATTGTAAAGGACTGATTCCCTGATTGTCTTGTCCTTTGATGAGAGTTTCTGTACTTGTCCATTTGCCTTTAAAATTGGGCAAAGTACTACCAGGAAGCACTTGAGTAGATCTTCTATGAACCAAGTGCATTCTTCCTATCTTAGTCCATTTTTTGTTGTTAATAACACAATAGTATAGGACTAGATGTGTTATAAAGAAAAGAGGTTTATTTTGGTCCACAGTTCTGGTCTCAGGTCAAGCAGTGATGGCCTTCATGCTAGCAGAGTCCCCAAGGCAGCACAGGGTATCACATGTCAAGAGATAGGAAATGGGTAGAGATCAATTCTACCTGGCTTTTATTACAGACTCATTCTTGAGATGCCCCACTAACTACCTAATGTATTAACTGAATGTATGGGTCAATCCATTCATGAGGGCAGGCCCTACTCATCTCATACATGGAATCCGATAAGGTATGATGTCATGTTCCTGAGGGAAGGGGGAGGATGCTCCAAGCTCTTATCACAGGAAAACATGTATGATTTAGCAAACCATGTTTGGAATCATATCAAAGCTATATAACAGGCCTGCTTAGCATATTATTGCCATTATTTTATTATTTAGTTTGATAGTACTATAACCGTGGTTTTCCATTAGTTCCTTGAAACACATAGGGTTATATGAGAATTTTTAGAGCATACCTCATATTTTTAAGCAAGGTCCTGAATACATATGAGGGTTGAGTCTCCCAAACTATGAAATTAAAATAAAATAAGAGTTTAGGAGAAGATGAACAAAGCATTAATGTAATTCAGAATGATTCAGTGAACAAATTTCAGTAGTTCAACTATGTTATAACCATGAATCTGTTAAAGTTTTGTAGACAAGGTCAGCATTTAGGTTTTTTTTTTTTTTTCTTAAATAAGCAAATTTCTTATTGACAGCAACTAAATGGTATTTATCACTTTTTGTGTGTGTGTGTGTGGTACTAGGGGGCTGAACCAGGGGCCTCACACATGCTTTGCAAGTGCTCTGCCACTGAGCTGCATCCCCAACCCCTTTTTTATTTTTTAAATTGAGACAAGTTCTCACAAAATTACCTCTGGGCTGCCTCTGGCCTTGAACCTGCAATCTTCCTGCCTCAGTCCCCTGAGTCGCTGGGATAACAGGTATGCACCACCATGCCTGGCTCGATAGCATTTTTATCATACAGTAGATTCTATCCATTCAATACAGTTTTCTAACTTGAGTGGTCCTGCATGAGAGGCCATGTATTCAATGGTGTTTGTCTTCTGTGCCTTGCCTATAAGTTTACTATTAAAATATATTAAACTGTAATAATAATAATAATAATAATAATAATAAAATAATTTACTGGTTCAATGACATACTTTGGGTAGGAAGAAAGGCAAACACAAGTCCTGGGGAAGGAAAATTAGCCACCCACAAACTCCTATAGGATGGCATTTCCTCAGAGAATCATTACAATCTCAGGACACAGAGAAAATCCGATCCACCGGGGTAGCTTTCAGAGAAATGTAACTATTGTGGTCTGAATATTCATATTTCCTGATCCACCCTATATGGAAATAAATATGGCAATATACACTCAGATGGTTGCTTGAATGAGTTGTATGGTTTCTATCCTCAGGCAACCATTGCCCAAGGGGACCACCTATCTAGAGATTCCTGTTTCCCATGTCAGGAACCTGCCCTTGGAACAATGCTGGACATAGATCGTCAAATACTGTCATTCTAGATTTCTCTCTTATAGACAGCAAGCAGCTGACTCCCACTATTAGCAATTTTCATTCTTTAGACAAGTACAGTCCAGGCACTTACTCATGCATGTAACAGTGAAAATCCAGATAGGCTTCCCTGGAGTTTCACCCAAAGCTCTGATTAAATTTAGTGTGTTAAATGAAAATTACAGAAGGCCATTGTTTTGTACTAGGCTCCTACACTGGGCCTCAATAGATGAGACAAAAATAAAAGTGGAGTCCTCATGCTAAAATTCCAAGTCACCAAGATGGAACTAAGCTGTTTATCTGACCTTCGGAGAAATCTGGGTTAGAGAGATAACAGTCAAGGTTTCCAAAAAGGCCAGTTTTAATTAGTATGATAATGAAATTCCCTCTGCTGTAATTCTTACATTAAAAAGATAACCTGAAATAAACAGATGTTAACCAGTCATTTTCCTATAATTCTGTTTTCCTTTCTCACAGGGAAAATAACTTTTAAATGCTTTCTTTGTTTTTCTGCGTTTTTCAGCCCTTCTCTGTCTATAAAACCAATCTCCTTTGCTTAGCCTATTATGGCCTTCATTCTATTTTGTAGAATGAAGTGTTGCCAATAAAGACATTTAAATCATTGTAATTTTCCCATTGAGAGGCTTTTATAATCTTCACTTTCTTCTAAAGACAACTGATTTTATCCCATACATTTTAATTATTTTTTCCATATTTCAATTTTGTAAGGTAGATTCAGTTCATCTTGGGAAATATGTTATCATTGGTCTCACATTCTACTTACTTTCACATAGTCTTGGCAGATTATTTCTTTCTCATTATTTCAGCGAGTGATTTTTTTTATTACATGGTCTAATTAAAATCTAGTCAATATTATAGAGTGGTAAAAACTCTTCCTTATCTGAAAAATTGGGTATATCTATCTCAGAATATTGCTTTCAAAGATAAAATGCAGTGCAATACTGCTGTTAGGTGCCTTCAAGTAGTGTCTGACTCATAGCAACCTTATAGGGTTTTCAATGGCTGACTGTTTGGGGATTGAATTGCCACATCCTTCTCCCATTTCTGCAGTACTGAGAACTGAACTCCAGACCTCAGAGACTGCAGAGCAGCACTCTACCAACTGAGCTAAATCCCAGCCCCGCAGTACAATAAGTACATGCAAACTACTTAATATAGTGCCTAGCATACACTGTAGTAATTTTCATATTAGTTACATTATTAGTCCTGAGGCTAGACTTTGTTAAAAAATTGCATTTTGCTGGGCACGGTGGCATACGCCTGTAATCCCAAGCGGCCCGGGAGGCGGAGGCAGTAGGATCATAAGTTCAAGACCAGAGGCAGTCTGCTTAATTTAGTGAGACCCTGTCTCAAAAAGTAAAAAAATGGGCTGGGGGTGCAGCTCAGTGGTCCAGCACTTGCAAAGCATGCTAGTGCAAGGCCCTGCATCCAACCCCCAGTACCACACACACACACACACACACACACACACACACACACAAGACATTTCAGTTTTCTCCAAATATTTGTTAGCAATCTACCTACAAATCATCAAGGAGATAATATTTTAGTAGTGGAGGTTATCAACATTTAATTAAATAATGTTTAATATAACATCAAGTATAGAGTGAGGGTTATGAAGTGGAGTAAAGGAAAACAAAGCAGGGATATCCCTTAGAGATAGGGCTATAGGGGTGCTAATTTAGGGTGACAGCCTGCAGCTGTAGCCCTGTAGCATCCGATCCCTTCAGATCTTGGAAGCTAAGCAGGGTCGGGCCTGGTTAGTACCTGGATGGGAGACCGCCTGGGAACACCAGAAGCTGTAGGCTTGGGAGAAGGACCTGGCAACCCCCTCCCAAAAATCAATCTGCCATTGAAAACCCTATGCACAGCAGAGAAGCACTGACAATAGTGTTTCCCCTGTTGTACTGAGGGTCGCTGTGAGTCGGATACCGACTCGACGGCACACAACAACAACAACAACAATTTAGGGTAATCAAGGAAGTCTTCTGTTAGGAGAGGACCCAGGACCAGAGATCTGAATGAAATGAGGGAAGCAATTCAGTGACTGTCATTCATGTGAGTCCTCCTCAAGGTGCTTGTTAGCTGCATCCTTTTGGTTCTTAGTCACCCTTCTTTCTGTGGACACTGAACTATTTATACTCTTGTGACTTAGTAAACCAACCAGATTTAAGGAAGTGCCAATGCATTCTGTGTCCTTTAAATATCCTTCACAGATTACACAGTTCCTACTACTAATTTAGTACAACCTGGGTGGTTTCGTGTCAGTTCCGTAAGTGAGCTCGGAATTAGAAGTACGCCGAAGGACAGCTGGGCGTGGTGGCTCATCTCTGTAATCCCATTGACTTGGGAGGTGGAGGCAGGAGAATCACAGGTTGGAGACCTGAGGCAGCCTGAATTACCAAGACCCAGGGTGCAGCTCAGTGGTAGAGCACTTACAAAGTATGCACCAGACCCTGGGATCAGGCCCCCAGTAGAGGAAGAAGAAGAAGAAGAAAAAAGAAGTACTTTAGAAGTACTTTGAGGAGAAACAAGTCTTTGGAAGATCCTCTAAGAGCTATGGTGTGGAAGAAGGAATGTTGGAGTTAAGAAAACTGGGTTTAGATTCCATCTTACCACTATCTGCATGTATATGAACACGTACCTTACCAGCACTGGGTCTGTTTACTTATCTACAAAATAGGGATAATAACATTT
Source organism: Pedetes capensis (assembly GCA_007922755.1). Taxonomy (NCBI): domain Eukaryota; kingdom Metazoa; phylum Chordata; class Mammalia; order Rodentia; family Pedetidae; genus Pedetes; species Pedetes capensis. The sequence goes on from VMDO01001502.1 coordinate 136,814, forward strand.
AATTCACATAATTCTAAATGTCAAATAATCAATATGAAAAATACTTAGTATGTTATAGGAAATCAATTAATGTTAGTTGACTTTGAGTCTGTAGGAGCTTGGAATTTCCTCAAAGATAATAGGCTGGGGTTGGTTCTCTAAATAAAAAACTCTTAAACATATTACATTTTACTAAAATATAAAAATCAGAAATTTATGTCAATATAATATTTCATCATACTAATGATAGGTAACATTGAATGTTTATTGTGCTTTGAGAACTATGCCAAGCATGCTACATAAACTCATTATTCCTCACCTCAGACATATAAGAGAAATAATACTGTCTTCCCCATCTAACTCAGGAGAAAAGTGAGGCACAAAGAGGCTAAATAACTGGTCTATGGTTATATAGCAAGAAGCAGAACTGGGATTATGATTGTTTGATACTAGTGTTCATATTCTTAAATACTTGACTATACAATTATAATTTAAAATATAATTTATCCTGTTAGAAGCCATTAGTTTAAGTCTTTCCTAAAGGGAAATCACTATAGAAAATGGCAATAGCCATAAAAAATAGAGCATAAATTAAAGTACAGGTGGCCCACTCAGGTGGATGAAGCGGAAGATCAAAAAGCAGCCTGGGTAACTTATTGTGAACCTGTCTCCAAAAGAAAAAAAAAGAGAGAGACTAGAAGTGCAGAGTCCAATGGTAGAACACTTGCAAAATATGTGTGAGGCCCTGGTTCAACTTCCAAGTATTACAAAAATAAATACATAAATAAATAAAAGGTACAACCAGGTTAAAAAAGAGTGAGGTAAGGTTTTAAAAAGATAGTGATAACTAGAGGTTGGTTTTGATCATATCTAAAGTTACCACCCAACATTATAATATTAAGGTTCATTTACTTCATTATGCAACTTCATATCTTCTGTCTCAAAATCTACTCATTTTAAGAAAAATGGTTGTTTAGTACTGACCAAAGACTAAGAAAGACACTTCATCTAAACAGAGTGTTTAAAATTCTAAAGCTTGTTTAAAACAGTAACAACAAAAACCTAGATAGTGGGCAGTAATAATTTTGGATGGATCATAGTTGATATGATCGGTTTGAAACATAGTTGAAAAGTCTAACAAAACAATGACCTTGGTTATTTAGAAAAATGAAGTAAAACTCCTAAGACAGAGAGTTGAGAATATAATAAAAGCAATTGATGTGTTTTATCAAATAATATTAAAGTCTTATTATCATAAACATATAAAGACTAGTAACAACCTAGTTTGAAGAAAACAGAGAGAAAAGATAATCACTATTTACTGATGCTAAGTAGTATCCAATCGTCCTAGGTTTATTTTATTTATTTATTTATTTATTTATTTATTTATTTATTTTTGAGACAGGGTCTTGCTGTATAGCCCAGGCTGTCCTGGAACTCACTATATAGACCAGGCTGGCCTTGAACTCATCCTTTCTTCTGCCTCAGCCCCGTAAGAGCTAGGATTACAGGCATGTGCCACCATGCCTGGGCTCATCCTAGGTTTATGAATTATAGTTATGACGCTGCTATGCTGGACCATAGTAGTTATAAGTAAACTAGACATAATCACATAGAATAGCATTTCAACACCATAGCTCATTTCATAAATCTAATTTTTAAATTAATCTTAAGGATAAGCATAAATATGGCTGCAAGGTAATATATTTTTATGAATTAATAGAGAAATAAAATATAAAATTTCTGAAGTATATACTTAAGATTAGCATGGAGTTGAGTGTGGTAGCCCATGCTGTCAGTCCCAAGTACTTTGGAGGCTGAGGCAGAAGGATCACTTGAACCCAGCCTGGGCAACATAGCAAGATTTTGTCTCAAAAAAAAAAAAAAAAAGCAAAAATGCAGTCATTATTTACCTAAAAATCTAATCACATGGTAGAATCTCTGTCAATATTGAACAAAGACACATGAATATGCTATAAAACTCATGCAAAAGGCATTTACAAAAATGGAGAGAAATTAAACTATGAGGAACAGGGGCATACATAAGTATTGTAAAAGTGTGAGTCCGTTTTTAGGATGTGTGTGCGCAGAGGCAGTGCCGGCCATGGAATCCAGGGCCCAGAGCACACTAAGCAAGCATTCATCTTACCACTAAGCTACATGCCCAGCCTAAAGCATGAGTCTTGACTGAAAAGAGTTCAGGGGAAGTTTTGATCAAGGAAAAATAATAAAAATAGAAGCTATATTTTTCAAAAAAGGTTTAATATTTCTGGGTGTGGTGGTGCACATCTGTAATCCCAGCACTTGGGGGGCTGAGGCAGAAGGATCAAGGCCAGCCTGGTCCACAGAGCAAGTTCTGCCCAGGGAGACCCTGTATTAAAATTTTCTCTCTCTCTCTAGATATAGATATAGATATTTAGATATATGGCTTCTGTCCCACTAAGTACCTAACAGCTTCCTGAAAATAGGACATCTACGCTGTCTCTTCATAGAAGTTAACCAGCTACCGCTTTTAACCAGCAGAATATATCAAGGAGATCAACTGTAATTCCTTTGGATAGTTTAAGTAACAGTCTCTGTAAATAGAAATCCATTTATTTTTAGAATTTTGTCTACTTTAGAATCTACAGAGCTGACTAGACAAAAGCCTTTCATTAATCACCTCTGGCATCCTGGTAAACCAAAATATATGAACAGGCAAAGGTTTTGAGTTCTTACACAGCCTCAGTTATGTGTTAGTCAACCCAAGTATGTCTATTATGTACTCAATAATAGCTATGACATAGCCCTGGACATCAGCAACTCTGTAAAGAGAAGCAGGCATGCTTGTGCTGTTTTCCTGGTGTTAACATTCTTAGGAAGCATGGAAAACAGCAATGAGATTGTGTCTTCCTTCTTAGGACCTTATGGTAGCACTCTACCATCTCTTATCCCTATTTGTTATATTAATAATGAGACCGTGCAGAATAGCACTGTCTTGAGAAATGACAGCACAGTATCTTAGAAGGAAAGAAAATGTAGCATGCCAGTGTGGGTACAATTTTAATTGTTAGTGATTGTTGTGAACATAATTTCCTGAACATCAAAGCTTCTATTGCCTGCAGCCGTACCACTGTAGCGGCTGACATCAGGTCTCAGAAGCTAAACAGGGTTGGGCCTGGTTCGTCCTTGGATAGGAGACCGCTTGCGAATATTGGGTGCTGCAGGCTTAGAAGGACCTGACAGCCCACTCCCAGAAAACAATCGGGCATTGAAAACCCTATGAATAGCAGAGAACCACTGACAATAGTGTTTCCTTTTGTCGTACATAGGGAGGTCACTATGAGTCAGACACTAACTCCATGGCACCTAACAACAACAAAGCCTCTACTGAAGGTAGTTATAATTGTAAAGAAAAAACATGGTCTTAAGACTTTCTAATGGTATCAGTGCACTTCGTGCAATGTTACAAAGTAAACAAGAGACTTAAAAACATTGTTTAAAAACTCGGGAAGCAGCTGTTCCTTAAGAAAGCACAAGCACGCAGTTGCTTATTACAGTGAAGCGTTTACAGAGTTCGAGGCATTTTCAAAGCTGGTTACAGTCATCACCCCAGCACACCCCTGTGAAGTAAGTGTGGTTCCTAAATGAAAAAGCTGAGGCACTGAATGACTGAGTCACTCGCCTAAGGAGAATGAGTCATCGTCCAGAGTCATAGTTGACCCGGCTTAACAACTCCTGACCGTCAGTCCAGGGCTTAGTCAGCGGAGCCCGGGGCGGCTTCCCTGGCTGGAACCTGGACGTAGGCTGTTTCCGTTCACGTTCAAACAGAGTACTGGAACCGACTGGACAGAACTTCCAAATCATTTTCACTTCCAGGAAGACTTACCTCTGAGGTCCTCATCTCGGGATTAGGAACAGAAAAAGCTATCGGGTGCCCTTCCCCTACCCCGAGCCCGTTGAAAGCGGGTTCTGTGGGCGGTTCCGCGCATCCCCTTGGGCAGCGATGGCAACAAGTGGCCACCAGCGTTAGCCGAGCCCAGGGACAGGGGGCCCGCACACCGCTTAAACGACTCTCCACCCTCGCCTCTGTTTGAAACTAAGAAAATGGTGGGAGGTCCAACAGGAAACTAAATAAACCACACCAGCAACTTGTCCTGGAGACCTCAGCGAGACAAATGAATCCTGACTGTGTGTGCTGAGCTTGCAGTTCCCAGCCACCCGGGAAAGATGGGCGAACTGGGCGACCAACGGCACCGTAGGCATGCCGGGCAGTGAGCTCGGGCGCAGCAATTCAGGCAGGACGAGGGACTGAAAAACCACTCTTCCGCGTGAGCGCGACCGCGCGCCCGGCCCGAGGACCACGTGACCAATTCTTTTCAACAGGGGGAAAAAAAAAAAACTTCCTGGCCTTAAGGAATAAAAAAAAAAAAAAGAAAAAGAAGAAGGAGGAGGGGGAGAGAGAGACAGACAGACTCTACTTCCCAGAAGCCTCTGGGTTTCCACGCAGCCGCAGTCCTGCGCAGGCGCCATCGCGGCCAAACGGACACGTCCGTCACGTGGGCATCCGCCGGCCAATCCGGTTTGAATCTCATTTTTTTCCTCTCACCCCCCCTTCAGGAGCGGTTGTGCGATCAGATCGATCTAAGATGGCGACTGTGGAACCGGTGAGTATTGCTTTTGGCCCCCACCCCCCGGGGTCCCCGCGCTCGGCCTCCCTTCGGGCCGGGGGATCCCGCGGGCCGGCGTTCCCGGCGCGCTCGCCACCGTCCGCCGCCCCCTCCCCCTCTTCCTGGGCCTGACCTTCCGCGGGCAACCGGGGGTGCCCTGGAGGCGGGCGGCGGCGGCGTGTAGCGCACACGTTGTGGCGGGGGCGCCGCGAGCGGGGGTGGTGGGGGATGGGCGGCGCGGCGCGGGTCGCTGCCTGCGGGGTGCAGGGTGAGCCGGGGCGTGCGGATGGATGGTCTTTGGGAGGGGTGGGCGCGGGGCGGGCGCCGGGGCTCGCGGGGAGGGTGGGCGGAGAGCCGGGCTGGAGGGAGGTGGAGGTGGAACTCGGGGGCAGCCTCTCCGCGCCTTCCTCCACCTCTGCCCCCGGCGCCGCGGCGGGGCCCGGTCGCGCGGCTCTGCCCTGCGCGGGTGGGCTGGGGAGCCGGTGGGCGCGTGGCGCCGGAGGGCGGGTCGGGCGGGAGGGGCGCCTCGGCACGCGCGGGGAGCCTTCGACCATGCCGAGGGAGGCGAGGGGGGCGAGCGTATGCTGCTCCGCCACGCCAGAGAGTTGCCGCGGTTGGCCGCCTGGGAGGCGAGAGGAGCTCGGGGTGTGAGGGGGAACTCCTGGGTCGCGCTGGGGAAGCGCTCCGAGTGGGATGAGGGTGGTGCTGCTGGTGGTGGTGCGGAGGGGGATCACATTGTCCTCGCCCCTCCACTCTCGGGACTGGGCTGTCATGGAGGAGGGAAGGGGGAGGAGCGAGGCCTGCGGGTCTGGGTGCCGGGCGGACTTGCTGCATTTCACACGCGCCTGTCTTCCATTCATTCATCCTTTCCGCGCAATGTGCACGCCTCGGAGAATGCGGACGGGTGTATGCACCCATCTGTTCTTCCGTCTTTATCGTATGGACTATGTCTAAGATTTTGTTTGTTGTCATTAGGTTTATTGGACATAGAAGCTTAACTTTTGAGACTGATTTTTTTCATGTCTTTTTTTCTTCTTCTTCTTCTTTTTGTTCAGCTTTCCCTCAATTTATGCACTATTTTAAACTTAGTTGAAGCAAGCTGCTCTCGGGGCAGAAACGTGGTACTTACCCCTTAGGCAGAAGGTATTTTTGTTATAGTTTGGGTTTGCCAGCACTGGCTCACTGAAACTTCTGGGTCTATCTTGCCGCTTTAGGAATGTCAAACCTATGTGGCAATATCTTAGGTGCATAATGGAGCATATTAGCAACCAGAAAAGCTTTGACACCCTGGATCCAATTTCAGACCACATTTGCCAGGTATTCTTGTGTATGTTTTTATAGTAGCTTGTGGTTTTGGTAATGGTTTACCAGTTTGCTTTGGCTTTTTAAACACTTTCATAACTATTTTAAAAACTCCTACAGACTGCAAAATGGCTTATTTTTGTTACTTTGATACAAAATGTCCTTACATTGTTGCCAGCTTTTCTTCTTGATTACTTGTTCTTTATTGGGCCCAGTTTTCATTTATGTTCCTGGGAATTAGGCTGCAAAACTCTCTTAAATTGCTAGTAAAATTAACTGACTTTAGAACATTGTTACATAACAACAACGTAGGAAAAATATTTAAAATGTAAGTTTAAAGCCCATTTAGCAAGTCTGGATGTCCACTTTTGACCAAATCTGGTTCTACACTCTATACCAGTGTGTTGGGAGCATTATAAGTGATGAGAGGTAAAGTTAAAAATCTTTAAATAATAAAGTATTTTGTGAAGTTTTGGTTAACATTTATGCCCTTGGAATTTTGCAAAGCTATACAGTTTTGTTTCAACAACACAGACCAGAATTGTAAACTGGAAAAGGATTATTTTGAGTCAGTAAATGTTCATAGTCGCTGATAACGTTTAGGATGGTGTACCCAGTGTTTTTGGGATATAGAATATTACAGAATGTGATGGTATACCTTGTTCATTGTAAACTCTGAAGGAGCTTAAATCATGGTGTGGTGGTCACTGATGCAGGAAGTGTTTGTTCTAGTGCTGACCCAGAGAGATTTGGATAGTGTATTTAAGTTTAGGAACAGGAGGAGCCTAGAAACCTAAAATGTGTGAAGACTGAAACTAGTAGTTTGGGAAGGTATGTAAAACTGTTGAAATGCTCGTTTTAGTGAGAAATGCAAATCTTTACTATTTTTAATGCATCCTTGTCCACAGGCTAGTCATGTACAATTCTTTTTGATAGTTTTAAATTATTTACTCAATTTATTTTTGGTGCTGGATCTTGAGTCCAGGGCCTGTGCATGCTAAACACACACTCCCCTAAACCTTGACAGTTTTAATAGTGAGTTCCCCCCAAAGCAATTGATTAGTATTGGATTGCAGTTGAGGTACCCTGCTGATCTGTAAAAATCGTATTTGTTCATTGCTATTTCAACTAGCTTGTGAGTTTCTATAACGTTTATGTGCTGTGCATAATAAATGCACTTAAAAGAGCCTTTTAAGCCTAAAGAGGCTTTTCCTCTTTATCCCATCTATCATAGGCATTGGTGATTTTTATCTATGGAAATTACATAAAGTTATCAGACATTTTCAGTTTGATGTAATTGTGTGGTTTTAACTGTTGGAGCTTAGTTACGTTAAGATACGGCTTACAAGTTTTAAATTGTTGAGAAGCTTCAAAGTGAAAATTAAGGAAAGCAATTTAACTTTTTTTTTTTTTTTTTTTTTTAGTACTAGTTGATCCCAGGACCTCAAACATGTTAGGCAAGTGCTCTATCACTGAACTACACCCCCAAACCTCCCCCACTCTTTTTTTTCTTTTTTATCTTTTTGAGACAGGATCTCTCTAAGTTGTACTGGCTACCTCTGGCCTGGAAGTCTCCATCCTTCTGCCTCAGCCTCCCAAGTCACTGGGATTACAGGCAAGCACCATGGCTTTATTTCTTTACAGGTAATATGGCAAAATTTTGAACATTGGGTTAAACAATACTTTTCTGTTATCCTATTGGTGTTTGAATTGTGGCTAGATCAAAATTAGACAATACTAGTAAAGATGGCAAGGCAGTTTCCCTAGGCCTTCAGCAGTTCATGTTTCTTTGTAGCTTTTTACTTTTTTCCATTAGAGAATACTTTATTAATTCCTGTGATTTTTTTGTAGCTTTTATTTTCATTCTGCATTCTTCATTATTGAATGTTTTGTTTTCTTGGCTCATAGATTTTTGTTGTTATTGTTGGGTTATTTTGGTTTTGCTCTCTTGTGGGGGGCAGGGTTGGAATTTTTTTGAGACAACTTCTCACTGTGTAGCCCAGGTTGGCCTGGAACTTGTTATGTGACTAGGCTATCCTTGAACTCAGGGTGATCCTTTTCTCTCAGCCTCTCAAGTGTTGGGATTACAGGCATGCACCACCACACCTGGCTCTATTTACAGTTCTTTTTAAGCTAAGACTTTCGTTTTGATTTCTTTAAACTAAAGGTATGTAGTTTTACTTGCTTCTATATTATATCTTGAATTTTTAAAACTACCTTAATTTCATAAGTGAACCTACTTGGACAGCCAGCAGATTTAACATTTCCTTTTTATACCTCAGGAAGATGCTTTGAATTACAAGGAATTTAAGGCTTAAGAACACTGGTAGATGTTATGTTATAAAACTCAGTGTATTTGTCAGTGAAAAACTGTTGATTAACAAGCAGACTTTACAAATCAGTACAGGTGTTTTTGTTTTAATGAAAGAACCAATTATCAAAATTCATTACTAAACCAAATAAATTTGGTTCTATTGTTTATATTCCAAATTTTACTTTATACTCTGAATCAATATACATAATTACTTCACTTACAGAAATTCAGTATAGATGCACAGTTTACACACGGAAGTTGCACACAATCATGTAAAATGAGTTGTTAGTGCTGATGAGTTGACTCCTACTCGTAGCGACCCTGTGTACAACAGAATGAAACACTTCTGACACTGTGCCATGCCCTGCACCATGTTATTGCTTCTCTGCCGTGTAAGGGTTTTTAATGGTTGGTTGATTTCAGGATTGTTTTTTGAGAGTGGGCTGCTAGGTAGTTTTTCCATTTTTGTGGTGCTGGGGATTGAACCCAGAGCCTCAGTGCAGAGCAGCACTCTACCAATTTAGGTAAATCCCCATCTGTAAAATGAGTTATATATGCTTAATCCAGTTTGAGAGTTGGAGTTTAGCTCATTTGGTAGAGCACTGCTCTGTACTCTCTGAGGTCCCCGGTTCTATTCCCAGCACTGCAGAAATGGGAGAAGGATAGGGCAATCCACTCCCGAAGCAATTCCAAAACAATCAGCCATTGAAAACCCTGTGAGGGTCACTATGAGTGGGATCCAACTCAGTGGCACCTAACAACAAACAGCAATCCAATTTGAATAGAAAATTGTGGGTAAATAACACTTATATGAAATACTGTTTAATTTATAGAAAGGTAAGACTTAGAAGTACCAACAGTTCTAAACTTAAGAGACCTATGAAATAGTTGTTCTAGCAATGGGAGTTTCTGCTTTTTTTTTTTTTTTCCTGTTACCATTGGAAATTTCCTTATTCTTCTGTTACATTGTAATTTGCACCATCCTTGTCATAGAGACTTTTGAGAAGTTGAAATGAGCATGGGTTATCTCATTTTAATGTCTCTGTGATTTGGGAACATTGAAATTTCTAAGTCTGGATGAAAAAGTAATTTTGGCTTTTAAATGCAATATTCACAGATGGCATTTTGTCAACCACAAAGAACTAAAGTTAATAATCAATGTGTTGCATACAGATATATCTATGTATACACACATCTCTTTTAGGAAATCTGTATAGCTAACTTTTGATTTTCAGTCCTTGGCTATTGGCAAGAAATACAAAGCCTGTGATCCATAACCCTCAGATACTATTTCCATCCCTGTCCTTATCCTAAAAACCACATTTGTCCAAAAGTTTCTAGTCCTGCCTAGAGAAAAAAGGATCACTTTTGTCTCTAAAATACTAATAATATCTTTCAGGCACTTGCAGAAACTGAGGATATAGTCAGAAACATGATGTTTATTTCTTTATTCTTCTCAGTTGGAATTTTTTATATACTATTCTATAGAAACAGTGGGAAGCTAAAATCTAGTCACACTGTATTCAGTGAGTTTCTATCAAACCAAGACAAACCTAACTAGTATTGTATTTCCAGGGATATGGAATTAGAGTTCTAAGCAATCTGAAAAGAAAGTAACCTTTTAAACACAACCTCTTTGTAATAGCTATTTGTAAGCCCCCCCCCCGCCCCCCCTCACGCTGACCCCATGGTACTGGGAGATTGGACCTGAGGCCTCGCTTCTGCTAGGCAAGTGCTCAACCACTGAACTGCACCCCCCTAGCCAATTTTTTATTTTGAGTTGGGGTCTCTTTAAGTTACACAGGCTAGTGCCGGGCGTGGTGGTGCATGCCTGTAATCCCAGCGGCTCGGGAGGCAGAGGCGGGAGGATTGCAAGTTCGAGACCAGAGGTAGTCTTTGTAATTTAGCGAGACCCTGTCTCTAAAAAAGTAAAAATTGGGCTGGGGGTGCAGTTCAGTGGTCCAGCACTTGCGGAGGATGCAGGCGTGAGGCCCTGGGTTCAACCCTGAGTACTGCAAAAAAAAAAAAAAAGTTACACAGGCTGCCTCTGGCCTCAAACTCAACCATCCTCCTGCCTCAGCCTCTGGATTAGCTGGGATTAGAGATATACACCACTGCCCAAGGCTCAGCAGATCTTTATTAATAATTGCTAACATAGTGCTTACTGTGTGTCCAGCACACATCCTGTATGTCAGGCACCACAGAAATACTTTACAAATATTTAATCTTTATAGCAACCCTGTTAGGTGGTATTAGCTTGCAGCCTTATCCCTGTGGCATCTGATCTCATCAGATCTCAGAAACTAAGCAGGATTGGGCCTGGCTAGTACTTGGATGGGAGACCGCCTGGGAAACACCAGGTGCTATAGGCTTGGGAGCTGGACCTGGCAACCCACTCACAAAAACCAGTCCACCATTGAAAACCCTATCAATAGCAGAGAAGCACTGGCAGTGGTGTTTCGCCCGTTGTACGTAGGGTCGCTGAGTCGGATACCAACTCGACGGCACCTAACAACAACAACATTAGGTGGTATTATTTCACAGATAAGGAAACCAAGGCACAGTGTTAACTTTGTGTGACTACCTTGCCTAAAGATCATGCACTAATAAGTGGTGGGGTGGAGTTCAAACTTCAGCAGCTAAGTTCCAGGTATGCACTCTCATAATCATAACACTGTCTTTCCAGTAGGCATACGGTGTGCCTTCCTTAGGTAACTTCAGTAAGGGAGATTAGTTTTCATAAACTAGTCATTTTGCTAAAGCTATAAAATTTTAAATTGTGTAGACAGTTTTTTTTTTTTTTTGGCACTGTTACACTGTCATGTTGGATAATAGAAGTATAGAATCCTAAGAAAATAGCATTCATTTCTGAATCTGAGGACTAAACAAGCAATTATAGTAGTCCTTGGCATTGGAGGGAATGGGTTCCAGGACCCTGCAGCTATATCCCAATTTGCAGATGACTCAAGTTCCTTATGTAAAACTATATAGTAATTGCATTTAGTCTACGTACAGCCTCCCATATACTTGAAGTCATCTCTAGATTATAGTACCTAATAAAGTGTAAATGGTATGTAAAATAGTTCTGTGTTATTGACCCCCCCAAAAAAATCTGTACAAACACTGTTGTTTTCCCCAAGTATTTTCCATCTGAGGTTGATTAAATCTGCTTATAACAAACCCATAGATATGGAGGCCCAATTGTATACTAATACTCATATTTAGTAACTGGTCTAGAACTTTGTAGGTAGCTTTATTTTATTTTATTTGTGGAGCTGGGACTTGAACCCAGAGCCTCACATATGCCAGGCAAGTGTGCTGCTACTGAGCCACACCCACAGCTCCTGGATTTCTAAAAAAAAGCAAATGATTACTTTTCTTTTCCTGGTTTCCCATGTGATTTGCCAGTTTAATTTGCCAACTAAGATATTTTGGTAGTGAAAAGTTACAGTACATTTTTGAAAATATGAGCTGGGCACTGTGGCATAGGTTTGTAATCCCAGAGATTAAGAAGGCTGAGGTTGAAGGATCCCAAATTTGAGGTCAGAGGCAGCCTGTACAATTTAATGAGAACCTGTCTGACGATAAAAAAGGGACTGAGTGATCTCAGTGTTCTATCTCAGTGATAGAACACTAGCCTAGTGTTCAGGAGGCCTCAGGTTCAACTCCCTAGTACCAAAGGAAAAAAAAAAAAAGGCAAATATGGAATGTACTCTAGAGCAAATGACTTAGGGACTTTTAGTAATTTGGGTGGAAGGGTTTGGAAAATAAAAGTTGTTATGAGAAAGTTTTAGGTAAAATGAACATTTACATGCATTTCTTATGTATGTTGAGCTTGTTACAAGTGATACGTGGAGATTAGTTACTATATTTTTTCTGTGATCCACTTGTTACAGTGACAGTTAATAAGACTGTAGTGCTTATGCCAACATAATAGTATTGCTATTAAGTTTGTTATGGGACAGTAGCCTAGCAGCCACAGTGGGAATTTCAAGTATTAACTAAAGCAAGAAAACGTGGTATCTTAATAGGATGATAAAATATGTATAATTTCTTTGTGATATTTTTCTAATGAATAAAATGAATATTTTGTAGGTAAGGAATTAATAATCAGGTAATTTTGTTTTTTGTTTGCACCAAGGTCATATACTTCTAAGAGAGAGAGCTAGAACGCAAATCCAGGTCTCAAGCTTTATTATTGTCCTATTCAAGAAAAAAGAAAATGCCTCTTTGCCATCAGTAAAACTTGTACATTAGGCATAATATTGGTGCATAGATCATTATACATTATACATTATTTTGTACTTGTACACCTTATTTTTTTTTAAACTATGTTTTGGACTGTAAAATCTTTTGGATTTTGGTTTATAGATGATAGTATTTAGCTTTTATTGTGCTTTTTTTTTTTTTTTTTTTTTTGGCGGTCCTAGGGGTTGGACCCAGGGCCTGGACCACTGAGCTGCACTCCCAGCCCATTTTGTAGGTTTTATTATTTTCTGAGACAGGGTCTCGCTAAGTTACACAGACTGCCTGTGGTCTTGAACTTGCGATCGTCCTGCCTCCACCTCCCCAGCCACTGGGATTACAGGCGTGCGCCACCGCGCCTGGCTTATTGTGCTTATTTTTATAAGTAGTTTCTTAAATTAACATGAGCCCATGGTCCAGATTCAGATGGATTCCTTTAGGAGTCTAGTAAAGCCTGAGTCCCATTCTCAGATTTTTTTTTCTTTCCTTGGGATCAAATCCATCCCAAAATGTTTTAAAATGCATTATGTAAAATACATAGGATTGTAAATTATACTGCTGTACAATAAGGATTGAGTTAATGTAAAACATTTTAAAGAGGTTGCCTGGCACAGGCTAAGTCGTGTGTGTTCTATTTTATTGTGAAACATTTATCTCTTACCTATCCCAGCCACGCTGTTGATTCTAAACATTATTTACTTAGTTTTTTAATGAGACTGCCATGCTGTGTAGCCCAGGCTGGCCTTGAACTCATGATTTTGTCTCTGCCTTCCAAGTACTGTGAGTATATGTGTGTGCTACCAATGCCCAGCTCAGATTTTAAAGTCATCCTAGAAACACTTTTCCTTGTATTTTTAACTTCCAAAGATAATTATTTGGTATTGTATGGAATTTTGTTTTGTGGATTAATAATCTTTTCCTGGTTTTTTAACCACTGGGAGAAGGATGTGGCAGTCCACTCCTGAAACAATCCCGAAAACAACCAGCCATTGAAAACCTGTCAGACACGACTCAGCAACACCTAACAACAGCAAGTTTTTTTAACCACATTTGTGAAAAGGCCATCTTACCTTGTCTAAAACTCACATTTTGTTCAAGAGTATACAGTGACATTTCCTTAAACTGATCCCCATTTAGCATATCACCTGTTGAGGCAGCCAGCTTTGTTAATTCCTTTACCTTTCTGTGGAGATTTGTGTATATATAAGCAAATATGTATTCTAAAAAATAATGGCCAGGTACATGCACTCTTCTGGCACATTACATTTTTTGCCTAACATTTCTTGTGGAGCATGACATCAAAACATAAAGTTTTTAGTTTTTTTCTGATGTTATCTATTATATAGTAGCTTTAACGTAACTGTGTTACTGATCAGTATTTTGGTTAGTTCCAACAATTTGCAATTTCAAACATTGCTGTGATAATCTTTTACTTGTGTCATTTTATATGTGAGGTAGTATATCTGTAAGGTAGATATTTCAACAATAAATTGAAAAGTTAAAAACCATATTGGTCAAATAAAAATAGTTCTGCAAATATAGTTGGTTGTCAGATTACAGTCATTTAGTTCTCCCTCTCTTCAAAGAGTGAAATGTTTGTGTATGGAAAGAAAATATAAAATACACCTAAGTTTTAGAATAGTTTACTGGAGACCCAGGTACCCATCATAGGTACTCCATTATGACATTATTGCTTCTTTGTCCCTCAAATACCTGTTACCTTGACTTTTGTGTTAATCATTCCCCCCTTTGTTTTTTAGTGACCTCCTTTGTGCATATCTTTCAGCCATTTATTTCTCAGTTTTGGGGAAAAAAAAGATGATGTACAAGAAGACAGTCTTGCTGTTAGATAAAGGTTTATAAGAGAAGATAATTTTTTTTTAAATTTTTAATTTAATTTTATTTTTTTAATTGGACGTTTTAAATGTACACCTTAATGTGATTCATTCTGACATGCTTTTCATTGTGGCATTTACGTATATATGCATTTTGATGTACATTATTCATATAGGTGCCCCCTTATCCTCTTGTATGCTTCCCCCCTCCTCCCCATTCTAAGTCTTAAGAGAAGATAATTTGAATGCAATTTCTGGTTTATAGTTTGGCTTCAGCTTTTGGAATTTCAACTAGAACCCCTCCTGAAGAAACCAATGAGCAAAGTTGTGATCGTGTCTTAGGAAGGTAGGAGTCTGTCTGGCAGGGCTATGGTATGGGCCAGGCTTATAGCCTTCAGTAGGAAAGTTGTCTTTGGGAGAAGGCCACTCTAGATCTTGCTTTAAGATGAGATTACAGCCATGGTCTTTTGGTCCAGGGCAGACAGGTCCAGCTGGACACAGGGAAGGAAATGAACACATGGTCAGACTGAGTTGCATGTAGATTAAAATCTAGGCCAGACATATCAGTGTTTGGTGTTTGGGGTTTGGTTTGTTGTTTTCACTTTTTATACACAGTGGTAACTCACCACTTGACCACAGTCTGTTCTGGAAGGCTGGTCAAGTGCTGATTAGTTTGTACACTGAGCACTTTTTTCCCCATGAGAAGTAATGTAAATGGAGAAGTAATGTAAATGTATTTATTGGTTCCAGCACCATATTGAATTGCTGATTCAGACCCATGTATGCCACTCACATACTTAGCAGTGAGTTTTTTAAAATTCAATTGTTCTTACTGTTTTCCCCTTCACTTTTAGAAAGTTTCTTGGGTGCCATGGTGATCGTATGGTGTATATATATGTATATATATGTATGTGGTGATTTTTCTCTTCTTTTTTTTTTTTGTTTGTTTGAAGTTATTTAGATTTTAGATTTCATAGACTTGTTCTGGGAAATCGTGTATTTTCTGACTTTTTATGTTTTATTTTTAATTTCTAAGTGTTATCCCTTTCTTTTCCTCCTTCCTTTTCACTTGTTTTTTGTGTTCTGAATGTTCATTTTTATAACTTCCTGTAATTGTTTTATATGCATGCAAAATCCTAACTTATCCCTTTGAAGATATATACAGTACAGGCATATATTTTTAAGGCATTTTCTTTTCTTGGCCTGTTTCCTCCAAGATGCTTATTTTCTTTTTATTTTTGAACTCATATGGCAGCAATCCCAGCATCTTGGGTAGCCAAAGTGATTGAGGGATCTGACTGCTTCCTTAATAGCTTTCACTGAATTCTTTTTAAAATTTACCCCATCTTCACTCCCAGTCCTCAAGGTGCTGCCAGCTTCTGACTCTGAAGCTTTTACTGCATACATTGGTCATACTTGTCCATCTACATTCCTGCCACCCCTGTTATTTTCTCATGCTCTTTTCATATACTTGTGTGTTTTCATTTCTTAAATCTTTGTACTATAGCTTATGTGAGATTTTGGGAGCGAGTAACATTAGAATCACTCATTTATCCAAATATTAGAGTGCTTATCAGGTTCCCGGCACTCTTCAGTGCTTAACCCAACTCTTCCCTGACAATAAATTACTGAATTACTTAACAGGAAAGAAATTTTAAAAATACATTTACGTTTTCAAGAATAAATTAAAATATCATTACATTTTAAAAGTAACATAACAAATCACTGTCTGATCGTGTTACAATTTTTCTGTAACATTGGCAAAACATATCAGGAGTAAACCTAGCAAGTAATTTACAGCATTAGTGCCAAGTGTATCTTCCTTAAGTGTCCACGAATTATAAATGTAATAAGTAATTTACAAGATTCTTAAAAGCTATAACTCTCCTGAGGAATACAAAGGACCTTAATAAATGAAAAATTCCTTGGTATGCTTTTGAAAAAGATTTAATACTAGAGAGATGTTATTTTATCTTGAATTTAATACTTATACTTGATATAAACTGAATCAAAATGCCAAAATCTTTTCAGGCAAAGGGGGATAGTACGTATGTCGGACTCCTCACACTGATCTGCTACCTAAGAATGGTTTTTGCATTTTACTTATTTATTTTCCTTTTTTGTGAGACTAGGGGTGTTGAGGGGCTGGGATTTAGCTCAGTGGGTAGAGCGCTGCGCTGCAGTCTCTGAGGTCCAGAGTTCAATTCCCAGCACCACAAAAATGGGAGAAGGAACTGGCAATCCACTCCCAAGGCAATCCCGAAACAGTCAGCCATTGAAAATCCTATGAGGGTTCCTATGAGTCGGATACCGACTCGATGGCACCTAACAACAACAACAAGGGGTGTTGAACCCAGAGCCTTGTGCATACTTTGTAATCGCTGTACCACTGAGCTGCGCCTGAGACCCTTGTTTTTTTATCTCAAGACGGGGTATCTAAATTGTGTGTGCTCCCTTTGGCTGGGGATTTGGTGATTTCTCCTTGCCTCTGCCTTCCAAGTTGCTGGAGTTACAGGTGTGTGCCATCGCACCCAACTTGGTTTTCACATTTTAAAGGGTTGTTTAAAAATACCAGAATGAAGAATAAGTGATAGATTGTCACCCTAAAATATTTAGTCTGGCCTTTTATAGAAAGATTGCCAGTGGATGCTTTATAAAATGATATTGAAGTTTATTTGGAGGTATAAACAAATGAAAATTGGCAATAGAGTTTTGAAAAGAATGGAGAACTTGCACTTACACAAGGAAAAATTTTTAAACAAAGGAAGCTTTTAAAAATGTGACACTGGGCCAGATGTGGTGGCACGGGTCTATAATCCTAACATTCAGGAGGTAGAAGCAGGAGTATCACAAGTTCAAGGCCAGCTTCTGCTACATAGTAAGACCTTATCTCAAAAGTGAAGGATATGATAATTGGTGCAGGAGGGGACTGGTAGATCATTAGAACACACTGAGCAAGAACACACTGAGCAGTCCAGAAGTAGGAGTTATGTGCTGTCAAGTCATTGTCCAGCTCACAGTGACCCCATGTACAACAGGTAAAACAGTATTGTTAATGCTTCTTTGCTATTTATAGAGTTTTAAATGGCTGTATTTTGGGAGTGGGTTGCTGGGTCCCTCTCTCAAGACTATAGCACCTGGTGTTCCCAGGTGGTCTCCCATCTAAGTACTAACTAGGCCCAACCCTGCTAATTAGCTTCTGAGATCTGACAGGATGGGAGGTCACAATGGTAAGGCCACAGGCAGTCCAGTAGACTCAAGTATATATTTGAACTATATTATGTAATGTTAGTAACTTTGTAACATCTGGATCAGTGTGAGGGCTACAGTTTAGCTCAGTTGGTAAAGTGCTGCTCTATACTCTTCTTGAGGCCCTGAGTTTGATCCCCCGGACCACAAAAATGGGAGAAGTACCTGACAGCCCAGAACAATCAACCATTGAAAACCCTATGAATAACAGAGAAGCACTGACACAGTGCTGATGAGCATGGCACGGTGTGGGGGAGTGTTTCATTTTGTTGTACTTAAGGGTCACCAGGAGTGGAACTTGGTACCTAACGGCAACAAGATAAATGTGAAGAAAATAATCTTCAGTTTCACTTAGATGTTTTCCAGAAATACTTTGGTTCTCTTGTGAACTTTTTTCCACCATATCCTCATTTGTGCCTTTTTCCTTCGAAGTACTTGATATTTCAGAGCAGTTTTGATTCCAAACACAGTTGAGCAGAAAGTACAGGGTTCTCCTGTGCTCATTTCCCCCACACTATCTACATCCAGTACCAGAGTGATACATTTGTTGCCCCTGATGAACCTATACTGACTCGTTGTGAGGCTATATTTTACATTAGGTTTCAGTCTTGGTGTAAATTCAATTTTGTTGCTATTTGCAGTACTCAGGAGTAGAACCCAGGGCCTCACGCATGGTAGGCAAATGCTCTACCACTGAGCTATATTCCTAGCTTCTTTTTATTTTGAGCCAAGGTCTAAGTTGGGCAGGCAGCTTCTGACCTTAAACTTGCATTCCTCCTGCCTCGGCTTCCCAGGTAGCAAGGATTATACTTGTGTGCCACTGTTTCTGGCCATTTTACAGGTTTTGACAAATATGTAATAACCTACATTCACCATGTCTACACCCATACCACCTTGGTGTCTAATCTTTTCAGATCTCAGAAGCTAATCAAGATCGGCCTGGTTAGTACTTGGATGGGAGACTCTGTGGGAATACAGGGTGCTGTAGGCTTAGAAGGAGGATCTGGCAGCCCACTCCCAAAATAGCCTTCGAAAACCCTATGAATGGCAGGGAAGCACTGACATAGTGCCAGGCATGGCACAGTGTCAGGTAGTGTTTGTTTATTGTACATAGAGTGGCTGTGAGTCAGACCGGACTGGTTGGTATCTAACAACAACAATAATAATAGTATATCCACCATATTGTATCATACAGGATAGTTTCCCTACGCCAAAAATCCTTTCTACTCTGTTTATATATCCCACATCATTTTGCCTTTCCAGGGTATCATTATAATTGGACTCACACAGACTTTTCAGATTGGCTTCTTTGATTTAGTAATATGCATTTAAGTATCCTCCATGTCTTCATGGGTAGGTTGCTCACTTCTTTTTAACACTCAATAATACTCCATTGTCTGGATGTACTACGGTTTATTTAGGACGTAAGTAAATAGCCCCCCACCCCCCAAAAAAGAATAATGTGCTCATTGTGTGCGCAGTATTCTAAATCTGTTTTTCCCCATATTTATGTTAGCATTTTCAAGTAATTTTTCCAAACATCACAGTGTCTCCTGATTTGTTACCTTTTGGTTGCATCTATTCATACATAGGTGTGTGTGCACACACACACATGCAAAGTCTTTATTAATATAAGATATATAAAACTGTTAGTATTCTACAGTTTCTTGAAAGAAACCACTCAGAAGCCTTAATTCCTAGGTTAAGGAATATAGATCTTTCTGTATTTGGAACCTTGATAGTTTCTTAAGTTCATCAAGTAGAATGATGTAACCCCCTCTAAATCTGGGGTCATATGATTATACTTGGTTTTCTAATTTTTGGAAGAAACATGTTTTCTCAAAATCCATTTTCTTTGGAAAGATAGTCCTTGATATATAGTAATTTTTTGTGTGAAAGCTACAGTTTATGTTGACATTTAAGTCTTTAACTTTTACCTTTACTAAACTTTAGCAAAACTAACAATTCAACTACTTGTTTAAATTGTGATGAGTAAAGATATTTTTAGAAAACTAAAGTTCAGTAGTGTCATTACATTTTAATTACACTTCAGAGTTTTTAAAGGTATTTGCTTAAGTAGCCCCTGAACTCTTTTTTTTAAAGGGTTTGCTAGCAGGGCATGGTGGATATACCTGTTGTAATCCCATCACTTGGAAGGATCCCAAGTTTAAGGCCAACCTGGGCTACATTGAAAGACCATCTCAAAAAACAATAAAAGGGGGGAGTGCCTTTTACATTTTTATTAATGAAGGTTTGTTTACCTATATTTTTTATTTTTGCATTGCTGGGGATTGACTCAGGCCTTGCACATGGTAGACAAGCACTCTACCACTGAACTGTACCTCCCACCAGCCATACTTAAATAAAGTTTGAAAGGATAATCACAGTAGAAATTACCATGTTACTGCAACCAGTATAGCTTATAGCACTGTAAATGCTTTTTCTAATATGATATCAGTGTTATTGATATATTTTGAAACAATTTTTCATTTTGGGAATATTCAAATTAATGTTAATCTTTCTGTAGTTTTAAATATGTCTTCTGGTAGCTCGTTGTTTAGTAGTGACATTTAAATTTTATCATTATCAGTCTACGTCACAACTGTTTATTTCATGTATTCCTGTCATCACAACTCCCTACCTCAGTCTGAATGTGTAATGTTGTCTTAGGCTGTATAAGATGTGCAAAGTAATTTGATCAATAGGTATTATTGCTCCCTTAAGAATTAGTTTATTTTGCCTGGGGCAGTGGCCCATGCCTATAATCCAAGGGACTCAGGAGGCAGAGACAGGAGGATCATCATGAATTCAAAGTCAGAGCCGGCCTGCATAATTTAGTGAGATCCTGTGTCAAGGTAAAAAATAAAAAAAGAGATTATGGGTACAGTTCAGTGGTCACACACTTGCAGAATATGTATAAGGCCCTGGTTTCAGCCCCTGGTACTGCAAAGAAAAAAGTTTATATTAGCTGAGTGCCATGTTTCATGCTTATAATCCCAGTGACTCAGAAGGCTGAGGCAAGAGGATTGAGAGTTTGAGGCCAGAGGCAGCCTGGGCAACATAGTGTCACCTTGTCTTAAAAAGGGGGTTGAGGTGTGGCTCAGTGGTAGAGTGCTTGCCTACCATGTGAGAGACCCTGGGTTCAGTCCCAGGAAACAAAAAAGAATGAGTTTATTTTAAAGTATAGCAAAATATTCATAAATCTACTAATAGGAACACATCTTCATTTTAAAATTGCGTATTAGAAGATCAGAAATTCAAGTGTGGGCTATGGAGATTTTTTATTTTTAATGTGGCTAAATTTATTGACTATCCAGAAATACAAATTTTTGCTGTAACCCAACTTTGCCTAATAAAATCCAGTGCTAGCCTTTAACTTTTGACTAGGTAACTTGATTATTACTTAATTATATTTTGTTGTTGTTGTTAGGTGTTGTCGAGTCGGTATCCGACTCATGGCGACCCTCTGTTCAACAGGGGAAGCACTATTGTCAGTGCTTCTCTGCTGTTCATAGGGTTTTCAATGGCAGATTGATTTTTGGGAGGGGGTTGCCAGGTCTTTCTCCCAAGCCTACAGCTTCTGGTGTTCCCAGGCCGTCTCCCATCCAGGTACTAACCAGACCCGACCCTGCTTAGCTTCTGAGATCTGACGGGATCAGATGCCACAGGGCTACCACCGCAGGCTAATTATATTTAGCAGCTATTAAATTTTTGCCTGCAGCTATACCACCCTGGCATCTGATTTCATCAGATCTTGGAAGCTCAGCAGGGTTCAGCCTGGTTAGTACTTGGATGGGAGACCGCCTGGGAACACCAGGTACTGTAGGCTTAGGAGAAAAACCCAGCAGCCCACTCCTAAAAACAGTCAATGAAAACCCTATGAATGGCAGAGAAGCACTGACGATAGTGCTGGCCACAGCACCGTATGCGGTAGTGTTTTATCTGTTGTACATAGGGTCATTATGAGTTGGACCCATCCCCAGGGCACCTAACAACAATAATAAATTAAATTTTTAGACAACACAATGAATCATCAAAATCTACTCCTTAGTATTCCAGCTAGCGGTATTTTTTCTTAATTGTTTAGATTCCAGTTTACATAAATGAAAAGAATATTAAAGTACTATCTTGTATCAAAATTGATCTAGTGTGTAGTACAACCTTTTGCATGAAAAAAAGTCTTTATGTGAGCAGTGCTTAAATCTTCAAAGATTTGCATTTTGCTAAATGTTTGTTGTTTTTCTCCTTCAACTTTGTAGGTTAGGGTAGGAATACAAAGTTCATGGTTTTGAAGCTTCATTACAGATAAGAAGACCTGTAGAGTCCACAGCCACTGTTTTCTGATCACTGATGCTGGATTAACTGATATCTTTCATTGTAAAAACAGTACAGTGTAAAATGAAGAAACAAAACAATTATCTGTGACAATTTTTTTCATATTCTCACCAAGATTCTCATTTTTTACAAGGTTCTAGTTTTGTGTTGCACTAGTTATATACTAATTTACACATGGAAAGTTGCTGTGGGAAATGCCTGGTTTGCTACAAAGATACCTGAGATTTGAGTATTTGGATACTAGAAGGAAGGGTACAGTAGCATATCTGCATATTTGTATTAAGTAATTTTCTCATTAAAATTGGTTATTTGTATCTGTAAAAGAGGTTTTTGTTATACTTATTTCTATATGTAAGATATTTGATCAGTAGGCATTTAGTATGCTGTGTTGCATGATAATGTAAACTCACTGTAATTAATTCCTGGCATATATTTGGTTGTTTTCCTCTAATAATATTTTGGGTTGGAGGGATGAGGTGTATGTACCATTCATACCTTTTTGCCAGTTTATTGGCAATAGCATGCACTGACAAGGTAAGTGAAGGTGTTGAGCCTGAGGCTGTGGAGCCCAGGGTGATACATACTGTAGAGTTATGCTGCCTGGAAAGAGCACTTTGGTAATCATACAATTTAGTATCCAGTCCTGGGCACCTTTGAGAGTGAATGAAGGTTCTAATAGTAATTATGCTGAAACAACATGTAGTTAAAGACAAGACAGTCTTCCTGGCTATAAACTGATCTTCCTGGATTTTGATGTACAATACAGCTAGGACTTGTTAATTTTGCAGGTCTTAATTTTGTCTGAAGAGTAGAGAGTATAGTAATTTGACAGTATTGTGAAGGTTGAACATATTGAGATAATGTATGTACAAATAGATAGCACATTGCCCGACAGTAGCTGCTTAATGATGTCACCCATCAGGTCAAAACTCAGAGTTTGGGATGAGGTTTAAGAGTTGGTGGTAACTTTTTCAAAATCATAAAGTGCTATTCTTTTCTCCTTTCCTCTCATTTTGCTCTTTATTTCATGCCTTTAATGTAGTGCCTTCACCTTAGCAAAATGTTGGGTTAGTAACTTGCAGAGGTAGTTGCAGCTGCCTTTGTTGTAATAGCATTTACATTTCTAATATGGCCACAGATGATCTTTCCAGTTCAGCCTAAGACAGTGAAGCAAGGTCATGTTGTCCATTTCTGGTGCCGTGGCATGGAACTTGCATATTTATTATGTGTCATCAGCAAGGGGAACAATGGTATTAGAATCATTTGGGTGTGATAATCGTGAGTAGTTATTTCCACACTAATCATCAGCACTTATTTCTTTCCATATCTACACTTAATGTGTAGTGAGTCAGGGAAGAACAGGAAAGGTCTGGTGTAAGGCGTGAGGGTAGATAGGAGAAGCTGTTGAGTTAAGCACTGTAATTTAGAGAGGATGTCTCAGGCAGTTAAGGTTGCTCCTACTTCTCCAGTATTGCTTAAATAGGAATGTTAGTGATCCAGCTTCAGTACATTTTTTTCTTTATTGTAAATTTGGAAAAAATAGCCAGATCTTTCCAGAGTTGGGAAATCTCATCCTTTCTTGCCCTCCAAACTCTTAAATTAATGACACCCACAGTACTGATGGCAAATAGTAGTTCACAGTTACTGATCACTTAAATGCCATACTCTTCCATCGTCACTAAAAACCCTTACAGTTCTTTACAAAGAAGAAACCAAAGCTTATAGGAATTTTTAGGTCTAAATCACTTAAACCCCTACTGTTCTTAAATTTTTTCCTCTTATACTTACCTTAAAAGTTAAAAGATTGATTAGGTAGGGGCTAGAAAAGTGGATCTAGGCTGTTGGCTTTTAACCACTTAATAGCATGCCCTAGTAGGTCAGGGGCTGGGATTTAGCTCAGTGGGTAGAGCGCTGCGCTGCAGTCTCTGAGGTCCCAAGTTCAATTCCCAGCACCGCAAAAATGGGAGACGGACCTGGCAACCCACTCCCAAGGCAATCCCAAAACAGCCATTGAAAACCCTATGAGGGTCGCTATGAGTCGGATACTGACTCAACGGCACCTAACAACAAGAAGTAGGTCAGGGATTAGTAAATCTAGAGTTGTATTTGCTGTATATCAGAGAGAAAATGTAGTGAAGGCAGAGCCTAGTATATAAAGACTGTTAGTTGCAACATTGTTTGGAACCCCTGAGGATGGTATGTGGGCAGAGGTTCCTAATTTACAGTTATATTTCTTTTTCTGGCTCCTTTGATGTGCTTTATTTTGGTATTCAGTGTCAATATCCTTTATACCATTCCTTGGTAATAGTTAGCTTACTACCACGTTCTAGCCATTTGTTAATTTATTGAAGCCAAGAGTATGGGGAATGAGGCCAAAGATATGATGCTGAATTCAGTACAAAAAAAGGGGAAATAATGTTATCTAGTTTTCAAAGGAAGTTGGAGTCTTCACTTGAATGTTACTTTAAAATGACTTTATAGTATTAGATCCCTGTTGATCTGGGAAGGGTAAAATGATTCTTCTACATTCTCCCTGGAAGCATCAGATAGAAATAATAACAAGGGATAGAGGAAAGTGATATGTGTCTGTGCTGTGTGTGTGTACAATAAAATCTTTTTTACTTTCTTGCCAAAATCAAATAGCACAGTCAGCACAGCTTCTAGCCGTACAATATGCTTCAAATACCTGGGAGTCCAAGCCACTCTACAGTTAGAATTTTTAGATAGTTTTTTAAAGTAAAAGTTTATGGAATTATGCCAAATCAGAACAAAGAAATGTATTTTATTTTTAAAGATCAATAACAAATTCTTTCAGGTCACTCCTCAGTCGGGGCCTAAGTTTATTTCATACTGGACCATTTAATCCCTGCAGTAATCTTAGACGATATGTGCTTCATTTTGCCATGAAGAAAGTGAGGCACAGGAACACTTTTGCATCCTCAAAATTATACAGCTGAATGCCAGAGCTGGGATTCCAATGTGAACAGCACAGCTCTGAAGTATGAGGTGAAGCTAGTGCATCTCACACACTGGTGAAAAACTGTTTGGTTTTGTTTTAAAAAATAATTACCAGTCTGGGCTGAGAGTGGGGCTCAGTGATGGAGCGCTTGTAGAAGCATGTGAGAGGCCCTGAGCTCAACTCCCAGTACTACTGAAAAGAAAATTACCAATCTATCACTTTCGTAAAATGATAAAAATGCATGCACAATGTACTTTTCAGTTTGATTAGTTCCAGCAGACATATAATTACTGTCAAATATAAGCTTTACATAATGTTTACTTTCCATATCAGTGTGTGGACCATATTTACTGCTTCAAATCAGTATCAGTGCCAGGGAAACTATCTGCTCAGTAAACTGTTGATGTTTACATACTTTAGGGATTAGGTGATGTCTCTTAACCTGGAAAATAAACAACTGGAGGTTCCTAAGAGTAAATATTGGTTGTGTGAAGGTAATGGAGTATCCTGGGGAGGAGGGTTAAACTTTATTTCTGGAAGACCTAGTTTACCTATGTGTTTTGGTTGCAAATTGGTGAGAAATTTGAATGTTGAGAATCATGGAAAAGCATACCAAGGTTATGGAAGTGAAATAAAATAGATTTGAACTTGGTGAGAAGATTTGAAATTTAGTCAGATTTATTAGAGAAAACAAATGGGCTTGGAAAACCTTTAGTTTTATAATATTAGGATTGTCCCATGGGGTTACTATTATGCTTGATAATGTGTGCTAATTTTTACAGAATGTAGTGAAAAGCTATTTCAGATTCTCTGCAGCTAATTGTTAGACTTGTCCTGCTCTTGCTTTATTTATTTATTTTTATTTATTTATTTTTTTGGTCAAATTCCTTCTATTGCTGTGGTGGGCTGATGAGCCCTGGGATCACTAAATTTCAGTACTGAGCGTTTTATTTGAACCTCAAACTCAGCAAACTCTGAAACCAGGTTTAATACTTTACACTTAAGCTGATTGTCTTTTTCTGTTCTCTTACTTGCCATTGGTATTTAATCTCCTTGACCTGCCAGTTAAAGGGTTTCAGTGTCCACAAAATGAAAGATAGACTTTTAGCCTGACCCTTGAGGCTTTTCATAATCCTTCTCTAACTTACCATTTTAGCTCTATCTTTGATTTCACGAGCCCACTCTTTCAGATTACCATCTTTTAGATAAACAGCACTCATGGCTTTGGTCTCAGTCACTGTTATACCCACTTGAGGTGTGCTATGGCTTTTCAAGGACAGGTTGTCTTTTTAGGTTAAATATGTTGCCATGATCTATTAGATATCCGCCCCCCGCTCCCATCTCACTGCATAGCCCAGCCTGGCCTTGAACTTCATTGATCCTCCTGTCTCAGGCTCCTGAGTGCTGGGATTCAGATATACACCACCATACCTGGCTCTGCCTTTAGGATTTTTGTCCAAGTGATTTGTAAGCCTAGAAATACTTAACAAAACATGGACGTTTAAGATGTAATTTCCAATGAGATTTGCTTATTGGGAGACCAGCCTGAAAGAGTAGGGACAGTGTTGTAGTAGAATTTTGCAGTAAAGACTTGTTTTTAAGCTGAATATAAATTTAACATTGTTTCACTGTCTGTGCTCTATAGGAAGCAACCTTAAAAATACAGTTGTCTGTTAAAATAGAACTTGTTTTTTGAAAGTTTTTATTTCCTGTCATATATTTTTAAAAAATCTGATTGAAACAATTTTTAAAACATACCTGGTGAAGCCAGGTGGAGTGTTTCATACTTGTAATCCCAGCAGTTTGGGAGGCTGAGACAGGAGGGTCACAAGTTAAGACTAAAGGCAACCTGCATAATTTAGCACTGTCTTGTCTCAAAAAGTAATTAATAAATAATCCCGGGACAAAAACCTGTTAGGGACTTTTAGGGGAGAATTTTGTTGATGGTACATGTATTACACAGCCTGGCTATACCTATTTCTTGATTTCATCTAAAATCCCATGTGCTTCATTTTAAATAGCTTTACAAAGAATCTTAAAAGGGGGTCTAGTTACAAAGTATTTTAATATTTATTGTAGTACTGAGAGATGAAAATCCAGGGCCTCATGCATGGTAGGCAAGCACTGTGTCGCTAAGCTGTACCTTCAACTTCCCCTTTCTGCCCCCATTTTAATGTTGAAACAGAGTCTCACTGAGTTGCACGGGCTGCCTGTGGCATCAAACTTGTGGTCCTGCTGCTGCAGCCATCCAAGTAGCTGGAATTACAGGTGTGTACCACAATGCCTGGCTCGATGGTGTTATCTTCTTCTGAAGAGTGGAGAATTTAATTTTTGGAGACAATTATATGTGGATTATCTTTATACTGCCAAGGCTAGTTTTTAGTGTTTGTTAGGTGTATTTTAGTTTTGCCTTACTAATAAGACTTAAACCTTATCCCTGATGACCCAGTCCTTATTCCTAGGATGTGACTTTTTTTGTGATTTCATCTGAAAGCTAAGGGCTTTCACTCATCCCCTCTGATGTATCCGAGTTCTATTTCCCTAACACTGGGCAGTCTCTGAAATTTTGGCTCAGGTGTTCTCTGGTAGACCAACCAAAGTTACACTTTGAGCGTGCAAGTTTAGGAGGGATTTTTACGTAGACTTTTTTGGGCTTACTTCTGCAGCTTATTTTTCTTTGGTACCTAAGGACCATCTGCCACTGTGTTCCTGTTTTCTTTACCTCTTGACAGTCCCACTATCTGGACAACACTCTTAGTTTTAAGCTAGTAGGGTAGGAAATGGTATTTAGTAATTATGGTCTATTTGAATACTTAAATTGATTGATGAGAAGATGCAGCTAAAAACTTTTTTTTTTTAAGCATTGACTACTATATGTAAATTTTAGAGCCTTAATATTCTATGTGAACATTTTCATTTACTCAGTTATCAGTCCCATAATTTCCTGTTGTGTTAAGCACTATGGCCATTGGCAATACATTTGTGAGCAAAATCAGGACATAGCTCTTGCTCCAAATGACTTTATAGTCCAAGAGAACAGAGTTTCTATCCATGTTGTATGTTGATAAGGACTCATTTTAAAAGATACATTTTTTTTCCTTGTCATCTATCTGGTTTGAGATCTTAATAGATCACACATATTTTATTATGTTAACACACATCTCTGACTGCTGTTTTGTTGGTTCAATTTAAATCTTATACTGGGCTGGAGTGTAGCTCAGTGGTAACATTTATAGGTCCCTGGACTTGATACCCAACACTGCAAATAAAGAAATAAAAACAAAATATCTGAAACCCAAACACTGATAGGTGCCTCTTTCCCCCTTCTTTTTGGTGCTAGATTTTGTTTCATTGTTGGTTTCATTGTTGGTTTCATTGTTTGTTTCATTGTCTTTCTTTGGCTGTTTTGTTGATACTAATTTATAATATGGTCGGGAGCTATAAGGAAGAAATTATTCCTAGACTCCTCTTCTCATATTTTTAGGTGACAGTATTAATTGTGTTTAGCGTAAAAGAATTAAGTTCAAACCACTGTCCACCTTTGCTTATTACCTGTTGAAAATTTGACATTGCTATACTTTCAAGTTACCAGAGTGAACTGTATGACATGGAGGCTTGACCACTTTCAAAAACTTTGTTTATTGTCATTGCAATGTAGTTGTTATACTTTCTAAATTTAAATTCTGGCCCCACCCCTCACCCATAACGTTTTGTTGTTAGGTGCCATCAAATCAGGTCTGACTCATAGGAACCCTATGTACAATGGAATGAAACACTCCCTGATTCTGTTCCAGGCCCATGATCTTTTTTATATTTAAGCCTATTGGCAGCCACTGTGTCAATCCGTCTAGTTGAGGGTTTTCTTTTTTTTCATTGACCTGCCACTCTCCCAAACACGATGTCTTTCTCCAGGGATTAGTCTCCTCTGTGTCCAAAATACTTAAGATGCAGTCTACCCTCCATGCTTCCAAAGAGCACCCTGGGTGCACTTATAGGACAGTTCTGTTGGTTGTTTTGGCAGTCCATGGTATAGTCAATATATGTCTCCAGAACCCTAATTCAAAAGCATCAGTTCTTCTCCTGTCTTCCTCATTCAGTGTCCAGCTTTCACAACCATATGATGCAGCTGACACCAATAACATACAGTACTTTGTTGTTGTTATTTGAGGCTCTAGGGTGAACCCAGAACTTCAAGCATGCTAGGCAAGCACTCTGCCAGTGAGCTACGTCTCTAGTCCTTTATATACAATACTTTAATAGATGATACATGTTAAGAAAGAATTGATTCTTCCAACTTTTTTGCATAGTCTTTGACAGTCTTCTTGAAACTGTGCAAATGGGAGGCTAATGCACATTCATAAATGTTAATAGTTTTAAATTTGAGGGATCTTTTGCTCTTAATGAGGAGATACTAGAATGATGAATCTGGTTCTTAAAGGTTGGTATGTAGTCTTATTTATGAATGATTTGCTCTAATTCCTTCTTAAAGACATTATCAGCATCATTGACTCACGTTAGTTTATAGTATTGCTGTCATAAGTATGTTAAGAAATTTAAAATAATGTTTTTTGTTATTTTCTACTAGGAAACCACCCCTACTCCTAATCCCCCATCTACAGAAGAGGAGAAAACAGAATCTAATCAGGAGGTTGCTAACCCAGAACACTATATTAAACATCCTCTACAGAACAGGTAAGCTTTCTGACACCTAGGTTTTCTGGCTTAGATGACAGGGTAAGTGGCCAACAGGGCAGGTTTGAAAGGGAATGTTAGATGAGATTGATCTTTAGATATGCTCAGGTAGAGGGTTCCATTGTCATTTGGGTGACCCATATCAGGCAGTTTAATCTATGATTCTTGAGCTTAGAAATAACTAGATGAGAGATTGCTTTGAAATTCATCAATACTTTGGTGGTCATTGAGGCCACAGTAGTAAATTACAGTCGCTGTCTTAAAGAGAAGCGGATTTGACAAAGGACAAACGCCTCAGGTGTCAGCCCATGGAGGGTTTTTGTTGAGTGAGACTGCCTATGAAGGATATATGGACATAAAGAGTAGGGCAGAATCCTTGTTGGGGATGGTTGTGGAAACCAAGAATATCGTTTGTTCTAAGGGTAGGGTGGCTACCAGCACATGGGCATGAGGGATCAAATAAAGCAAGGATTCATAACCACTGGATTGGTCAAAGTCCTTGCTGACTTAGGGGAACGTTTTTAAATACAGTGTAGATGATGAAATAAAAGATTGTGGCAATTTGAAAAGTGACTAGGACATACAGAAAGGTATAGAGCAAGAACAGGTAACTTGAAGTCAGACCGAAAGGAGAGAGAAAGGGCATATGGAGGCTGAAGGTTAGTTGGTTGTACTTGAGACAAGTTAGGAGAAGAAAAGGGGGTAAATTAATAGGACTTACATTTTCATAGTGAACACTGTAGTAGGAAGATAAGTAATAGTTCAGTATATAGTTTTACCCAACTTATCCACTCCTCCCTGTTTCTACTTACTGTTTTTCTGGATTATATAATGAAATTTAACTTGATGCCACTGAAAGCTGATGCTGGCTAGAAAATGACAGCTTAGAACATTGTAAGAACCTGGGCAAAAGTAAATTGGAACTACTCAGGATTTTAAAGTATTTCAGTTCCTTTGTTTTTCTTTTTTAAAGAGCAGCTTTTTTTTTTTTTATTCTGTGTACTTGAAAGTAATAAGCCTGTTTATAATTTAGTTTAGGGCTGGGATTTAGCTCAGTTGGTGGAGCGCTGCACTGCAGTCTCTGAGGTCCCAAGTTCAATTCCCAGCACCGCAAAAATGGGAGAAGGACCTGGCAATCCACTCCCAAGGCAATCCCGAAACAGTCAGCCATTGAAAACCCTATGAGGGTTGCTATGAGTCGGATACCGACTCAATGGCACCTAACAACAACAATAATTTAGTTTCATTTATCTAATATATATATATATTTCACCTTTATGTTTTAATATTTTTCTGTCTTCCTCTTACTATGTGGCAGAACTACTGAAATGATAATTCAGGTATACTTTATAAAGTTTTCTCATAGGGGACCCTGTGGCTCAGCATCTCTGTCAGTGAGGAGAACATTAGTTTTTTAGATAAGGCAGATTGCCACCTGATAGAACATTGAAGGCCAAAATAGCAGCTAAAGGGTAAAATCCTTCCTCACAAGACCATTGTGCCAAATGTCATAAGTTAAACAGCAGTTTCATATGGTTCAGTGTGACCATAGCACCAAGAAATCCTTAAAAGTGTTGTTTTGCTTTTTGCCTTTTAAAATGGTATCTTATAACAACTACCTGTACCTTTTGTCTGTGAACAGTTTTTAGTGTTGCTGTTATTGGGGAGATCTGGAGCCCTAGCACCCTAGCATTCAATCCTGCCTGATCTCAGAAGCTAAGCAGGGTTGGCTTAGTTAGTTCTTGGATGACAGACCACCTGGGAATACCAGGTGCTGTAGGGAGAAGGACCTGCCAATCTACTCTCAAAAAACAATCAGCTGTTGAAAACCCTATGAATAGCAGAGAAGCACTGACATAGCGCCGGGCATGGCACAGTGTCAGGAGAGTGTTTCATTTGTTGTACATACAGTCATCATGAGTCAAACCTGACTTGACCCCACCTAACAAAAACATTGTGGAGAGACATCATCAAGGCAAGCCAGATGTGATAGTGCACACCCGTAATCCTAGCATTGAGGAGATCAGTTCAATGCCAGCCTGGGCTACATAGTGAGTTTGAGGCCAGCCTGTGCTATACAGTGAGTCCTTGTGTCAAAAATAAAAAATAAACGGAGAAGAATAAAACAAGACATATATCCCTCACGGCATGAAAGAATTCTGAGAAGAGATTACTGAGAAGTATTTGTCAGTAAGCAAATTTATTCAATCCTCAAATGAAGTCTCTGGGGATTTGAATCTTATTCTGAATCCTACTTTTTGTGTAAAACAGATATTCGGAAAAATAGACTTTATGATTCAAATTTAGGTAGTTTTGTCATTACTTACTTTTCGTAAATAATGCTGTTTTTCTGTTTTCTTCTTAACCCTTAGTAATGATAAGAATGATCACATGAACAGGAGACAAGTGTATAAAGGAAAACTTCTTTGCTTTCTCAAGTGGTCGCTCATGTTACTTTTTTCTGCTTCCCAATGATAAATTTGGTTTGTTTTGTTCCGAAACTTTTAAATATGCATATGTATTTTAACACTGTTGACTTACACTACAGATTGTTTAGTGTGTGCAGATTCTGCCTTCTTTTAGATACCTGCCTTGTATTCATTTATGTGTCTTTTTTGAGGTTTATGGAACTGGACATACTGAAGGGTCCATCTTCACCCCCCACCCCATTTACAATCAGTGCAGTTTACATCCTTATATTTATTTTGTGTACATATATGAATATATTTGTAGGGTAAAACTTCAGATGTCCTAGGACAAATACTGCCAAATTATTCTCCTTCACCAGTTTAGACTCCTCCACACCTAGTACAGGGGCAAGATGTTGAACCTAGAGCCTCATGCATGCTGAGCAAGTACTCTACCACTGAGTGACATCTCCAGCCCCATTTTAAATTTTATTATTATTTTGATTTGAGACAGGATCTTGCTAAATTGCGCAGGCTGCTTCTAACCTTGGACTCACTATCCTCCTGCCTCAGCCTCCTGATTTAAGCATCACTGGCATGCACCAGGGCATCCAGCTTAGATTCTTAACAGTTTGAGAGTTCTGGTTTTTGCATTCTTGCCAGCTGGTATCATTATCTTTTACATTGCTGCCAACCAGATTCGTCCTAGACCAGTTTGTGAAGACAATTTCTTACTGTTTTAAATTTCCATTTCTTTTATTGAAGTTTTTAAACATTTTTATTATATCAATCATTTGTGGTTTTATGTGTAGGCAGTCCATACAGTTCTTTTTTTTTAGGTTATCTTTTCAAGTTTATTCTTGGCATTGGATATTAGGGATCTTAACTCTCCCAAGGCAGGGGAAATGGAAATGTGTTAGGTTGAGGTAGATTATCTAAATCATTTGTCTTTTAATCCTATAGAGGTTGCAGCTGACCTGAGAGAGAGAAACTCTTAAATATTCTTACACATATTGGGTGCTTAGGTTGAAGGTCATGACTAGCTGTACACTTGTATATGAGTAGTAATGAATATATCTCTCAGATATGCTGAGAGCTATGCTGTTAAATTTTTTGGCTGACCTCCCCAAAGTTAAGATTGTTTATGGCATTATACGGAGTTTTATGTTAGAGGATTTTAATTTTTATGTAGGTAAATAGCACTTGTTCCTTGTGGCTTCAAGACTTCATATCAGTCTTAGTGAAACTTTATCAGAACTTGACCACAGTTATCCTTTTTAGTAGATACATAGTAACATCTTGCAAGGTCTTAAGATTTATTTCAGTAACTTCTCAAATGTTTTACTCAAACATTATTGAGGACTCCACAGGACTTTGATTTTGTACAGTTTTATCTATTTTATCTATTTCACCTGAATGCTAAGATGTTATTTTGTACTGAAATACATTTGTTTGAAATTTTTATCATGTTACCATAAATAACATTTTAAGTAAAACGAGTATTATTTGAAATAATAGGAAATATTTTGAAATAATAGGAAAAATAGGATTTTTACAAATCTCTTCAAAAGCATGACTTATTAGAAGTCAGCTGGGTTTTCCTAGCTGGTTCTGCTTCTGCTTTCAGTCTCTGGAGGTGAGTTGATTCAGTGAAAATATAAGGAAATTTGCTCCCTTGCTGGTACCTGGTTAGAAAAGGGAGGGAAATTTTAAATAGCGTTTTAAAATACTCTGCTTTGATACTGGATATTTTTCTTGTTTCTTTTTCCTTTCTTTTTTCTGTTTTCCCCCATGGTACTAGAAGTGTGAACCCAGGGTCTCACACATGCTGGGCAAAGTGCTCTACCACTGAGCAGCAACCCTAGCACCCCCCTTTTAAAATTAAAAAAAAATTTTTTTTTAAGTTTTCCAGTTAGCATACAAATTAGTGAGTTTTGTTATGACATTTCCATACTTGAAGAAAAAGAACAGTGTTTTTGTGAGACAGAGGCTTGCTAAACTGTTCAGGTTGTCTTTGGCCTTGAACTTGTTATCTTCCTACCTCAGCTGGGATTACAGGCATGTGCCAGAGCACCCAAGTGTAGGTGGATTTCTCAAAGATTAGTTTTAGTGTGGAACCTGAAACCATATATCAAAGAACTTTTTCTACTGTCACATTAATATCTGTTGGTCTTTCTTACATTTGGAGTCTTCTAGCTGTTTGATTTTGTAGCATTGGTTATTTAGAAAATATTGACTTGATGAGTTAATAGATCTTCCAGATGTTGACACCTTTCATTATATAGTATTGTTATGATTTGGATCTAAATGTCTCCCAGAGGTCGTGTGTTTGAACTTTAGGTCCTTAGCTTGTGGCACTCTCTTGAGAGGTTATAGTACTTTGGGAAGTGGTATTCTAGCTTTGTGGAAGTGGCTTCCAGGGTGCAAGCCTTTGGAGATTTTTACCCAGAACTCCAGTTTTGGTGGCTATTTGCCTACTGATCCACTGTGGTGTACAATCATCTGCCACAGGCCCTGCTGCCTGCTACTGCCACACCTGCCCTGCCACTATTATGGACTGGTCCTCTGTGAGCCCTCCAGTAAGTCATCTTTCCTACTATAAGTTTGTTTTGGTCAGTTTCTCTGCCATAGTGACACACCAGCTGACTAATGCAAATATCAAACAATAATAATTCAGTAATACCATCTCTAAACTCATAAGATATGTCTTTAATTTTTAGGACATTTACAGTGGCAAATGAAAGCTTTCCAAAATAATGATCTTACCCTGAAAGCTCAGATTTTAAGTAACAGACTTACTCTTCTTTTTTCAAGAAATAAGTGGTTGGCTAGGTGCGGTTGCTACTGCCTGTAATCCCAGCAACTCAGGAGGCAGAAGCAGGAGGATCAAGAATTTGAGGCCAGGGGCAGCCTGTGTAATTTAGAGAGTGTCTGAAGATAAAAAATTTAAAATGAGCTATTATTATATTATTTAGGAATAAAAGTTTTAAATAGAAGTGTGTACAGATATATAGAAACTAGTAGACATTATTTCAGAACTTATCTACACAGCATTACTCAGTTCCTGTATCTGCCCAGTTGTGTCTTTGAATAAATAGACAATCACATTTAATAGGTTTCCCCCTTCCTAGCACTGCCATTTCTTCTGTCTTATCTAATAGCTATCTGTTCCTCTCAAAATTGAGCCATCTTATTTCAGCACCTCCCTCTATGTAGTGCTACCACTGTTTTGTTCTTAAATAACTCTGCTTCCTTTATCATAATACCTAACACACTAATTGTCTCTGCTGCATTTCTGTGAAATCCCCTGAGCGGCTGGCCTCAGGATCTCTAGGTATAACAGGGAATCCATTATATAGTAGGGATAAAATGGGGTTTGTTTTCTTGTTTATTAGTTAAGCGCTGTACCACTGAGCTACATCTCCAGTTGAAGTGCATATTTTTTAAATTGAAAAATATAAAAACTGTTCATTATTTACCACTGTAATAACTATCAATTTAAATTATCTTTGAGTGTTTGTGGTAAAATACACACAACAAAATTTACCTTACCCTTCTTTAAACCCACAGTTTAGTAATGTTAAGTCCATTCATTTATTGTGTAACCCATCTCTAAAACTGTCTTCATCATAAAACTAACATCATGTAACTCAGGAATGTCCATCCCTATTGCTTCCCTGGGCCACATGGAGTGTAGAGTAATTGTCTGGCACCACACATAAATTATATAATGTAGTTAGTATATGTGCATATTAAGACTTGTTTTGTTTTTGTTTTTTGAGACAAGGTTTTACTGTGTAGCCTGGACTGGCTTGGAACTTGGTATGTAGTCCAGGCTGACCTCGAACTTGCATCGATTCTCCTTCCTCTGCCTCTCCAAGTTCTGGGATTGCAGGTGTGAGCTGCTATTGGTATGCCTGGCCTCATAATAAGATTTGTCTTACTTTTTAATATTTTAATGATAAAGCTTAGAGAAATAAGAACAATATAAAACTAGTGGGAATTTTGACCTTGTTTTTGTAGAACTAATCTATCAGTGTCTGGTTTGATGGAAGATACTGCAGTTCTTAGTTCTCAAGTTAATTTTTCGATGGTCAATCTAGTGTCTAGAACTAGGTTGAATTAGATTTTCATAAATATCATTGGCACTTGCTGCATTTTAATTGCCAGTGTAATGGATGCACCTATAAGTGGCTTTGAAGAGCTTTGAATCTCTTCACATTCAACTCGATTATACACAACTGACCATGTGGCAGGCATTGGTACCAACCTAACTCACATCACCGACTGTGACAAATTTACACTTATCTGAAGATTAAAACTTGATACTGTAGTGCCATCCCAGTGTGTTGTAAAGAAGCATTACTTGTCATTCTGTAAACATGCACAATATCACTGTGGAACTTCAGAATTGCAACTGTGCATACAGTCATGAAGAAAATAAATGCTGAAAACCAGATGAGGTTGAAAGATTTTATGAGGCCACCTTCCTAGCTTTCCTGGATTGCATGGGGGCTGCAATTGGACATGCCTGACCTAGCCCCCTAAACACCTTCCTGTTATCCCAACCTGCCAGCCATTCTCTTTGTCTCTGAATTTGACTACTTTAAGTTACCTCCCAGGGCTGGGATTCAGCTCAGTTGGTAGAGCGCTGCTCTGCAGTCTTTTGAGACCCCAAGTTCGATTCCCAGCACCACAAAAATGGGAGAAGGACGTGGCAATCCATTCCCTAGGTAAACCGGAAACAGTCTGCCATTGAAAACCCTATGAGGGTCGCTATGAGTTGGACACGACTCGATGGCACCTAACAACAACAACAAGTTACCTCCCATAAGTGGAATCATAGAGGGTTTTTTGTGTGTGTGACTGGCTTATTTCCTTTAGCATCATGCCCTTGGACTTCATCCATGATATATCAGATGTCAGAATTTCTTTCCCTTTTAGGGTTGATTAATGTTCTATTGCATGTTAGTACTACATTTTGTTCATTCATTCGTCTGTTGATGAACACTTGGGTTGCCTCCACCTTTCAACTTGTAAATAATCCTCCTATAAACATGGATGTACGAC
The DNA here is from genome assembly GCA_007922755.1 of Pedetes capensis. NCBI lineage: Eukaryota > Metazoa > Chordata > Mammalia > Rodentia > Pedetidae > Pedetes > Pedetes capensis. The sequence continues at coordinate 173,851 of VMDO01001502.1, forward strand.
TACAATTTTTCTTGATACTGACTTTTTGTTTTCAGGTGGGCACTCTGGTTTTTTAAAAATGATAAAAGCAAAACTTGGCAAGCAAACCTTCGACTGATCTCTAAGTTTGATACTGTTGAAGACTTTTGGGCGTAAGTAACCATATATATTCAGGATGCTTACAGTTTTTTTAGTTGTGTAACTCTTCATTTTAAGTCAGATTCACAAAATAATGGGTGAAGTTCACCATCTATAGAACTTTTTGTGTCCTTACAAGTGTTTCACTTGGTGATTATACCTCAGTATGTATTGCTTCATATACTCATGGCTTTGGATTCCTCTCCAGCACTGGCAAAATAAAAAAAGAAAGAAAAAAAAAAGAAAAAAGGAAAAAGACAGAGCTTCAACCTTGTCATCCTTTAGGCCTCAATATTTTTGTTCCTTGTGTTTAGAATCCTTTATTTCCCTAGAATTTTTCACAACTTGATGGAATGTGTTCCCTTTTGTGGCTTCCTAGATATTTGCCTAACTGGCTATTTCACAGCATTGTTAAGAAGGTCCCCATTCTGCAACTTTTCATTTTTCTGAGGTTGGGATTTTGAGATATCAAAGCCTGAAGTGATCAAAATTTAGAGGAATATCAAGAGAGTGGCAGTATCTGTGATGATAGTTTGTTTCATTGTTATACTTTTTGTTAAATTTTAAGAAAAAAAGGATAATATACTTTCAAGATTTTGTTTCCAGCTTAGGAAAAAGTTAGTTTGGAATCAAACTTTTGTGTGACCTCAAAAATTATCAAGTCTTATTTAGCCGCCTTGCCTAGCAAAGAACTTTTGATACTGTCTGAAAACAAATGTTCTTTGTTTATGTTATTTTCTAGCAGTTGAACCCAGGGCCTTGTACATACTAGGCAAATGCTCTCCCAGCTCCTACATAGTTAACTTAGTGTTTCTTAGTTTATTTGGAAAATGTATGTTGTTGTTGTTGTTGGGTGGCATCACGTAGAGAATGTATGGGAGATATTTGGGATCATAAAAGGCAAGACTTATTAATACATACTTTTAAGAGCTTTGAATTACCTTTTCTTCTTGTTAGGTGCCCTAGTGGTTATCTAATTGTTTAATTTGTACATCTGTACTTCAGGATCATATACATGCCAAATCAATTATGCTACTTTTAAGTTTAATGTAACCTCCTGAGTGTATTCTGCCCACAGAAGAATAGATTGTGTTCATAAAATTCATATGTCCATCTTTTCTCAAGGGCAGAAACTATTCTTGTGTATATTTCCAGTGTTTGGCCCATGTATTGGCTAATGTAAATTGTATCTCACACACAAAAGTATAGAATAATTAAAGAATTATAAATTGCAAGCTTAACCATTTTGAGAGGATTTTTTTTAACTAAAAGCATTGACATTTTTTTAAAAAGAGCTACATTTAATCTCTACTAATTCATAAATTTTGTTATCTAGTTAAATTGGGCTTATTCTTGTTTTGCCCTTCTTCGAAACATCAAGTGGTTTTTGTTGCCTAATTGTATTTATTCAAGACTCTTGACTAACTCTTTAATCTTAACAGAGGTAGTTCTCCAGTTTCCTACAGAGAGAAAAGAACAGTCTTGAAGCCTCTGCCCATCAGATTGGCACTTATCTACTTTGTTTGGCTTTCACCAGTTTATATAATTGCATTTCCAACTTGTCCTCTAATTAGAACATTGCCCCACACTTTAGGTATGTTTAAGTTATGTCTTTGCACATGGATTTCTATACTATTATTCAGACATTTGAAGGAATCCTTCAACTGTCTAAAAATATCTAAGCCACTTCTAATTTCTCACTTGTTCTCTGACATTTAATGTAAACAACCATTGAGTTATTTTGTTTTTATACAATCTGTGTAGTTCTAAGAATCTTCTGGTTTTTTTGTTCCTTTGTATGTTTTGTTTTGTTTTGATGGGTGGTACTAGGAAGTTGAACCCAGGGTTTCATGCATACTTTGTAAGCAGTCCACCACTGAGCTGCATCCATAGTCCATTTTATACTTTTTATTTTGAGACAAGGTCTTGATAAATTATGAAGGTTGCCTCTGGTCTTGAACTTGCAGTCCTCCTGCCTCTGCCTGATGAGTCATTTGGATTACAGGCATGCGCCACCATACCAGCTAAAATTCTTTTATTTGATATACTGTTATAGATTCTCATGATAAACTTGAGCCCTTAGAACACTATAAAGGAGAAATGAACCATTTGTCTCTACCTGTTGAAGAAAGTCACTCTCACATTATTACTTTTATTTTTATAAAATCAGTAATGTTAACTCTTGTTCATTGATCGTGTCCAGGCTTTTTTGCCTACTTCAGTCTTTCATTGATCCTGTAGTTTGAGAAAAGTGACTATTAGGTAGTGACTCAACAAACCTTACGCAGTCTTAGGCCGTTTTACCCACACTGGATTATATTGTGTTATACTAGGTGTCTTATACGTGCAACATGATAAAAGGATGCAGAATTCTTTTTTTTTTTTAATCTAAGATATCCCTAGACTATATTAAAATAGCAACAAGAGAGCCTGACTGAGAATAATAAAATCAACTGTGATCTGTGAACATATACCTAAGATAATTTATGCCATCTAATATTGGAGAAGGCCCATTTATTTTGTTGCTTTGTTGTTGTTGTTGTTGTTGTTTGTTGTTGTTGTTTTACCAATTTTGCTCTAAGAAACTATGAGAGAGAAATGAATCTAGTCTTCTGCCTTTAGGCGAGTGAATATCTAAGGCATCTCAAATATTCCACTGCTGTTTTGCTATTTCCCCAAGTACTTATTGTGCTGACTAACCAGTTGCAGTTTGTGGTGTTTGGGAATTATTGTTCTATTTTACTCTTGGATACCTGTAAGGAAAGAATGTTGACTATTTCAGTCATGCAATCCTGATGATCAGAGAGTTCATCTTTTCTCTTGATTTATTTTTTGGTATGTTTGTAAATAAAATGGTTCGTTAGTTTTATAAATTCTCTTTACTTAAAGCAACTTCATACCTTTATTTTCAGTTTCTTATACATATGTGTCTACAGCTATACCACACTGGCATCCAGTCTCATCAGATCTCAGAAGCTAAGCAGGGTTGGGCCTGGTTAGTATTTGGATAGGAAACCACCTGGGAATACCAGGTGCTGTAGGCTTGGGAGAAGGACCTGGCAGCTCAGTCCCAAAATAATCAGCCATTGAAAACCCTATGAGTAATAGAGAAGCACTGAAAATAGTGCCAGACACTGTTTCATGTATTGTACATAGGATTGCTATGAGTTGGACCTGACTTGTGGGCAGCTAACAACAACAACATTCATATGTATCCATCAAGTTAAAAAAAGTATCAAAATATATTTTTGTCAGGTTAAAATTAAAAATAGTTCTTGAAAAGTCTGTATAAAAATTTTCTTGAGTTTATCATTATTGAATTCTATTTTGTCTTTCAGTAATTGACTTAATGGTCATACTAATAAATATACATGAACTTTTATGTTTTTCATATTTTCTAAATGTATATGTATAAGCATGTAAAATTTGCATTACATACTATGTTTTGAATTTTCCTTTTCTTTTACCTAGTCTATACAACCATATCCAGTTGTCTAGTAATTTAATGCCTGGCTGTGACTACTCACTTTTTAAGGTATGCCTAACTGTTGATTTCATGTATTTGTTATAGACTTGGCCCCTTCAAGTATTAAGAAATCTTGTCACAAAGTTAGGAATAGTTTATCCCATGATCCATAGGTTAGTAATGAAATTGGCTTTGCTAGGTTTTGGTATGGTAGGGTGTGATTTAAAATAATAGAAATTGAGAGAGTATGACTGTGTAGGCACATACTGAGACTGACTTGGTGAGATCTTTGGTTATTTACCTAGCCCTTCCTTTATATATTTGAGTAGACTGAGTTTGTTAGGTATTCTTAATCTGGGGTGCAGAGGTCCATGAGATCCGTAGAAATGGGCTTTGTCAGGTAGTAGAAGGTTAGGGCATTATTAACTCTGATATTACATAATTTTTGCATTCATTTTCTAGATACAGAAAGAAATGTCTGAAGTTTCTAGAAGGTGTCTGTTACTCAGAAATTTTAAGCACTTCTAAAATTTAAGTGAAAACTCTAGGTTTAATAGCTCATAAGTGAGTCAGTACTCTTAATCCTGCAATTTCATGCCTTTGTTTTTAAAGTTCTATGTGCTTTTACAAAGTACATCAATGGAAGTTTTATGGGGAGTAAAGTAAAAAGTTGACAGTGTGCTTGCTTACTGATTCTAATGATTATCTAAAATTCTGGGTCACAATATTGTCTAATAGTGTTTTGTTTTTACCCTGTAGGATGGTATTGAGCCTATGTGGGAAGATGAGAAAAATAAACGGGGAGGACGATGGCTAATTACATTGAACAAACAGCAGAGACGAAGTGACCTCGATCGCTTTTGGCTAGAGACAGTAAGGTTTTAAAATTGTAAAGCAGTTTTAGAATATTGATGCTTAAGTTATTTTACTTAAAGAGAAGAGAAGGATGCCCACACTCAAAAAATCTAAATCAGCATTTTAACAATTTTTTTTGTGTGTGTGTGATGCTCAGGGTTGAACCCAGGACTTTGTGCTTGGCAAGCAAGCACTGTACCACTGAGCTACATTCCCAAGCCTTGTATTTTTGATAGCAGGTCTTACTATGTAGCCTAGGCTGGCCTTAGAACTTACTATCCTCCTTCCTCTATCTCCCAAGTGCTAGGATTACAGACATGTGCCAGCCCACCTGACAATTACTTTTGTTCTGTCATGTGAATCCTGTATACTTTACAGGCAAATACAGAAAAACATTATGCCATATTACAAGTGAGATATAAAGTGACTGACACTTAACTCCCACCTTTCACAGTAAGCTCACCCTTGGTCATTTCATTTACCTTGAAGGTACAGTCTCTTATTTTTGTATGATTTTTTTTTTTTTTGCAACCTACCTATAAGTGCATCTTGTTTTTTTGGATCAGTGAAATTGTTACTGAACACCATTTAGTTTATATGTTGTGATACAGTAACCTAGAGCTTTGGCTTTATAAGACACAGAAGTAGACATTTTTTCTAGTCAGGGGTTCTAAATCCTAAGCTTTTAGGAGCAGGATTCATAGTTTGTGTTGCCTTTATACCACTTGACTGAGTGTCTGGTTTATACTTACCAGTTACTAAGTTAAGCATGTAAATATTTGAATAAATTGTGTTTTTTTTTTTTTTTTTTTAAAGATATAATTTTGCTTGTGGGAGAGGTCATCTCTAAATACCATTTTGGAATTCCACATAAAAAACCCAGAGCATTTCAGTTTTGCAGGATGAAAAAAGTTCTGGAGATGGATGATAATGATAATTGCACAACAATGTTAAATGTACTTAATGCCATTGAACTTTGTACTTAGAAATGCTTAAAATCATGAGCTTTAGGTTACATGTATTTTACCCCCGTACATAGAATACCCATAATTTTTTATTTTTTATTTTATTTATTTATTTTTTTGGCGGTATTGAGCATTGAACCCAGGGCCTTGCACTTGCATGCTTTGCAAGTGCTGGACCACTGAGCTGCACCCTCAGCCCATGTTTTTTACTTTTTTGGGGACAGTGTCTCAGTAAATTGTACAGACTGCCTCTGGTCTCGAACTTGTGATCCTCCTGCCTTCCGCCTCCCAAGTCACTGGGATTACAGGTGTGGGCCACCGTGCCCAGCTCCAAATACCCATAATTTTTCATGGAAAATAAGAACATAGCAGTTAATCTAACATAAATAGGTTAAGTTCTGTCATTAATATTTACTTGTGAACAAATATAAGCAATGGAGCAAATGAATACTAATAAAATAATTCTACTTCTATGTAGAATTACATGGCACTTATATCAATGTCTCAGTTTGCTGAAAAAGTTAAAGCAGTTCAATTTTTAGAAAAAGGCAAAGAATTAGGTGCATAAATAAAATTTAGACATTTAAGAATCACCTCTTGATTTTAAAGCTGATTTTAATTTTGTAAATATACAAGTCCAGAAGAGATGTTTGCTTGTATAATAGGTTACTTATAATCTAGTAAATGAAACTGGGTATGGCAGTACATGCCTGTAATCGTAGTGACTTGTGAGGTGGAGGCAGGAGGATCTCAAGTTTGAGGCCAGAGGCAGCCTGTGTAACTTAACAAGATCCTGTCTCAAGATAAAAAATTTTGAAAAGAGGGTGCAACTCAGTGGTAGAGTATTTGAAAGGTGTATTCAAGGGCCTGGGTACAAACCCCTCTCCCCCCATACCGCCAAAATGTATTGAATGTAATTTGGGATTTTTTTTTAAAGCTGCTGTGCCTTATTGGAGAATCTTTTGATGACTACAGTGATGATGTATGTGGAGCTGTTGTTAATGTTAGACCTAAAGGTGATAAAATAGCAATATGGACTACTGAATGTGAAAACAGAGAAGCTGTTACACATATAGGGTAAGTTTTTACTCTGCCTACTTCCTTTGACAATACCAAGGTAACTAAGTTCTTTTACATATATGGGATTGTAAACCGTTATTCTCCTTTGTATTGTTTTATGAACACTTTATAAATGTGGGGCTCATCAGTGCTATTTTGCTCTTTTTGTTAGTTTTTTGTGGTACTTGGGAGTTGAACCTAGGACCTCACACATACTTTGCAAGAGTTCTACCTCTGGGCTGGACCCACTCCCCATTTTTTATTTTTTGAGTCAGGGTCTTGCTAAGTTATGCAGGCTGCCTCAAACCTTTGATCCTCCTCCTCCTGCCTCATGAGTTCCAAAGATTACAGGCATGTGCCACCACACCTGGCTTATTTATAGTTTTTTCACTTCTGTAAAATTGATTTTTCTCAGCAATGGAGTACATAATCAGCAGAGCACTGTGTTTTGGCTTGTAGCATTTTATTCATTTCCTAAATGAGACTATTTTTCCCTACTTTGAAAAGCACAAATGTATGAAACTCAGAATAAGTCAGTGAATAGTCATATGACATGTGTATTTTCAGCATGCATGCACACTACGGAGAATTGTCATTGAAATTTAAGTGGTATATCTTGGCTTTTGTTCATAATTAACACCCACATGTATGTAGGCTTTTGTACTTTCTTTGGGTGAACTTTACTCTTTGCAAAAATGGCCTGTGTTTTCCCCAAAACATCACTGTTAGCTACTTTTTTTATTATTATTATTACATTTAGTTTTTATGAGATATGGTTTCTTACCTCATGTTTATGGTCCTCCTTCCTCAGCCTCCTGCGTGTTGGGATTATCGGTATGTGCCACCATACCTGGCTAAATCAGTAAAATTTGACATTAAATTTTATGTTAAAATTAAGTATGGGTCAGTCATAGATCAGAATGTTTTGTTAGTCCTTTTATGATATTTCAAACATTATTTCTCCTGTGTTAATTCCCTTCCAGATTAAAAGGTGTAGAGACTTTCTGAGTTTGATCATGTATGGGATTCTGTAAGAAAGGAGTTGATTGTTGATTTATCATATTTGTAATCTTTGTCGATAGCATTAAAATATAATTGAAAATTTCCTATTTCTTTGAAATCCAGCGTTAAAGATATGAATTTTTTAATTTATTTATTTATTTTTTATCTGGGGGTACTGGGAGGTTGAACTCAGCCTCATGCATGCTTTTGCAAGTGTTTTACTACTGAACTGCACCCCTGCCCATTTTTTACTTTTATTTTGAGGCAAGGTCTTGCTAAATTATAGAGGCTGCCTCTGGCCTCAAATTTGTAATCTGCCTGTCTGTCTCTGCCTCCTGATTTGCCAGGATTGTAGGCTTGCACCAGCTTGCCCAGCTATGAATTTATTTCTTAATGAAAATTTTCTGGTTTTGTCCTTATTAAATACTTTTGAAATTTCTATAAAAATTTTTCAAGGAAAGATTTTTTTTCTAATGCTTACAGTTTGCATGACTCAGTGCTTTTTTGCTTTTTGACATTTTTTAATGGTAAGCTATATTTTGCGGGAATGCATGGTACTATAATATAATCTGATAGTAGTTATCACTGTAATTATCTTTAGATATCCTATTTGGAGGAAGTTAGTAAATTCTGCTGGAGGGTTGAGTATGGAAAAAATTAACCTAATATGTTGGGTGATTTAGCTCCATGAACATAGCTGTTCCTTTATTTTTTTGAATTTACTGTTTAGTTTTGATATTTTGCTGTTTTTCTTTTCTGAGAATTTAAGATTGAAATTTCCAAGGTGATGGGTGGATCTTTCCCTGGTACCTTGTCAGCCTTAATTCATACTCACTCAGGATCCATTGCCACACAGGTTTATTTTTATTTCTCAGCTGTTAGATGTGTTTCATTTTCTTAACATTACACTTTCGACCTCATGACTTTTTAAAAGGGACATTTCTCTGATATTGCAGATGAGAGTAGATCCTCCAATTTATATAGTATCACTACCCTTATACTTAATCCTGTTCGGCACTCATACTCACATCTAATTTGAAAATTAGATTGTAAAGTAATTATATAGGGCAGGGATTATGTGTGTTCTAAATCATTCTGCAAGTATTGTAAATTTCCCTCGAAGTATTTAGTTTTTGTGTTTTCAGTCTTGTCAGTAATGTTGTTGTTGTTAGGTGCCGTCGAGTCGTGTCTGACTCATAGTGACCCTCATAGGGTTTTCAATGGCTGATTGTTTTCGGGATTGCCTTAGGAGTGGGTTGCCACATCCTTCTCCCACTTGTCAGTAATACATAGTATTTATTAGCGTTCATATGTAAAAATAGATTTTTTTCTTTTTTGGAGACAGGGTCTCACTATGTAACAGCCCAGGCTGGGTCTTGAACTTTGAATTCATAATCCTGCCGCAGCCTGGAGAGTGGTGGGATTACAGGTGTGGGCCACTATGCCTAGCTTAGTTACAACACTTTGAATCAAACAATGAAAATAGACACATGCATGTGTGCCTTTTTATATAAGTATGCAGGTGATGCCACTTTACCATATATTTATGATCAATTGTGTTTTCTTTACTAGACTGTAAATGCCATGAGCCCAGGGACTGGCCCTGCTTTGCTGGCTGTCAGTTTAGTGATAAGTATCATAGTACCTTATATGTACCTGATTGGTCCTCACATAGTAAGTGATTAACAACTTTGTGAAATTAAAGAGCAAATTATGCTAAAAGGAAAAGAATGCAATTTCCTGTTTTACTTCCAAGTGTAGAGGTTTTTAAATATATATATAATGACTAATGACATCTAAAAATAGCATTTTTGGTGAATAAAAATTAATGGCCACTTTCTTCTTTGTCTTCTAGGAGGGTATACAAGGAAAGGTTAGGACTTCCTCCAAAGATAGTGATTGGTTATCAGTCCCATGCAGACACAGCTACTAAGAGCGGCTCCACCACTAAAAATAGGTTCGTTGTTTAAGAAGACACCTTCTGAGTATTCTCATAGGAGACTGCGTCAAGCAATCGAGATTTGGGAGCTGAACCAAAGCCTCATCAAAGCAGAGTGGACTGCATTTAAATTTGATTCCATCTAAATGTTGCTAAGATACAAGAGAAGTCTCATTCACCTTTGTCTTGTACTTCTGTGTTCATTTTTTTTCTAGAGTGTCCACTATCCCAATCAAAGAATTATACATCATCCCCAGAATCCATAAATGTGTTCCTGGCCCACTCTGTTAATAGCTGAGTAGAATTACCATTACAAATACATTTTACCCATACACAATATTCAAAAAAGAACTTGTATTTCTATATCTTAACCAGAAAAAAAAAGTCCTGTTTATGTTCCATTTTATGCAGGAACATGTTTTGCTGGTTTGAAAGAGTATGATGCATACAGTTTTCTAGCAATTTTCTTTGTTTTCTTTTTACAGCATTATCTTTGCTGTACTCTTGCTGATGGCTGCTAGATTTTAATTTATTTGTTTCCCTACTTGGTAACATTAGTGATTCTGATTTCAGTTTTCATTTGGTTTGCTTTTGTTTTTTCCTCTTGTAACATTGGTGAAGGATCCAGGAATATGACACAAAGGTGGAATAAACATTAATTTTGTGCATTCTTTGGTAATTTTTTTGTTTTTTGTAACTACATAGCTTTGCTACAAATTTATGCATTTCATTCAAATCAGTGATCTATGTTTGTGTGATTTCCTAAACATAATTGTGGATTATAAAAATGTAACATCATAATTACATTCCTAACTAGAATTAGTATGTCTGTTTTTGTATCTTTATGCTGTATTTTAACACTTTGTATTTACTTAGGTTATTTTGCTTTGGTTAAAAATGGCTCAAGTAGAAAAGCGGTCCCATTCATATTAAGACAGTGTACAAAAGTGTAAATAAAATGTGTACAGTGAATTGTCTTTTAGACAACTAGATTTGTCCTTTTATTTCTCCATCTCTATAGAAGGAATTTGTACTACTTATTGCAAGGCAGTCTCTATTGTTGTCTTCTCTTGTAGTGTCTTCCACATGAACAGCATAAGTTTGGAGCACTAGTTTGATTATTATGTTTATTACCATTTTTAATAAATTGAATAGGTAGTATATATATGGAATTAAACTGATGTGGCTATCTTTTTTATATATATATATAGTTAAGGCATAGTTCTTCAGTTGAGGTAAATAATGTACTTTCAGTATGTTAAAATTCATGAAAATTGGGATTTTGGTGCATCACCATTTGATAGGAGCAGTGGTTGTAAAACTTGGTTGCTGCGTGGAGATGTCTTTATGTCAGGGTCAGAATGATAGCATAGGGAAAGTACAGGTGCGGGGGGCACATGCATTAAGAATTTTATTAGTGTTGCTATCTAAATAGAGTGGAATAAACAAGTATGACATTTATATTGGTCAATTGTCGTATGGTTTTCTGTAAACTTGAAAACTTGATCTCTTCATTGGTATCATTTGAAAGCAAACTTGAAAATATTTTGTCTGTAATACATAATTGTATATTTTAGATCTGTGAAGTAAGGTATGGCTGTTTTAGACCAAAGGGTAAGCTGAACTATAGATAGCAGAATGGAAATCATTAGTTGAGAGGAAAGTTTGTCTTTAAGAGATGATTATGAATTAATCGTTATTAAACTGATAAACTTGACAAAGATCCTTATAAAATAAACATGAAATTAATAGCATTGTTTTCATTGTAGACTTTTAAAACAGTTTTTAAAAGGTACCACAGATTACCATCTGAGTACTCGCAATGCCACAAACACCTCTTACTTGGTATTCTAGATATATTGAATCTTCGTGTTTATAATTTCAAGCTTCTGTATCTAATATCTGCTGTTTTAAGCATAGATGATTGGTTTAGCTGATTTACTGCCCATGGTGATATATAGTTGTGAGCATTCTGAGAGCTTGCTTAAAAGTGGTGGGTGATGGTGGTGTTTTGTCAGTGAGTGGGATTGGAGTAGTTTATCTGTTAGAAATGAATGCTTATTCCCTTAATTCTAAGAGGTAGTCCAGTTTTAAGAAATGTCAGCTTTTGGGGGTGGATGAAGTTTAATACATTAAATGTACACAGTTCTCATATTTTAAAAAAAAACAGATTTGTAGCATTTGATTATGCAATTTAGAATCACAATTTTACTTTAAATCTTTCCCAGGGACAAAGAGGGATCAATTATTTTGAATCATTTTTGGCAATTGCCGCTTACATATCCCAGTGCCATGCAACTTCCCATAGCTTTACTACTTTACTCTTCCCTCCCTGTCCAGCAGGATATTATAAATAGAGCTATTTTCATAATAGAGAATTGAAATAATCATGAATGGATGACAACTAGTTCATTGTAGGATGTGACATTTCATTTAGTGAACTTAGTGTTAATTATTACCAGTTCTACAGAAAGATTTAATGCATACTATGTAAGAAATAACTACAGTGCTTTATAGTACTAATTATGTTTCAAGCCATGTTCTCATCACTTTACATAGACGCTAATCTGCATAATAATCCTTTGATATGTAGCTGCTGTTATCCTTGTTTTACAAATGAAGAAACAGAAACATTAAGATTTAAGTAACTTTATAGCTTTTGGTCAGGTGCTGAGTGTGAATTTCAATTCCAGAGACCCTAAATCCTGTTTTACTTTCTCAGTAAAAGGGCAAAGTCTGTCTAATAGGCAATAGTAAATAACATCAGATTATGGTCATTTTATAAGGCAGGCATATAAATGTTTCTCCGTTTTTACTTCCTTTGGTAGTGAAACTAATAGAATTTTTTTTTCTAATCTCATTCTGTTACCGATCAGGTAACCTAGTTAGCTGGGGAGTTTTGAGAACATCAAAGCAAAGGTACAGAAGTTATGGTGTAAGTGAATACTTTCTTATACAATTTTAAATAGCCATATCTTAAATTGTCTTATAAATGGCAAAATAAAGCAAAATGTCCAAATTGACAGGAGTCTGGATTTTTAAGTGCTGAAGATGCATTTAAGAGGATTATTTAGTAAGGACCCAGGCATAATGGTGCACACCTGTAATCCCAGTACTGAGGCAGGAGGATCACAGGTTTGAGGCCAGCCTGGGCTACTTAGTGAGACCCTGTGAAAGGGCATGTAGTAGCACGGTTGTGAAGGGCGTGCCTGGCATGTACAAAGCCCTGGATACCACAAAATAAAATTAGTTCTGTGGTGTTTTACATTTTAAAATTAAAAGAAGTTGATGAGTCTCCATGCTCTCTCTAATTGTTTCTTTTGGATTGACTTAATTATTGAGTATTGGGCATCAGACCTGCTACACAACTTCAAGATTTTATGTTAGGTTGACCTTGAAAAAATAAAACTCTACTATTCACCGTGTCTTTAGAGATAGCATAGAAAATTTTAAGTGTCTGGTAATTTCTGTAGCAACTTTATATTGTTGCAACATTAAAGTATGTGATCATTTTTCTAGTAACTTAAAAAGTACATATTTTGACAAAATTATCCTTGACAGTGTGGGAAGTTAAGACTGGTCATTCATTGGAAAGGACAAAGCACTGCTCCTGGGGTGCTTTCTCTGGTAGCCCAGACTAGTCAGTCCCTAAAACAACAGAGTCTTGTCTGCACTCCTCATCTCCTCACAACTAATAGATTTGGCACCAAAATTTTGGTCCTTTTCTGTAGCATCTTAAAAATATGCTCTTGTAAAAATACTTTTGTCATACCCTGTTTACCATGAATTCCAAAGTAGACATTAGACAGCCTTCCTCTTAGCGTGGTTTTTAGTCTTCTATGATTATTTCTTCCACTGCTATAAGCATGGTAAGCATGTGATCACATGAAACTCAAAGGAATGGATTTTTCACATACCAGTGTTGCCCCTTTTTTCTTTATTTCAAGCCATATAATTCCTTCTAGGTTTGCAGATGTCACTTCCTGCCTTTTTTCCAGTCTTACTCCCTGCTAAAATACATTGAGCGCTTTGCTGTGCTTCTTAATGCTGAGCATATAGCTCAAACAAAAAGGAACAGGCCTCTGCTCTAAAGGAATTTTAAAAGCAGACATTCAAAACCAGTGTCTTCATAAGAGTCTACGAGTGGCTTTTGTTATTCAAATAGAACTAGAATTTATATTCCTGGGGATTATATACTCGATGGTTGTGATAGTGACTCAGCTCTAAAGTTGAGTCTAGGCTGGGCACGGTGGCGCACGCCGGTAATCCCAGAGGCAGTCTGTGTAATTTAGCAAGACCCTGTCTCAAAAAGTGAAAAAATGGGCCAGGGGTGCAGCTCAGTCCAGCGCTTGCAGAGCATGTAAGCGTGAGGCCCTGGGTTCAACCCCCAGTAGTGAAAAAAAAGTTGAGTCTAAATGACTCCCACAAACTTGCATATGCTAAGTATAACTTTAGCAAGACCCAGTCTGCTTTGCATCACTGAAACTACATATGATTGTCCAAGTAAAGTTTTGTGGCTATTTTTTGCTGATGTGATAGCACTTTAAGGTTTTTTGCCATTTATTTAACTTACGGAGTATGTTGTATGTAATTGCCTCTACGTTGGTGTGGTTGTGGAAGTATCAGGCCTTTCTCTAGCCACCTTCCCAAAGTACTGGTCCATGATTTTTTTTCTTTAATATTTAACCAGACATAAAGCATACTTACTTTATTTTTCTTCCCTACAGAAGTGTAAAAGGTAAAAAAATTCCTGTATCCTTCAGTCCCACTCTTCTTTTTCCAAAGTACCACTCAAATTTCTTGTAAATGCCTAGAAATTTTTTGTGGATGTAGAAGATGTATGTATGTACATGTGTAGATGTTTTCCTTTGAACACAAGAATCACTTTACTAGCATTGTTTATCATTTAATAATTTGGGGTATTTTTATTATGTTGTGAGGTACCGTTGGTGTCTATTACAGTGACCCTACATACAGCAGGTGAAACACTATTGTCAGTGCTACTCTGCTATTCATAGGGTTTTCAATGGCTGATTGTGTTTTGGGAGTGGGTTGCTGGGTCCGTCTCCCAAGCCTACAGCACCTGGTGTTCCCAGGCAGTCTCCCGTTCCAAGTACTAACCAGGCCCGACCCTGCTTAGCTTCCAAGATCTGTTGGGATCAGACACCACAGGGCTACAACTGTAGGCATTATTATTATAGTAGATATGTAATGCATAATTTTTATTACTTGTCCTAGTGTTCTCTATTATATGTATGTATCCTTTACTGGTGGACTGACTCCCTTTCTCCCTTCTTTCCTTTATAGACCCTTGTTAAGTTGTAGACCTGTCTTCATATGCCAAGTGTGGTATAATTTGCTTTTCAGCAGTACTAAGTGGCACTTACTCTGTTTGACACCCTTACCATTCTAGTCTACATATACAGACTGTTTTATCAGTGTTCTGCCAAGCAGCTTTGTACGTTTTTGTTTTGATCCTCATATTTCTGAGTGGTTTTTTAGTTTATTTTTTTAATGAGTCAACATTGTTATAAACACAAGTACTTTTCCCTCTGAGGCAATGAGCTAGTTAGTATCTGCTTTCACTTTAGGTCTGAAAATGTTGAGAAAGGTTGAGCCAAATACAGTGATACTGGGCCTAGTTTTATTTTTATGAATTTAACTAGATGTAACCAGTTTCTTTTGGCATTTGGTTTATTTTTAAGGTTTTTGTTTTTCTGCTTTATTTCTTGTCTTTATTTTTGAGTGGTTTATACGTAGTGCCTGATATTATGTTTTGGTGTGTAGATACTCCATAGGAAAGGTGAGGTGTGAGATTTTCCCAACTTGACCACGTTTTACAATGTATCTTTATGAAAAAAGTGTTAGGTAAGCATAATACTTATACTTTTGGGACTCTCTCTGTGCTAGCACCGCCTTTTAGATAATAACCATGGTTAAATATTGCAGTGTCCTGTACTCCACTTACAAGCGTTTTGAATTAAACCAAAGTGATACTTAAGGGAATCCCAACTCATTATTTCATACATCTTTTCTCCTTTTAGGAAACTAATAATTATTTACCTTCTTTTCATGTTTTTTAAAGTGTTGCTTTTATGAGTTCTGTCTTCAAATAGCCATCTCTTCCATCTTGTATACATCTTGCCACTTACACCAGTGACTCCAAATCTGTGTCCTTGCCCATGACCTTCATGTTCTTAGGTCTGTTCCTCTTTGCCTACTGGATCTCTTTTAGGGTCTACAGACTACAGCCAGTGCCCACATCTGTTTTATAAATAAAGTTTTATTGAAATACGGCCATACCCATTTGTTTACATATGTGTATCATTTTTGTTCCGCAGTGGCAGAATTTGGCTACTTGTGACAGACTGGGTACAAAGCCTAAGATATTTACTGGCTAGCTGTTTTTGTTGTGTTTTTCTGTCTAGCTCTTTATGGAAAAAAATTGTTAATCCTTACTGTGATCCTCATAAGGATTGTGATGTTGGCAAAACTCAAATATCCAAGACTGGTAATAGAGTTCAGTGGAAGGCCATGGGCTCAATTCCTAGCACCCCCCCCAAAAAAAAAATGTACATAGACATCCTACCATCTTTCCATTTCTTTCTTTTCTCCCTTTCACTCCCTTCCTTCATTTCCATGTCCCTTCCCCTTCCCCCCTCTCTTTTCTTCTCTCCTTTCCTTCCTTCTACTTCCTGCCTGCCTCCCCTGCTCTGGTTTTTGTTGTTTTAACAAATGCATAGTCCCATTTCCACCTGGTAAGGATTTTATCACTGTCAGCTAATGCTGTCAGCTAAATTTGAGTTGCATCCTTACCTACTTAACTTTCTCTCATTTTCCACTTAGTGTCTACAAATCCACTACAAATTCTTAAAATTTTCTCATTATTTCTGCCTGTGTTCTTATCCTAAAAGACATCGCAGCTGATCTCACTACTTTTTGCCTAATTCCCAAAATGTGCCCATCATTTATCTGCCTGTTAGGTGTTTTTTTCCTACTCTTTTAGAAACAGCCAAGGTATCCAAGAGTCCTCTCAAGGTGGAAAATATTGAAGCTCATGTATTTTACTAGCATAGTGATGGTGTTTTTAATAAGAATAATTCAAGTGGTTTCTGAATCCAGCAAAGCTGTGTTCACTTGTAAGCCTGTGTTAATACATTTTCTGTATTACCTAGAGCAGCTTGTGGCATATTGCATTTATTTGTTCCTTGCCTTATTGCAGGAAGCTAAGAAACTTTTTAAAAAATGAAAGAGTAAAGTAGGAAAAAAAGTTAAACCAAAAATAAGGTTAGCATGCAAAACGAATTTCATTCTAGTGATTAAATGAAAGAAGCAATTCCCTCAAAGATGCTGTCACACTTAGGTGACTGCCATTTATGGGACATGTTTTTTGCTGTAATCTAACAGGCTATGCCAAGGAAGACAGGATTCAGTAGAAAGTTCACAGTGGGATTAAGCACTGCCACTTACTCCAGAAAATTGTGCATGGTGTTAGGGCAGATAGCCAGAGTTCAGATTCTAATTCTGCCATCTGTTAGCTGTATAAATTTAAGTCAAGATAGTTGAGCTTCCTCCCAGTTTCCTCATCAGGGAAACAAGCAGTGGTACCCGTATGGGAGGGCTGTCATGAGACTTAAATAGGTCCTGTGGTTACTGAGCCTATCACAGTGCCTGGTACCTAGCAAGCATTTGTTTAATGGGTGTTAGCCTTCCATAAATCTCCATAGAAGAACATCCATAGCATGAATAATGTTTGAGTAAATCTTACTTGTATGAGATTGTTTTCTTAAAAGTCATCAGTGGGGTTGGGAGTGTAGCTCAGTGTACAGTGCTTGCCTAGTGTGCTGATCCCCAAGACTGAGAAAAAATGGTTAATGTAGGCTGAAGTGACACAAATCACAATTACATAAATGTAATTAGTTGGGGATTTGACCACATTTTGAGGTCACAAGTTTACAATATAGCCCAATTTATACAGTCCCAGAGTATTTGGTTCTTGGTAATGCAGATACGTTTATATAAGTATATGGGTGTGATATATATGTGTATACACACACACTGAAGTGCCAAAAATACTTAACACATTATAAGATGTTAGGTATTACTTTTCAAAGTAAAATTATGGCAGTAACCCCTTTGGACACCTCTTGTAGTTGCAGAAGTCAAACATGACTTGTGTCCATCTTTTGTTACTAATATATTCTGAGTATTACAGTTTTAGTACTTAAAAATGTATATACTATTTTGGCACCTCTCTCTGTGTGTGTATGCATTATTTTTCCTCCCTTTCTTTTTCTGAGACAAGGCCTCACTGTGTAGCCCAGGCAGGCCTCAAACTCTCAATCCTCCTGCCTCTGCCTTGTAATAGTTTTTGATGGATTAACATGACATCATTCCCCAAGGGTAGTTACACTCTGATTCGTGACTGATAATGATACGATATGTCATACTGTGTTATTTGGGAGTTCTGTGGGTCTGAAGCCATTGGAGGAATTCTGGAGGCCAAAGGGCCTTGGATTCTCAAGGCTTCCTAACTTAGATGGTAATAAATGTATACTTTAAATCAGTGGTTTCTCAAATCAGACCCAGCACCCCATATATAAAAACATGAATCATAGCACACACTGGTTGGTTGTTTTTTGTGGTACTGGGGGATTGAATCCAGGGCTTCATGCATGGTTTGCAAGTGCTGTACCACTGAGCTGCACCCTTAGCCCATTTTTTACTATTTATTTTGAGACAGTATCTCACTAAGTTATGCAGGCTGCCTCTGGCCTCAAACTTGCTCTTTGTGCCTTTGCCTTCTGAGTCCCCAGGATTACAGGCATGTGCCACCACGCCTGGCTGGTACACACTTAGGTGAAATGAGCAGTATAACATGCTTGGCTACTTTTCTTTTAGGAAAAAAATATTCCTTAACAACTGGAGAATAGAGATAGTAATAGAGGGAAATAAAGGGGAAGTCATTTTTAATAAAGTACTTAAATTAGCTTAAACATAACTACAGAATAAAGCAGTCTGATAATTGGACCTATACCTAGTGTCATAACGTGAAAACTTAAATATAGATTATTAAATAAGTTACTCTGAAATGATGAAGAATACTTAGTATAAGTTCTCAATTTACATGTGATATTTTTGGAAAATTCAGATGTAAAATTGTGTAAAAAGTACTTGATGGGACATACCTGTAGTTTCAGCACTTGGGCCAAGGCAGGAAGATGATGAGTTCAGGGCCAACCTGGGCTACATAGCGAGGCCATGCCTAAAAAAAAAAAAAAAAAAAAAAAACTAAAGAAACTTGGAGTTAGATGATGGAATTAGATTCAGGTTTTCAGTGTTAAAAATAGGGTCTTTGAAAGTCTACATAGAATCTTGGAAGATAATTAAATGTCACCAGGGACATCAGCTCTTAGTTTATAGTTATGTTCTGTGTATTGTTCATCCCTAAGAATGCCAGAAGCACTCCACCAGTAATTGTTCCAAAGTGTGCTGTAAATTTCTGCTGGTCCAGTAGTGCTCAGTTGGTAGTATACCCATTGAGAACTGGTCTTTTAGATCAATGCCTTTCAAATTTCACTCTGCACGTAAACCTGGTAGCTACACTGACTCATGCCTGGAGTCAGGGCTGTGATTCATGTGACTTCAGGTGGTGGTCCTTGTGATCCAGGCATCATATTTTGGATGCAGTGAAGCAGGATGCTCTATATGTATGGTGTCCAAAACAGCCACTATACATTTACCAGTTCCTCACACTGACGACATTTCAGGTGCTCAGTATACAGGATTAGTGGTGGTTATTTTGGACAGTGCAAATACAGGGTATTTTTACCATCCCCCAGAACTCTATTGAACTTCTGCCGTCCATCGTGTTTCTCAAAGTGAGCCTTGAATGGCAGTGAATTCTGCTTTTGGACAAGTATCTGAAGAGCAATCTCATGTTTTAAGAGCAGAGCTTAGAATAGGATGGCCATTGTTTTTGTTGGGTTTGGTAATGGCAAGTACCTGAGTGAAATGCCACTAAATCTGCATAGAGATGAATCTAGATTGTACTTGAAAAGAGCAGAAAACAGTATTTCATAAAACGTTTCTTACTGTAACCTACAATAAAAAACACATTTTGTGGATTGGTTTATGAATGCATGTATTTACCAAGACAAAAGTTTCATTAAACTGTACTTAATGTGAGCATATGCAATGAGTTTTCAGATATTCTGTGCCAGGTTTTTTTTTTTCTGTTGTTTTTTCTTCCCTTGAAGGCTAGTTTCCATCTTCACCTAAACAGTTACTATAGTTTGGGAAAATGCCATAAAAAGTGTCCGGGTTAATGTGGGCCTATGAAAATATAAAGAAGTTTGTAGTAAATGGCCACAATGGTCATAAAAATTTTTCTCCAAAGCCTGCATTGTTTGTTTATACTTGGTTAATTTAACTTAAGAGTTGTACATTAACATGAATACAAAATGTATTCCTTAATAACTGACTTAATTACCTTGCCTCATGGCACTGTTGTTATACTATTAATCCATAAAATAACTAAGACATCTGCTAAAAGTGGCAATGCTGATTTTAAATAGCTTCTCTGTGGAATATGTATTATTTTGAGAAGGAAGCAACAATTACATTGCAAAACTAGTTGCCTATTTAAGATCACAATTCATGACAATAAACCTGTGTCATCCGCGATAATGTGAATAAGTCTCTTTGTTTTGTGTAGCAGAAGAGTGTATCCCATGTAGATACATTATGTGTATCCAAATGTGGTATCAACTTCAGTTTCAAATGGAAAGTAAAATGGAAGAAATATGCACATTCCTTCATAATCCCACTTGAATTCTGATCCATTAAAAAATGTTTATTACTCAATCACCCACAAGTATCAAAGAGTAGATTCACTATTTGGCCATTCCAACAAATATTTATTGGGCATCTATTGTGTGTTGAATAAACAGTGCAGCACAAAATAGAATATAGTTCTACCCTCATGATAATTATAATCTGTAAATCTACATTTACTTGCAGTAAAGGAGTTTGAACCCAGGGCCTTGTGCATGCTCGGCAAGCACTCTACCACTTGGCTGCAACCCCAGCTATAATCTGTAAATTATGTAATGGGTCAGAATCTTTACCATCTTTACCAAGTAATTACTATAGGCCAGGCAGTTATTTATTTATTTATTTATTTTTGAGATAAGGTCTCACTATATATCCCAGGCTGGCCTTGAACTCAATCCTCCTGCTTTAGCCTTTGGAGTACTGGAATTACAGGCATGTGCAATGGCACAGTTTAATCTAGGCATTTTTCCCCCAGTACTTGGAGGTTGAATCCAGGGCCTCGCAGTTAGTTTGTAAGTCCTCTACCAACTGGGCTGCATCCTCATTCCCTTTTTTATTTTTTATCTTGAGACAGGGTCTTGCTAAATTACACAGGCTGCCTCTGGCCTCCAACTCCAGATCCTCTTTTCTCTGCCTCCAGCTGGGATTATAGGCTCGTGTCCCTGTGCCCAGTGCCTAGGCTAAGTATTCTTAAGTGCTGATCAACACTCAACAAAGTAGAGCAAAAATCTCTACCTAGCGAAGCTTGTTCTAACAGATTTGTAGATATGCCCATTTCCCCCTTGTAGCTCTTAAGAGTTTCTGCTTTGTACAGTTCAATGTAAAGTTATTTGGTGCTAAAAGAACATTTCCATTGTTAATGGTATGTTTTATCATACAGAAACATGTCTAACATTTCTTATTCCTTGCAGTTGATAGCATTCTTATTACCTGACCTGACTTCCTCCCGCCTAGGAACTATTGCTTCTTCCTAACCCCTGAAGACCATATGGATTTGATGTACGTGAGAATTTTAAATAGGTTTCACTCTAGACCAATACATAGAATTCTCTATGTGTGAACTCCAGGTAAATATTTTAAGTTTTTGTTTTGACATAATTTCAGTTTCAGGAAAGAAAACATAAAAGTAATACAAGGAATTTCCATATACCCTTCATGCAGATTGATCAAATATTAGCATTTTACCACCTTTACTTAATCTTTTTTTTCTGAACACATTTCAGAGTAAGATGACATGATACTCTCTAATAAATATTTCCTAAAATCTTTAGTGCCTGCAGCTATAGCCCTGTGGCATCTGATCTCGCCAGATCTCGGAAGCTAAGCAGGGTCAGGCCTGGTTAGTACTTGGATGGGAGACCGCCTGGGAACACCAGGTGCTGTAGGCTTGGGAGATGGACCAGCAACCCACTCCCCCCAAAAAATCAGTCTGCCATTGAAAACCCTATGTATGAACAGCAGAGAAGCACTGACAATAATAGTGTTTCACCTGTTGTACACAGGGTCGCTATGAGTCAGATACCGACTCAATGGCACCTAACAACAACAATAAAATCTTTAGTGTATGTTTCCTAAAAGCAAAAACATTTTCTTACATAACTATAATACAATGATCAAAATCATAAAGTTAGCAGTAATATACTAGTACAATCTGTAGGCCTTATTCATATTTTACCATCTGCCCCATAACTTTGCGAAGTGTGTATGTTGCGTTCACTTGTCATATCCATTTGGATTCCTTTAATTTGGAACAGGTCCTCAGTCCTTTAGAGACATTAACACTTTTGAAGAGTACATGCACCTGGGCATGGTGGCGCACGCCTGTAATCCCAGTGGCTTGGGAGGCGGAGCCAGGAGGATCGCAAGTTTGAGACCAGAGGAAGTCTGCGTAACTTAGCGAGACCCTGTCTCAGAAGGTAAGAAGGAAAAAAAGGGCTGGGGGGTGCAGCTCAGTGGTCCAGCACTTGCAAAGCATGCGGGTGCGAGGCCCTGGGATCAACCCCCAGTACCACACACACACAAAAAGTACATGCCAGTTAATTAATAGACTTTCTCAATTGGAGTTTGAATAATCTTTTTTCATAGTTGGGGTCAGGTTATGCACTTTTAGCAGGAATTCAACAGAAGGTGTGTTTTCTCACGACTTCATACTCAGGAACACATAATATCAATTTGTCCCATTATTGGTCATGCTAACTTTGATCACTTAAGTGATGTCTGCAGGTTCCCATTAAAAGGAATTCCTTTGTAATTAGTGTCTGATAGTAGACCTCTAAGACTATGTAAATAACTTGTTTCTCTTCAAACTTGACCTACAGAGCTTTAGTCTTGCCTGAATCAGTTACTGTGATGATTGCTGAGTGGTGATTTCTCTGCTTCCGTCAATCTTGGTGTATCTTAGTTGGCTTCCTGGCATAAGAGAGAGCTTTTGTTTGTTTAACTTCTTTCAGTATAGACTCATGGTTTCTATTTTATTCAGCTGATGATAATCCTGTACTGTCATTACTTATTTGGTGCACAGATTGCCCAGATGGGACCCCTTCAAGCTGGCTCTTTGTCTTTTTGCCATGTTCAACATCACTCTTTGAGTGGAATTTACTTCTGGATCAAATGAGTTTCCTGGGCTTATCTTGGCTCCTCTTATAATTTCCCTACTCCAGCCCCCAAATCAACCATTTCTCCACGGAGCTCTGATTCCTTCAGTGGAGCAGGGAATTTAGGAACCAAGATCTGGGCGGTTGATGTGCATATGCTACCATGGTGTCATTGCTTGCAAGGTCTCACATCAGACAGAGCTGGAAGTAGAAAGATGTATGTGTCCGTCCCCACACACACCTCTATAACCCTTTATACATATGTATCAAAGTCACGAGTTCACACCCATATCTCTAATTCCAACACCACTGAGGTCTTTCTGTTCTCTTTCCCCACACAATCCATTCAGCATACAGTGAAAATGCAAGATGCCATCAACCCCAACATACTACTTGTTCAATCCCACAATATGAGAGAGAGTTTAAGAATTGTTCACCTTTGCTTAAAGGAAGTCTTCTAAATAGAACTCAACAGTGTATATTTAGAGCTCACTTTGTCTTTAGATTTAGGGTACATTGTTCAAATATTGTGTTCAATACTTCTTTCCATCTACCCATTCCTGCTTTGAGTGTGGTTATGTTACTAATTTGAAATAAATGAGGTTCATTTGTATTCCATTTTGGGACACATGTCCCCATCATTTTTTGCATCTCTCCTACCCCCTCTCTCTCTCCTTCTTTCTTTTTTTCCTCTCTACTTTCTTCTCTTCCTCCCTCCTTTTCCTTCCCTCCCTTTTCATTCGTTTCCATTTCCCTTTCTCTCCCTTCCCTTGCCATCTCCCTTCTTCTCTTTCTTCTTCCTTGCACATATAAGACATTAATGTGGTTACAAAAGTCAGAATAGTTTATAAAGTTACCCTTAGGAAAATGGCACCATGCCGGGCGTGGTGGCGCACTCCTGTAATCCCAGCGGCTCGGGAGGCGGAGGCGGGAGGATCGCAAGTTCGAGACCAGAGGCAGTCTGCGTAATTTAGCGAGACCCTGTCTCAAAAAGTAAAAAAAATGGGCTGAGGTGCAGCTCAGTGGTCCAGCACTTGCAGAGCATGCAGGTTCGAGGCCCTGGGTTCAACCCCCAGTACCGCAAAAAAAAAAAAAAAGGAAAATGGCACCCTCCTTTCCCGTCTAATTCTTTTTGTCCTTTGTGTCCCATTCCAACCTGCCCTCCATATTAAACATACTCAGTATTCTCTAGATTGTCTGGGGTTTTTTTGCACAAAAGTGTAGGTGCATGTCTATTTTCTTATGCCCTGTTCCTTACACAAAGGGTAGCATACTATAAACACTCTTTGCACTTATTTCACGTGACAGCATATCCTGGAAAATGCTTTGCATCAATACCCCGAGGCTGTATTAATTCTTATTACAGAACCATAGTATTCCATTGTCTGTACTCCTAGTTTATTCAACCACTCTCCTATGCATGCTCATAAACATCCCAGGATAGGGGATAACAAAATGGGCAGCTGGGCTTGAAAACTGCAGCTGTCATAGTTGCTGCTCCATCCTCATGAGCTCTTCTCCACTTTAGTCACTTTTGTGGCCCTTTCCCAAGGGAGGTATATGTGCATGTGCACATAAGGAGAACGTGGGAACTAGTGTTCCAGAGTCCCTGATTCCAATTTTTCCTGAACTCTTCTATTCAATTACCCCTCTTACTTTTTATTCAGTAATTTCTGCACTCCATGAGCAAAGAATTCTCTCCTGGCCTCTCAAATTTTTAATTTTTAATTTTTTTATTATTATTTTTGCTTTTAGTTAGATTTCCATTGCTTGCTAACAGAAGGGCCTGATGAAAATACACATTTCATTCTCTTTTTTTCCTATCAAGTTTTATACTCTCTAGTAGAGTCTTCTCCATCTGCTGCTACGTTTTTCTCCTTTTTTATTTTACTTCCGGTAGTGTGTTTGTGCCCATTGGAAGATGTTATTTAGTGAGGTGTAGGAAGTACCCTTTTCTGGCATTTCTCCGTTTTCCTTGCTGGATTTCTCAGTACTGCCTTAGCTTTGCGCTGTGCCTGTCCTGCTCACTTCCCTTTTGCATGTGCATTTTTCAGGGTGCAAGTGTGGTTTTTCGTTGCTTCTCTGAGATGTGCTGCCTCTGTGTTGTTTCCGCACAATCGTTCTTTCTGCACAATCTCAGGAGTTTTTGGTAGTTCAGACAGTTCCCAACCTACAATGGTTCAGCTGATGATTTTTTCATTTTACTGGTACAAAAGTGATACATATTCCATAGCAACAGTACTTTGAATTTTGAGCTTTTCCTGGTCTAGTAGTATTCACTATAACACTCTGTTGAGACACTGAGCCATGGCTCCCACTCACCATGCAATCACAATGGTCAGTAGCTAATCTTTTATCACATATTGTGTTGGCAATTTTTTTGAATATCATGTTGGGTGTTTTTGAACCCCATCATGTCTACAAAACACCCATCTATGTGTGGGAGAGAGATATCCTACACTTTGTTATAAAACAGGCTTTGTGTTAGATGATTTCCCAAACTATAGGCTAATGTAAGTATTTTTAGCCTGTTTAAGGTAGATTAGGTTAAGCTACAATGTTCAGTAGGTTAGGTATAAATATATTTTTCACTTATGATATTTTCAATTTGTGGTGGGTTTATTGGGACAATTTCAGGTAAGTTAGGAAACACTTGTACTTACCTATATTTGGAGGTTTGGTTTATACTTTTCTTTTTTCTTTCTTTTTTTTTTTTTTGTGGTACTTAGGGTTGAACGCAGGGCCTTGCACCTGCATGCTTTGCAAGTGCTAGACCACTGAGCTGCACTCCCACTCCCAGTCAATTTTTTTTTCTTTTTTTTTTTTTTTACTTTTTGAGACAAGGGTCTCACTATGTTACGTAGATTGCCTCTGGTCTTGAACTTGCAATCCTCCCGCCTCCACTTCCCAAGCCGCTGGGTTTATACTTTTCTTATGTTTCATTGAAAAAGGTCACAGAGTTTAACCTCTTATTCTCTAATACTTGGTTTTTTTACCCTAACATAGCTTTTTAGTTTTTAAATACTTTATTGCTACTTCTGTTTTCAGTGTTTTCCTTTAAATTATTTGCTTTTGTCTTTCTGAAATATGTATTTTATTTTTTATTCTTATAGTGGATATTGTAAGTCTTCCAAAGCATTCTTTAGGTGGGCATGGTGGCATATGCCTGTAATCCCAGCTTTCAGGAAGCTGAGGCAGGAAAGTCTTGAGTTCAAGGCCAGCCTGGGCTACATAGGAAGACTCTGTCCAAAGAGAAAAAAGGAGTCTTTAACCTGGGTTTTTTAAATGTCAGTGTTAATCATGACATGACATGTAATATTTTTATTTAGGCTTTCACTTAGCAAAATGCTTCAACTTTTAGTTTTCAGTCTTTTTATAATGCCACATTATTTTTTATACCTTTTTTATTGGCTAGTAACTTTTACAACTTGTAATTTTTTTGACAATTACATTTGTGGCATTTAGGTTTCTTTCTGTTTTGTCTTATTTGCTACATGATCCTGATGTACTTTTTTATTTTTTTCCAGTACTAGGGATTGAACCCAGGGCCTCACACATGCTAGGCTTCCTCAGCTAACTCTATCACTGAGCTGCACCACCCCCAGCTCCTTTTTCATGCTTTATTTTGAGACAGGGTCTCACTTGTGCAGGTTGCCTCTGGCCTTGAATTCACCATCCTCCTGCCACAGTCCTGGGAGTCACTGGGATTACAGGCCTGTGCCTCAGTGCCCAGCCGATGTCATACTTTTTAAAGGAAATCAGCTTTCTTTTTTGATTTGGCTATCTGAAAATGTTATTTGCTCATTAAAGATCCAAATACTTTATAAAAGTATAAGGATTACATAAAAGTTATCTTGAGTGTCTTTCCGCCTCTCTAATATAAGTACTGTTAATATTTGGATGGTCCACTTTCCACATATTCATAAACCCACATAAACACAGGGTTAGACTTTTGGCTACAGTTGACCCAAATACCTAACTGAAGGAAATGTGAACAGTAGAAACTTATGAATTCAATATACATAACATACAATAAGAAGGTCCAGGGAATAGTTCTAGGACTTGCAGCAGCTTGACAAAGCCAGGGCTTTGGATTGGCTTCTCATGATTTCCTTGGCTATCTTCTGGAAGTCACATGACAGCTGTCCCAGCTCCGGCCATGGCTTCCTCAGCTAACTGTGTTCTGAATCAGAAGCAAGGAAACGAATTGTTTCTCCTTGTGTTTCTCTTTTCGACAAGAGAAAACAAAACATTTCCTAGGTTTACTTCCCAATGGTCAGGTTACATAGTCTTGTGTCCACTATAAGACAGGCAGAGAAGGCGTGCTTCTGCCACTTTCTGCTTCTGCATTGACAGGTAGACTTTGAGAGCAGAGAATGGGGGCCATGGCTGTTGGACCTAAGAATCTGTACCACATGGACAATAGTACCTGATGGGGCCAATATAATTTGCGTTGATTTTGGTGTGGCATTTTAAAAAAGAGGATCCTTTCTTTTCTTACCATGTCCAAAACCCATTACTAAGAAGTGACACTTCACCTTTTACGAGGCTGAAATATACACATGTATAGTGTGGATGTTTAATCACCGTTTGATCAAATGGACTCACATTACAAATGTGTACCTGAATTTGGTTTTCTTACTTAAAATGTAGTACAGAGTCTTCTAGGCCAACAGGCCTGGATGTAATTGCAGTTTTTAAAACCTGCATAATCCACGCTGGGTGTGTACCATATTTTATTCAATCATATCCTTATTGATAAGCATTCTTTGTTTCTAGTTTTTTTCCACCACTGTAACTAGTACATTATAAGCATCCTTCTTTTACGTAGCACTTAGAGTTTAATGCTTTATTCAGATTATAGACATGATGCCCTATTGCTAGGTTAAAGGGAATACTGTCATACATGTGTATAATTTTACACAAATTCATAGTGCTATTATAAATCCACACATCCCTCACAAATAAGAGATGAGTTGCATTTTATTAGTATCTTTACTAGAGGAAGGTGTTTGTTCATTGTATGTTTGTTCATTTGGTATTCAATAGATACTATTTACCACATGTCTGGTTCACCATGCTAGGATAAAAAAGTTTTTGTAAGCGGAGTGTGGTGGTACACTCCCATAGTCCCAGCACTCAGGAGGCTGAGGCAGGAGGATCTATGCAAGTTAGAGGCCAACCCAGTCTGCATAGTGAGTTCTAGGACAGCCTGGGCTACACAGTGAGACTTCATCTCAAAAAACCGAGAAGAAAAATATTCCTGTGCCTCATGGAGTTTAGGGTCCACTGGGGAAACAGGCGATCAATACAATAAATATTGTATAAAAGGTAACTGATAAGTGCTGGGAAGGCAAATAAGGTAGGGTAAGCAGATGGAGCATTGTGAACAGGGCATTCCCTGTTCCGTTGGGTGATCAGGGCAAATATCTGAATAGTTGTCTTCTGGGGAAATGTCTGAATTATAGAGCAAATTAGGGTAATATCTAAGCAAAGTGCTTTAGGCAAAGAGAGCAGTGCTTGGTATACAGATCACTATCTGGACTTTTGCTCAGGTGGAGCAGGAGAGGAAGATGGAATGAATGAGGTCAGAGAGGTCATCTGGGATGAGATTACATTAGGCCTTGCAGCCATAGACAAAATTGTGGTAGATGTTAACTAATGCCCTTAGTTTTTGATAATCCGATGGATGTAAAGTGATATGTCCTTGATACTTAATAGATGTTTATGTAATTAATAATTTATCTTTCTCTGTATAGTGTTTACAGCACCTTTTAATATACACACATTCATATATGTGTATATATACATACACATACATTTGGATTCACTCTTCTGCCTATTAATTTTAGCCTTCTGCATATTTATATTCTTGGCCATTTTTCTGTCAGGTTACTTTTTCATTACCATTTTCTAAGAGCAATTTAATTATATATTTTACATGACAATACTTTTATAAATGTATCATTTATTGACTTTAAGTTATTGCATTTTTTCTAGTCCACAATTTGTGAATTTTTTTGAAATCTAATGTGGGGTGCCAAAACAAGTATACAAGTCTTAGGAGATGTTATCTATGTATTACTTTTTGAAGTTGAATGACGCGGGTAATTGTAGGGTACTGCCTAGAGAGGCAGTTCGCCCTGGGGCTTATCTAGGCCCACTTGAAGGTCTGAGGCTTGTTCCCCAGGCAGCAACTTTTGCTTTTCATCTGGGAACTCTTGGATGTCGAGCTCCCAAAGATGGCGCTGCTGTCCAGCTCCTCTCCTCAGACCCCTCAACATCTGATTGGCTGTTTCAAGCCACCAAATGGCTCCTGGTTGGACCGTTCAGGAACCACCCCGGTTGGTCCTTTTTACAAACTCAAATTTGCATGTCTCCCCTGATTAGCCAAGGCCCATAAGGTGTGGAAATCTCTAATTGGTCCCTGGCTAGCCCCTGAAGGGGATATAAGGGTGGTGCATGGAGCAATCAAGGTCCATTCCACAACTGGGACAGATGAAGCAATAAGGAGCTGTGTTGAGTTGGGCACTTGGAGTCGGCGTGTTCACTAGAAGAAAGAAGCAAGGAGCCACTGTGGGCATAAACCTCCAAGCTGTCCCCAGGTATTGACAGAGTAGCCGTGGGCATAAGCCTCCTTTCCAGGCAATGCGGTTCTCTGGCACTCAGCTCACCCTCACCAGACAGCGGGTCTTCGGCAGCTGGTTCCCGCTCACAGCTGGAGCGAGTCCAGTGGCAGGGCGACTCCCCAAGGTAACCACCTTGAGCACCTCTTGTAATTGGAGAAGTCAAACTTGACTTACATTCACCTTTTATTATTGGTATATATTGAGTATTACCATTTTAAAACTTATGTATACATTTTTTGGCACCCTCTGTATCTCGTGTATGTTCTTAGTGCATACAGCTTTATGACTATTATGTCTGCATGAATTGCTGCTTTTTCTTTATATAATATCTCTTTATGCTGCTCCTGGCTTTTTAATACTATATGCACATTGGCTGATAGTAGCAAAGAGAAAAGGTTTTGCCACTTACCACCTTGTGATTTGGGGCAAATTTCTTAACCTATGTACTTCCATTATTTATCTATAAAACATGGACTATAACAGCACCTACCTCATAGGATTGTTATGAGGATTAAGAAAATTAATATTTCTAAAATGAGCGTCACTAGCTAGACAGTGTGACTGGGATGGAGCCACAAGTGCTGGCACACTGCATGATAGAAATGTCTGTATCCAGCCAAGATGGCCATCACTTGCTGAGTGAAAAAAAAAAAAGTTCCACATTTGGAAATACTCAGAAACTATACCAGCCACCTATATCATCTTAGAAAAATATAGAATTCATGAAAAGACAAACTTGACTAAGAAACTAAACTGATTTTATCTCTCACAGTCTTTTTCCTTCAGTCTAGAAGCTTGTGTGATTTAATCCTTGGGATACAGAATTTTTGAAGCTATATCTATGTGTGTATATTTTCTCTAACAATCTTAACTGGGACTCAGGAACTGCTTAGCAAGCTTAAGCTTTCCTTTTTAAATTTAATTATTACTGTTCTTTCATCTATGTATCTTTAACTTCTCCTAGCACTTTTGTAAGTTCTTTTTTTTTAATGAGAAATATCATTCGGCCTGTTTGGGGTGGTTTTCATCTTTTCACTCATAAGACTGATTCTTTCAAGGAAACCACCACAGAATGGGAAAAAATCTTCGCATTTTATACATCTGACAAAGGTCTAATTACTAGAATTTATAAAGAACTCAAAAAAAAAAAAAAAAAAAAAAAAAAAAAAAAAAAAAAAAAAAAAAAAAAAAAAAAAAAAAAAAAAAAAAAAAAAAAAAAAAAAAAAAAAAAACCCAAAAACCAAACAACCCAATACACAAATGGGCAAAGGAACTCAGTAGACAGTTCTCAAAGGAAGAGGTCCATAAAGCCATGAAACACATGAAAAAGTCCTCAATATCCCTAGCCATTAGGGAAATGCAAATCAAAACAACGCTGAGATTTCACCTTACACCAGTAAGAATGGCCAAGATCAATAAAACAAACAACAACAAATGCTGGCGAGGCTGCGGGGAAAAGGGAACACTTTTACATTGCTGGTGGAGCTGTAAATTGGTGCAACCACTATGGAAATCAGTATGGAGGTACCTC
>VMDO01001503.1:0-134373 GCA_007922755.1 Pedetes capensis
ATGTTTCAACAAACAGATGCAGCACTGGAGGTGTTAACATGTTTATGCCAACAGATTTGGAAAACAGCTACTTGGCCAACTGACTGGAAGAGATCCATATTTGTGCCTATTCCCAAAAAAGGGGATCCAACTGAATGTGCAAACTATCAGACAATATCATTAATATCACACACCAGCAAAATTCTACTAAAGATCATTCGGGCTGGGATTTAGCTCAATTGGTAGAGCACTGCGCTGCAGTCTCTGAAGTCCTGAGTTCAATTCCCAGCACCACAAAAACGGGAGAAGGACCAGGCAATCCACTCCCAAGGCAATCCCGAAACAGTCAGCCATTGAAAACCCTATGAGGGTTGCTATGAGTCAGATACCGACTTGATGGCACCTAACAACAAAGATCATTCAGAAGCGACTGCAGCAGTATATAGACAGGGAATTACAGGAAAATCAAGCGGGATTCAGAAAAGGGCGGGGAACTAGGGACATCATTGCTGATGTCAGGTGGATATTAGCTGAAAGCAGAGAATATCAGAAAGATATCTATCTATGTTTTATTGACTACGCAAAAGCATTTGATTGTGTGGGTCATAATAAATTATGGATAACACTTCGGAAAATGGGAATACCAGAGCACCTAATTGTATTCATGAGAAATCTGTACATGAACCAGGAGGCAGTTGTTCGAATAGAACAAGGAAACACTGAGTGGTTTAAAGTTGAGAAAGGTGTGCGTCAGGGCTGTATACTTTCACCCTATCTCTTCAATTTATACGCTGAGCAAATAATCCGAGATGCTGGACTTTATGAGGAAGAACGCAGCATCAAGATTGGAGGAAGACTCATTAACAACCTGCATTATGCAGATGACACAACTCTGCTTGCTGAAAGTGAAGAGGATTTAAAACATTTACTGATGAAGATCAAAGATCATAACCTTCAATATGGGTTACGACTAAACATCAACAAAATAAAAATCCTTATGACTGGGTCAGCACGCAAGTTCACAATAAATGGAGAAAAGATTGAGGTTGTCCAAGATTTTTCTTTGCTTGGCTCTATAATCAACACCCATGGAAGCAGCAACCAAGAAATCTAAAGATGCATTGCTCTAGGAAAAGCTGTGGCAAAAGATCTCTTTAGAGTATTGAAAAGCAAAGATGTCACATTGAAGACGAAGGTGCATCTGACTCATGCCATGGTATTTTCAGTGGCATCATATGGTTGTGAAAGCTGGACACTGAACAAGAGAGACAGAAAAAGAATTGATGCTTTTGAATTGTGGTGCTGAAGACATCTATTGAATATACCATGGACTGCCAAAACAACCAACAAATCTGTCTTAGAAGAAGTACAACCAGAGTGCTCCTTGGAAGCAAGAATGGCCAAACAGCATCTTACATATTTCAGACATGTAGTCAGGAGAGAACAAACCCTGGAGAAGGACATCATGTTTGGGTGAGTGGCAGGTCAACGCAAAAGAGGAACACCCTCCACCAGATGGATTGACACAGTGTCTGCAACAATGGGTTTAAACATAAATAAGATTATTTGCCTGGCACAGAATCGGGGAGTGTTTCGATCTGCTGTACATAGTGTCGCTATGAGTTGGACTCGACTGGACGGCACCTAACAACAACAACATGATAAAACTGACTAACATAGGTAAGACATAAGATTAGATCAGTGCTGGATCATGTCATAATAAGTTCAGGTTTTAATATGCAGGTGATAGAGTGGGTGGGGATGTAGAAGTATTGAAAGGTCTTGAGCAAGGGAGTGACAGGATCAGATTTAATTGCTCATTTGTCCAGTTGACAAACTTTTATTACTTTTATTTAGTGTCCACTAAGAGCAAGGCATTACTATAGGACATGGGGATACAATGGTGAACAAAGTTCTGTTCCTTATGAAGTTCAAATTCCAATATCAGGAAAAGCACACAGCAGCAGTATGGGGAACAGATTAGAAGGGGGTTAGTGAGATGAGAAGCAGAGAAGCTGAGGAAGAAACTATTGCAAAACCAGAGATTAATAATAACACTGTCTAAATGACAGCACTGAGACTAAAGAGGAGGGAACAGATGAAAGACACATTGAAAGGACTACTGGAATTCAATGTAAGAGTAAAGAAGTAGGAGGAGTTAGGAATGACTCCCTGTTTCCTCCTTGGACAATTAGATGAATGTTGATGCCATTCACCAAGGCTGTAAATTCAAAAGGAGGAAGAGGTTAAGAAGAGGTGATGGTTTGTTTGTTTATTGTTTTGATTTTGGTTTTAGTATTGGGTTTTATGGACTTTTTGTGTGTGGTTTTTGGTTTTCTTTGGGATAGGGTATGTTTTGTTTTGTTTGGTTTGGTTTTGTTGACAGGATCTCACTATGTAGCCCAGGCTGGCCTCAAACTTGTGAGCCTCTCCGCAGCCTCTCAAGTGCTGTGATTACAAGTGTGCACCCCCACACCTGGCAAGGTGATGGGTTTTGTCACTGATGTGTTGATTTTTGAGGTGATGAATCTGGAATTCAAGAGATGGCTATTTATTGAAAAACTACAGAAGGGAGTAGGAACCATCAGGAAGGTCCTAGACCACACAGGATGACAATAGGTATGTAAGAGGATATACTACACATAACAAAGTGAATAGCAGTAAACAACACATTCAATAGAAAGGTATTAGTGTTTTAACAACAACAACAAAAACTTTGTTCATAGTAACAATTTGGAGATATTTTTGGTGAGTAACCACTTGAGTATTTTCTGAGTTCAAAATTCTTCAAGAATCTGAGTCCAGTAAAGAAAAATTTTTAAATATCGTAAAGTTCTTATGAGTCCTTTTGAATATGTGCCAGAAACAGTCACCAGAAGCATAGTAACACTCAAAGTACTATGCTGATAATTATTATTCTCCACACTAGATTCTTTAAAGAAAAAAGAAAGTTGTTGAAGGAAAGGTGATTTCAAAAATTAAACCTAAAGTCTTTCAGAGGGTATTGACTTGGCCTCCAGAAAACAAAATGCTTAAGAGAACTTAAGAAACTTAAGAAAACAATTTGCTCTTGAAAATTAAAATTGAAAACTAATAAAACAATCAATGGGAAATTATGATAGAAAGTAGGAAGAAATATCTCAGAAAGTGTTTCAAAAGGCAAAGAAATGGAAAAGAATAACAAAAAAATTAGTAATGAAAAATTAAAGACTTGGAAAATAAATCCCAGATGACCAAGAAATCTAGATCTAGAAAGAGAATGGAGTGAGAGGATGGAGGAAATTATCAAGACACAGTACTTTGAAAAGTCCAAGAATTGCAAAACAAATTTCCATATTGAAAGGGCCACTCAAAGTACATACACAATGACCAAAAGCAAGCCTGCATTAAAATATATATTTGTGAGATTTTAAAACACTTAGATTTAAAATATAAAACCAAAATCTCCCCGAGAGAAATAAAAGCAACAGCAGGTAAATGAAGAATGGACATTGCTTAAGAAAGAATGAGAATCATAATTATATCAAAAAGTAGACCATAGGACTGAATATAAAAGTGGAACAATGAAGATTCCAGACCAAATATAGGAGAATGCTTTGTGACCTTTACATAGGTAAGTATTTTTTAAACAGTATTCAAAATGTTCTAAGAATTAAAAAAAAGCATATATTTGACTTCATTGTCATTGTTAAGTGCCCTAGAGTCAGATCTGACTCAGTGACCCTATGAATAACTGAAGTAAACACTACCCTATTTGACAGTGCTTCTCTGCTATTTATAGGTTAAGTAGCATCATATATGGGAGAAGGATGTGGCAATCCCACTCCTGACGCAATCCTGAAACAATCAGCCATTGAAAATCCTATGAGGGTCACTATGAGTTGGACACAACTTGATGGCACCAAACAACAACAAAAACAAGCATTATATATACCACTAACAGTGCATAAGCAAGTCGTGGGCTTTGAGAAGATATTCTTGATACATGTATCTGACAAATAACTTATATCCAGAATATACAAAGAATTCCTTCAAACAACAAATGAGAGGAAGAGAGAGAGTGAAAGAGAGAGAGAGAGAAAAAAAGAAAGAAGAAAGAAAGAAAGAAAGACCAATATTTAAAATGGCAAAAAGCAGGATGCAGTGGCACATGCCTATAATCCCAGCAACTAAAGAGACTAAGACAGGAGGATGGCAAGTTCAAATACAGGCCCAGCCTGCACAACTTAGCTAGACCCTGTCTCAAAATTTAAGAGCACTTGCATAGCATATGCAAAGCCCTGGGTTCAATCTCCAGTACTGAAAAAAAAATACATACATATATATATATATATATATATATATATATATATATATATATATATATATATATATATATGGGCTGGGATTTAGCTCAGTTGGTAGAGCGCTGCACTGCAGTCTCTGAGGTCCTGAGTTCAATTCCCAGCACCGCAAAAACGGGAGAAGGACCTGGCAATCCACTCCCAAGGCAATCCCAAAACAGTCTGCCATTGAAAACCCTATGAGGGTCGCTATGAGTTGGATTCCGACCCGACAGCACCTAACAACAACCATATATATATATATATATATATATATATATATATATATATATATATATATATATATATATGTGTGTGTGTGTGTGTGGCAAAATATTTAAATAACTACTATGTTGGGAAGATATGAAGCAACTAGAACTCTAATACATTATGGAAAGTGGTTTATATATTTTAGGAAACTGTCCAACTGTCTGGGAGTACTTGTGACTCTGAGAGCCAGCAAGTCCACTCCCAGGTATTTATTTGAGAAAAATGAGTATGCATGTCCTCTAAAAGACATGCACAATAATATTCATAACAGCTTTATACATAGTAGCCAAATCTGGAAACAACTCAAATGTCCAACAGAACTGATCAATTGCAGAATACTACATAGTATAAAGACAAATGAACAACTAGTACTTATAATGACATAGGGAAAACTAAGAGACATTTTATTGAGCAAAAGAAATCATACACAAAAAAGTATGATTCCAGATTTGAATTTCAAGAACAGATTAAACTGCTGAGCATGGTGGTGTACACCTGTAATCTCAGCACTGAGGAGCCAAAGATAGGAAGATCACAAGTTCAAGGCCAGCCTCTGGTACGTAGCAAGACTTTGTCTAAAAGAGAGGGAGAGAGAGAGAGAGAGAGAGAGAGAGAGAGAGAGAGAGAGAGCAGGAAAGCTATTCTATGGTGATATAAGCTGGATAATGGGTTAGCCCTAAGTGGTAGCACATAGAAATCTTCTGGGTTCCCTGTCTAGATGGGCTTACATATGTAAGAACATGTCAATCTATACATTTAATATTAATTGGTTTACATTTTGACATTTTATAAGATTATCCCTCTTTTTAAAGAAAAAGAACTGGGTGGGGGCGGGGGGGGGGCACCAGAATGCTAATATAACATTAAAACCTAAAACACCCTGAAGGAACACCTTCAAAATTCCAACGGAATAGTTGCTTTAAATCTAGAATTTCAGACCCATCCAAATTTCCAGTCAAGTGTAAAGGTAAATAAAGGCTTTTTCAGATGAGCAGGGACTTGAAAAACATTTAATTCCATTGCACCTTTCCTTATAAGCTTTCAGAAGATCTCCACCAGATATGAGAGTACCCAGGGGATTCAGAAAACAAGGGATCTAGCCAGAGTGGAGGAGGGAGGGCTATGGTGGAAGGTATTCAGCAAAAGGAAAAGGGCACAATTGAAAGATAACCACGTATGTGTGAGCATTCAGAAAGAAAAAAAAATTAATGTAGTATTCAGAAAAAAAAGAAACGAATAATTGTGTCAAAGAATTCACAAATGATTAGAAATGATTATTGACTCTAGAAGAAATAAAAATGGTATTATAAAGTATTATATTCTACTTGGATATAAATTAATCATATGATTCATAATAAAGCTGTAATATTATAAATGCTGATAATTGGTGCAACCAAAAATATCACTGTTCGGTGAGGATAGGCGAAGAAAATACAAGGAGATCCAAGACAGCTAAATCTTCACATACATAAAGAAAGAACTAATAGTATAAATTATTATACAAATATGATACAAATAAGGGAACAGCCATCAAACACAACTGCCAATTTTTAAATGGATAAAGGATAGGAGTTATGTAGAAGGCCAGATGTCACATTTTAAGTCTTTCAGACTAAGAATTTTTAAGAAGCAGGAGAAATTTGAACATATGCTGGGAAGAAAAGAATGACAGGATTCTCTGAATCCTGACAGCTGTTCATATCCTGGCGGACAGGAAGCAGACAGAACTTGTAAACAACATTTAAAAGGAGAATGAAGAAGAGTCTGCGAAGATGGTTAAGGAGGCAGCACCAAAGAGGAAGGAAGAGAACCAGAGGAAGCCTCCCCAACCCCAGAACCAGGATGCAGTGGCACTGGATGTCAAAGGGAGGGTTTCCCAGAGCACTTGTCAGTGATGAGTCAAAGCTTAGGGTGGAGATTTTAACTGAGGAGCTGTGAATACCTACATCCATTTATAATCATCCTTTACACATGTAGGCCAAGACCTCAAGGTGGTTCTGGAATGGTTAGAGGCTGGGCAGCAGCTTGCCCTGGAGCCCTGCCAGAGGAGGTAGGTACACACCTGACTATTGGGAGCACCTAGAGCCAATAAGGTCTTTGAAAAATTGCTTGGCTTCCCCAGTAGTTCCCTGGCTATGAGCCCCATATCTGTCTTTGCCCCCTGCCCTATGGGCAGTGGCCTTGAGGTCTAATTTCAAGAGTGTGAGTGCAGGCTCCCCTCCTCTGCTCACTGTGGCTTCCATCTAGATACCCTAATTTTTCATCCTGAAACTCTTGTCCTTTGCCTCTACCTTTCTCTAGGTGCCTGGCCAGGTACCCCCCACCTCCTCCTGGAGTACTGATGCATCTGCTGACACATTTGCAGGGAAAGATCATAAAGCAGAAGTGGCTTCCCCTTTCCTGAGAGAAAACCAGCCCAACACTTGTGGGGATTTACAGCCAGATAATACAGTCATGGGTATGTTGATCAATACATTCATTGTCCAATTGAAAATAAAAGGCACTAATCTTTAGAATAGGGCTGGGGTTTAGCTCAGTTGGTAGAGCACTGTGCTGCAGTCTCTGAGGTCCTGAGTTCAATTCCCAGCACCACAAATACGGGAGAAGGACCTGGCAATCCACTCCCAAGGCAATCCCAAAACAGTCAGCCGTTGAAAACCCTATGAGGGTCACTACGAGTCAGATACCAACTCAACGGCCCCTAACAACAACAATCTTCAGAATAGAAAGGAAGGTGGTAAGAGAGGTCTTAACAGTGTTTTCAGGCTGGTAACTGAATAGACCCAAAAGTTCTGGAAGTATAGAAAGAAAGGACACATAAGAAAAATGCCATTACATGGAACTTATAAAATGATGGACATACCAAAGATACATATGGATAATCTGACCAGAGAGATGATTTGAGCAGAAACGTAGTTATCTTGCAGAAGCTGATGGGACAGGGAGAGTCATTAATAATCAAGGGAAGCTGCTTAAGGGTAGGCAAATCGGGCTGTTATTCCATTCATGATACTTATTGAGTGTTTACTATGTGTTATACTTATTTTACCTATGTTAGCTCAGTTAGTTCCCATGAAAACTCTGCAAAATAATGACAATAAGGAAACTGAGGCAAAGGAACATACAGAACTTGCTCCAAAGACTCATGGCTGATGGAGCTGGGGTTTGAACCTAGGCAGTAAATCTCCACTGCTGCACTCCCAAGGTTAAACTGTAACATGAGAAACCAGACTGAGAAGCCTTCCTGTCTCTGTAAGGAATATATTATAGAACCCAGAGAGCTGACCAAGGAAGTGAGCCCAGACACAGGCGCCAACAGAGTAGAAAATCCTGACAGAAAATTCTGTGGCTAGTCACACTGGAATAGACACAGTTACTAAACAAGGCAAAGGTAAGCAATTTTTTTGGGGGGGTGGCATAGAATCAACCTCAGTGCTCAATCATGGGGTATATAAGTTAGCTTTTTCATTACTGTAACAAAATACCTGACAAAAACAACTTAAGGGAGGATGAGTTTATCTTAGCTCACTGTTTCAGAGGTTCAGTCCACAGTTGCTTGGCCCCATGTGCTTGGGTAGAACATCATGGCTGTGGGAGCATGTCACAAAGGAGAAGTATATACATCATGGTGAACAGGAAGCAAAGAGCACGTATAAGACTGGGCTAAGGATAATATACCCCCAAGGACCCACTCCCAGTGACCCATTTCCTCTAACCAGGTCCCACGTCCCAAAGTTCCCACAAGTTTGGGGTGGACTAAAATCTGTACCCTATAGACTAATCCTGAAAGGTTACTTATCCTGACATAAATTGTAACCTTAAAACATCCAGTGGTATAACATTCAGGGGGGAAATGTGAAGTACATTTTAATAAATTGCATCTGCCATTTAGGAGGCTTTGTATCCATTTTTAAGGAAAATTCTTCCCAACTACCCATATCTGAGCATGCAAGACTGTAGCTAAATTTTACTCCAAAAGCAAAGAGTTTTCCAGGTGAAGCCAAATGCACCTTTAGAGAATTCAGAACAGCAATACCACAAGTTTTGTTGAAAAGAATTCCCACTATTTGTTCAGCATCTGCACCACAGTCTTCATCCTGAATTGTTTTCAAATCCTGATGCATTTGAAAATCAATCCAAATGCCTCCCCACCAGCCCTTCTCCCTTCTAGTAAAATTTGTTAAGCAATAAACATTATTTATTGGGAGACTTCAGATGAAACCAGTCAAATTCACAATACTGCAGACACATCAAAGGAATCAGCATGCCTGCCTCACATTTCTTCACAGGGAGGGTCACTGAGATCTGTTGTCCCCAGGACATCACCTCTCCCAGGAAGACGTCTTAGATCAATATGGAGTGAGACATTTGCAGAGCTGAAACACTGGCATTAAAAAGCCATGTGGTTCAGCCACAGTCTCTTGGACTCTTGGGTCTCAGCACAAGACATGCAGATAAGGCCAGATTTCACAGCTGGCTCCTGAAGGCACCAAGCTTCCAGCTGTATTGCCAAAGGCCTAAAGCAGTAAGCTGAAGGTTCTTGTTGACCCTGACTCATCCAGTGTAGAAGGACATCCTGGTGATGGTGATACAAGAGCTTCTCCAAGCCTCCCTTGAGTGTTCTGAAAAGCATTATCCTACCCAAAGGGGACAAAAGTCTCTTTGGAAGCATTTCTCCTAGACTACTCAGAGATGAAGACAAAATCCATAACACATGGAAAGACCAATAGCCCACGCACTGCTGATTGATATTATCTGAGTGTTCTGCTTTCAAAAACATTTTGTTTATAAAAGGAAAATATGTTCCCATCACTAATTCTCCCTAGAGCAAATCATCTGCCCCCTCATGATCTCAATAACCTCATCTGTAAAATGAAGAGTTGAATTAAATGAATGTTGACATCCCATACCATCTAGTAATGACAACTGTCAGAAGTGGTCACATAAGTCAGGCACTGTGGAGCACACCTATAATCCCTGTAACTTGGGAAGCAGAGGCAGGAGGATTGTGAGTTTGAGGCCAGAGATAGCCTGAGTAGCTCAACAAGACCTTATCTCAAAATAAAAAATAAAAAAGGGGCTGATGGTGCAGCCCAATTGCAGAGCACTTGCAAAGTATGTGTTAGGCTTTGGGTTCAACCCTCAAGTACTGCAAAAACCAACAATAAAAAAAGTGACCACACATTTATGTGGTTCAATACACATACCCACTCACTCTGCATACACACTCACAAACATTGATTCATTCATTCATTCATTCAACAGATTTTTATTGCTTGCTATATCCCAAACAGCCTGCAGCCATTGCACTGTGGCATCTAAGCTAAGCAGGATCAGGCCTGGTTAAGTACTTGGTTGGGAGACTGCTTGGGAACACCAGATACTGTAGACTTGGGAGACGGATCCGGCAATCCACTCCCAAAAATCAATCTGCTATTGAAAACCCTATGAACAGCAGAGAAGCACTAACAATAGTGTTGTATGCCTGTTGTACGTAGGGTCACTATGAGTCAGATACCAACTCAATGGCGTCTAACAACAACAACAGTATATCCCAAACATTCTTCTAGGTGCTGAAAATACAGTGCCAAACAAACACAGACAAGCCCTACTCACATAGGCCTTACTTTCCAGAGGTGGCAAAAGCAAAATAATAAACAAATACATGTCATATGGTAACAATTGCTACAGAGAAAAATAAAACAAGATGGAGACTGTGAGAGTTGGATATGACATTATATTTGA
Organism: Pedetes capensis; assembly: GCA_007922755.1. Classification (NCBI taxonomy): domain Eukaryota; kingdom Metazoa; phylum Chordata; class Mammalia; order Rodentia; family Pedetidae; genus Pedetes; species Pedetes capensis. Next base: position 10,317 of record VMDO01001503.1, read on the forward strand.
TTATAGGATCAGAAAAGGCCCATCTGAATAAGGTGACAACAGAGCAGAGCTCTGAAAGACATATGGAAAAGGAGGGATATTCACAGCAAGGGGGTTTGGGGCTTCCTTGTTGTTGTTGTTGTTAGGTGCCGTCGAGTCGGTATCCGACTCATAGCGACCCTTATAGGGTTTTCAATGGCTGACTGCTTCGGGATTGCCTTGGGAGTGGATTGCCTGGTCCTTCTCCCATTTTTGAGGTGCTGGGAATTGAACTCGGGGCCCCAGAGACTGCAGTGCAGCGCTCTACCCACTGAGCTAAATCCCGGTCCTGGGGCTTCCTAGGGGAAATAATACCATGTGCAGAGGCTGTGAGAGGGACTCATCTTGGCCTAGTCAATATTCATAGAACAGCAGAGATACCAGCATGGCTGACAGAGAAGTCAGAAGATCACCAGTGGTTCCCAAAGCCTTGCTGTTACTCTGAGTGAGATGGGAAACCACTATAGGGTTCTGGGTTTGGAGTCACATGATCTGACATACCTATCTACAGAACTGTTCTCACTGCTCTATGTGGCAAAGAGACTTAGAGGAGCAAGGGTAGAAGGCAGGAGGCCACTGCAACAATCCACATGACGAGCGGGAGTGGCTTGGTCCAGGTGGAACAATGGGGCTGATAAGTCTGGGATATATTTTGAAGGTAAAATCAATAGTATTCACTACTATGCAGTATATGGAGTGAGAAGAGCAAGAGAGGAGCCAAAGAGGATGCCAAGATTTTTCACTTAAATAAGTAGAATGATGAAGTTTCCATTTACTGAGCTGGGAAAAAATGATGGAACAAATCTGTCTGAGGTAGAGGGAGATAAGCATCTGGATGTTTAATTTTAGGTATGTGAAGTTTGAGATGGCTTTTAGACATTGTATGAGAGAATGATGTTAACACCACAGGCTTCCAAGATCTTTGGAGAATAGCTTAAAATACATTCCCCTGTGAAAATGCTCACATCTTTTCCTTGGGAACTCCCTAGAGACTAATTGTGATATGTGACATGCTGAAAGACGTTTAACAATCTATTCTTCAGGGAGAAAAATAAATCCCTAATTTGTAGCATTTGCCAATTTCTGTGGTGTAAATACTCCCACCATGACCATTGTCAAGACACCAAATGCAGGGAGAAGAGATGCCCTCCTAAACCAGTAGGAGCAGCAAGCTCCAGCACCCACACATACACACACACACACACACACACACACACACACACACACACACACACACAGTGGCCTCTTCCCTAACCCTCCTACTCTCTCCTCAAAAGACACAGAAAGAAGTAGGAAGAGCTTTGGAAGGAGGGGAGTGATGGCTTTAAGACAAGTTGTTATCCTTTAAACACCTTTGCAGGGATTTTGAAAACACAGGTTGTGAGAAAGCCTGAGGCATTTCAATTATAAACAGCTGCCTTATTGTAACACGTAGTTCCAGATCTGATTTTAATTATCTCTAATGTAAAACAAATTTCCTCTCCTGTTTCAGTGGGGGGTAGAGCAGGACAGGGGAGGATGAGATCCCTAGTCCTGCCCATGGTCCTCAAAGTCGTTTTTAAAAAGAAGAATAACATCTTCTCTATATTTTTTTCTGGTTTCTGAGCCCAGTATTCCTTTCTGAATGAGTCAGTGAATAGCTAAATTGCTTGCAAATTTGGGGTGAGAAAAATTTTTTGCTCTAGGCTGTAACCTGCTCCTGAAGAGGAATGACATTAGGTTTGCATTAACTAACTCTTGTCCGGTCAGCAAATTAATTCCTAGGAAAGGCATTATTTCTTCACTCACCCTGGGATTCTTAATCTTTTCTGCATTTTATAATTACATGAGGACATTTTTTTAAAGATGCTAATGCCCAAGCCCACACCAAGAGATTCAGGTTTGATTGGTCTGTAGAGAGACCAATCCCCCTCCTGATTCTAATATAGCCAGGGCTGAGAACCACAGGCCTAGAAGTGCAAGGAATAAGTGGTTGGTTAAAATCAGCCTGGTTTGTTCATGGTTCATGGTTGTTGAAAGAGCAGGCTCAGGTAGAGTAAGCAGCTCAGGAAAGTGCACTAGCATGGGGCCAGGAAGCGGCCAGGGTTCTAGTCCTACTTCTGCCATTTGTCATATGTCATTGGAAAAGCCATGGAACAATATGGCCTACAGAGTTTAGGACAGATGGCTTCTAGGCTCACTCATCCCCTGACATTCTCTATCTACTAAAATAGGGAGTTATGTCATAGGAGTGTCACTTTGGCATCCACTAAAGAAGCCACCTGTAGGGCCTGAGGCATGTTTCCATGGGGAATGGCAGCCATGGATCCTGTTGCTTGCAACGAAGCAAAGAGCTGCTAACTATCTGGATCAGGAATGCCTGAGCAAAACAAGTCTGGACCAAATGATTTGCCCCAAATAAAGCCTTTGTCTGGGATTGATGGTCAAGCTGATACACAAGCCTAGCTTTTCTCAGTTCTCATACCTGAGTGGAGTGTCCTGGTTTTCTGGCCTCATGGTGATGCAGCAGAACTAACATTCTTCAAAACCCTGAAATTTCACATAGGTCCTGCCTAAATAATAAATAATTTAATAATACATAATTTAAAAATAAAGCCACCAAAGGTCAATTAAGAACTGTAGTCTACAATCAAATAATATTTAACAGTCTGATCTTTTGACTTATTAACAATTAATGGTCAGTTACACCAAAACTCTCATTATAGACTCTACATGTTCTCTTCCCTGCCCTATCTTCTCCCTCTACCCTCACAGGTTCTCTCTGACTCACACAGAGACAGCAACTTGGGGATCACAAGGAACAGAGCAAATACAACAAGGAAAGAAAGCAGAGTGGATGGAGCATGACAGCAAGGGCTGGTGGCCCAATGGAAAGGCAGACACCTAGGAAGTAACTTTCTCCAAAGAGGACAAGGGGACCAAGGTTACAGGGAGCTCTTTCCTGAAGGGTGAGGTCCTGCCCAGGTGAGCCCCATAGGATGTGCTGATGACACTCCTTGAGGGCGACAGCCACTGAGGGAGTCCCATATGTCTCCAGGTGGATCATGGCCTCCACTGCCTGTGCTACAGATACTTCCAGCCCCATCCCGATCCCTGTGGAGTCCCTGGGGGAGCTGGAAAGGAAGCAATGCTGATCCGCCAGTGGCAGCAAAGGCTTTGGATTAAGGAAAGCAAACTGAATGGAATGAAAGCTTTGTCTTTTAAATCCCCCCAGGCAGTTTCCCAAAAGAATAACAGCAATAACAAAAAAAAAAGAAGAAGAAGAGGAGGAGGAGAAGATATGTTCAGGGGCTTCAGTTTGGAAGACCAGATGGGGGAAGCAAATAAATTCAATGTTTTCAACAAGGTCAATGCTGCCAAACTAGACAGGGGAAGGGCTTCTCTGTTTTCCTTACCTCTCTTCTCATCCAAGAACACACGTTATGAATTTCATGGAAATAGATGGTGGAATGACACCATCTATTTTTTAATCCACCTGTTAACCCTTTTCCAAACACAGTTGCAGTTTAGCGGATCTGGTCTCTTGCTTATGCTGGACCCTCTGCCTGACGAGCTCCTTCTCATCTCTTGGGAGCCAGGTCAGATGTCCCCTCTTCTGTGAGGCCTCCTTCCCTCTCTGGCCAGAGTCTATGACCCCTTCTCCTTTGTCCCCAAGGCCTCATGCACCCTCTCCAAAGACATGCTGCCATACTGTCATCTAGCTCTAAGCCTGTCTCCCCAAGGAACAGGGAACTCCAAGGAGGGAAAAGCTAGGGCCTTGCTCCTTTTCTCATCTGAAGTACCTGATAAATGCCCACAAAGGGAATGGACAGGTGCCCGGGGAATTCAGAGCGGCAACTGGTCTGGAAAGGAAACTGTCCACTTGAGAGCTGCCAGCCCAGGGACAGACTTTGCTATAGGCCACGAGTCATCTTTTCTGGAAGTTTAGAAGAGCTGTCAGCAAGATCTCTGCCAGTCTCCTTTTTGTCTCTCTCTATTTATACCCTGGGGCCAGGAGATGGGAGGAGGCTGTCTGAACTCAAGGACAATGGTCACCAAGCAATATCTTCTCTGCATTAATTCTTGGCAAGAAGCCCCCAAATTTAGGTTTCCTCTGGAGAGTAGCCACTGAGAGAGGGAAATTCCTTTTCTAAAAAATTCTTCTATAATTTTCAAGGAAATGGACAGAAACTTTAAATACCTGCTTTGTAGTTCTTAAGTTACCAAAATTCACCCTTAAGCAAAAAGACTGTAGGTATTGCAAAAGCCACTGCCTCAAAAAATTTCAGGAGGTTACTGGAAAGGGAATGGGAAAAAAAAAAAAAAAAGGAACGAAACTACAAAACTGAAGGTATTAAGAAGGTATGATTTAAAAAAAATTTTTTTTTTAATCAGGAAAGAGGATGTAAAATCACCAGCCTACCTAAGTGTTTTTACTGTAAAATGGAGCAAGTAAAAAAGAGCTTAGAAAATACTTGTGTTTATACGTAATGGATCTAAACACACACACACACACACACACACACACTAGTATGTATTAACCCAACTTGCTAAAACCTCAATGTGTTCCCTTTCCTCTAAAGAAGCAAAGGCCACAGTTATTAAGAACACACAATTGAGTGCCATGCAGACTTGAGTTGAATCCCACCAAACAGCCGACCATCTGTGTGACCCTCAGCAACTTTTTCAGCTTCTCTTGCTATAAAATGGGGCTGTCATGAGGTTTATTAGACATGTAAAAGATGTCCCTACAGTGCCAGGCACAGGAGATCAAATAGGAAATGGTGACAGTGTTAGTAGTAGACACCTTCAGAATCATTACCACCACCACCACCATCATCATCATCATCATCATCAGAAAGCAAATGAACATTGGGAATTTGGGGAGAAAGGAAAACATCCAGGTTGCATGAAGAACTTCTTGAACTTTCCTCTATAGCTTCATTGTCTACTGATCAAATGCACTGGTTTTTCTCTTTAGGCTCCTCAGTAATAAAAGAAAGATCCTATTATGATCATAGAATTTATAAGGAAGAGTATTAACACATTTGATCAAGCTTTTCAACCAAAGAGCTGAGACAAAAAAAGGATTCTCTTCTCAATATTCAATTACCAGCAAAACCTTACACCCTAGAAGCTTAGTTCTGTCAGGTCAAATTGTTTATTGGTTTCAGGAGGCCTGAGGGACCACCTAAATACAGATTTCTTTCCATGAATCACATCAGAGAGTCTCTAATTATTTATGTCTCTTAAAGTCTGGAAGGATAGAACACATACCTCAAAATGAGGCAGTTTTTTTGGCATTTTTATGAAGCATCGGTGTCAATCAATAACCCCAAGTTCATGAATTTAATATCTATTGCTGAAGACAGCACTCTGCCACCAGAGGCTTGAAAAACTCAGCAGGACCAAGTACTCCTCAATTTTATAATAGGTTTTCAAAGGCCAAAACCCAGATATTTAAATACAGCATATAGAGTATGAGTTTGTGTGTGCACACACACGCTCATACACGTGCACGTGTGTGTGTGCTAGAGGATAACTAGCCAGGCCTCACACCTGGCTCAATATGTCATGTCAAATATACTCCCACCTTGCACAAGTCAGTTCATCTATCCTGAAAAAGAAAAACTTAAACCTAGCCAACTTAAAAGTATCCGTACCAATCATCAGGAAGACACAAATAAATTTAAAAGGCACACTTCTACAACCTTCATTTTTTATCTGGCTTTAAAATGAATAATATATATTGGCATTTGGGTTCAGGATTTCTTGTTTCTTTTTGTAGCTAATCAATATTTAACATCTCTTTGTAAATAGCAATTACAATACAACAGCACGCCAAAATCACAAGACTAATTAATGATTGCCAAATTATACTGAGTAGGAAAAAGAAGCTATGCTTGGATGAAAAATATGCTGGGTAATGGAGTGGATAAAGGTAGATAATTGGGTGCTGGCCTATCATGTCTATCTTTACATTATATATGTGAGCATATGTAGATACATAATTTTGATGTTCATATACCTGTAGCAAATGAACTCCCAAATTATATATCCATGCATGTATGTATGTCTAGGTATACATTTACGTGTGCCTATAAAAGTGGGGTTGAGACATATAGATTCCTATGGAAAAGCTTGTATATGTGTGCACCTATGTATACATAGAAAGGCATCAAAAATTCATGCTTGTGAACAATTTATGTGTGTGTGTGTTCTTATGAAGCTTCATCCTCACAAAAGAACTTGTCTCATGAGACCTCTCTGTGCTGACATCCAGCCTTGTTTTAGGAAACATGTTTTCCATTTATATGGTTTATTATCCCCTGGTTGTTTCCTTCCTCAAATAAAGAAATGCTGAACCTACAGCTCCTTCCCTCCTCCCTCCACATCACCTGCATCGCTGGGGAAGGCCAAGCCTCCACGCTCTTGTAGGAACTTCACTCCCACCATCCCACTCTGTGCATGTCCCAGAGGAGCCTGTCCCAACCCAAGGTGACTGTCTCTGTGAATGCCAACTCCTTCCTCCTAAGGCCCTCTCTCTGCCATAGCAGAGGAGAGATTTGGTGGGAAGGCTCATTCAGGAAGCCTCTGTGGTACATGGGACATCTGGATCCAATAATGCCTTATAATAAAGTACCTCCTGTAGCCAGGGATCAAGTCACATCCCTGATGGTCATGGTGGAAGTCATCTGTCTCCCTATGTTACAGGGTCTCTTAACAGGGTGTGGATTTAAACTCTAACTTCTCTATAAACATGGTCCTGCTGCCCTTGAAAAAATGTCTGTTGAGGGACCCTGTCCTATACATGCCACCCTCCTTAGGCCAGATGGGTGGTCAGCCTTGCCCTCATCCTCCGTCTCCCTTTAGCTTGAGGCTCTCTCCTGAGCATAAAATGCAATGTTTTTTCCACTCTCCACTTCCTCAGCTCTTGGGAGACAAAGGGAAGAATGACTTTGGTGTCCACAGCTGTGCCACCTCATTGCCATCCATGCTTTGAGCAGGGTCAGCAGCTTCTCCCAGTGTGCCCAAGGCACTTGTCTTTAAGATGACTCCACCACTCCAGCTGCCCACTCAAACCTCTTCCAGGACCTCCCTCATACCTGCAATCCCCAGGTCTTGGCCCACAGATCTTCCCATGCCCAAATGAGACCTAAATCTTAAATTCCCTTCCAACCCTCTCTGTTGTTGTTGCTGTTGTTGTTGTTGTTGTTGTTGTTGTTGTTAGGTGCCAACCAGTCCGGTTGAACTCATAGTGGCCCTCACAGGGTTTTCAATGGTTGATTGTTTCAGGATTACTTTCAGAGTGGACTGTCACGTCCTTTTCCCATTTTTATGGTGTTGGGGATGGAACCTGGGTTCTCAGAGAGTGCAGGGCAGCACTCTAGCAATTGAGTGAAACCTTAACTCTCTCCACTCTCATCAAAAATGTATCAGTATTTTGAGTCCTATGTCTCTAAAGGTAAAGGGTGATAACCTGTTACTTGATTAATCCAATTGTTGCCTGATGCATTTGCTGATTAAAGGATTATCTTTATCGAAAAGAAAAGGTAAAATTAGATAAGTATCATTTCCTTTTTCTTTTCTTTTCTTTTTTCCCACAGTACTAGGGATTGAATCCAAAGCCTTACACATGCTAGGCTAATGCTCTTATCACTGAGCTATATCCCCAGCCTAGATCGCAAAATCAGAGGTAAGATTCTAAGAATGTGAAGAGAAGTCAATAGAGGGTAGAGTAATATACTGGCCTTCTTATGCCACCTCAGGTACATGGTCACCAACTCTATCCCCAGCAAAGCAAGGAGGGCTAGATGACCATGGGAAAGCACTTCTCCAAAAAGTCAAGGTTAGAAGTTCCTGACCCTTATTCCCACCAGCCCTTTCTTAGAACCACACATGGAGCCTTTCTCACGCCCACATGGAGGGTGGGCTTCTTCACCCTGTGGAAGGGGAATCCATCATACAAACAGCACTCCAGGGGCCAACAAGCCTCCTGTGCTTCCCCTGGGGCACCACAGAGGAGCCAGAATACATGGAGCTCAGAGAGGCCAAGTAATCAAAAACACTTTTGGCAGGAAAATAAGGGCCATCAGAAGGCTAATTTAGATTCTGTCTGGCTGACTTGAGTCTGGAAGGAACAGAGAATGAGCAAGGAAATTGTGTAGTGAATTGTCAGAAGGCAGGAAAGACCCAAGGCCTTGGTCTTAATCATGTTCCATGTGAAGATGTTCTGGCATGGTGCATGCCTGAGACCTGCCAAACCTTGAGTAATGGGAACAAGCAAAGGGGGAAAGAGAGGGAGGGCTGAGAGTGACTGGTGGGGAGAGGGAAGTCAGCCTGTGTCTAGGTGGTGCCAAACATCTGGGTAAGTTGTAAAATGTTTAAGCCAATAGCTTGCCATTTTGTGTCTAGAACTGCAAACATATCACCTGAAAATATCTAGCTCACATCATTGTGATTTTGTTTTGTTTCATTCTTCAGAGTTTGTGCAGATGTTTGAGCATTCCTTGAGGGCATAACCAAGATTTATTTATTTTCTTGCACTTAATACCTGTCTGGTCCCTAGTAGGTACTCTGTATATGTTTGAGGAAGAGGGGGGGTATGAAGAAGCCACATACAGATGACCTCCAAAGTTAATGACAAAATAACCAAATAATTTATTGACCAAACTAGGATAACTTTGACGGGAAAGGAAAGCACCAACACTGGCCCAGGAAAACCAGGCCATGTGGTCACCCAACTGAATGGCCAATTATGTGTAGAAGAATGAGGCATTAGAAAGGAGGTGCTTTTGTTGTTATTTTCCAAATGCTATAAGTTAGCTTGGAGTGCATGAGAAACAGCAGGAATGTCAATGGGACTGGAGCAGAGAGAAGGAGGCAGAGAGGGAACATGAAGCGGGAGAGGTCCATAGGAATTAAGACTTCACTCCAGGTGTGATGCTATGTTAGTCAACTATTGTCACTGCAGCAGAAAAACCAACCCAGACAAACTTATGGGGAAAGAGGTTTAGTGGGAGCTCACAGTTAATCAGTCCATAATGGCTGCATGACAGGTCTGGCAGCAGTGGCAGCAGGCCCTGTGTCTGATGACTCCATGGCATGGAAGACCAGGAACAGAGAGAGCAGGGCTTCAGGTCCAGGGCAAAAAATTCCAAAGGCCTGCCCCCAGTGACTCACTTATGCCAAGCTAGACCCATCTCCCAAAGCTCCACAACCTTCCAGGACAGCACCACTAGTTGGCAACCAAACATGAAAGCACATGATCTTTGGGGGATACTTTACTTTCAAACTATGACACATGAGGATCCAAGGGTAGTGGTTATTTAAGTAAGTGATAATACCTGATATATGTTTTAAGAAATCTGACTTGTTGCAATGTAGAAAATAAGTCATAGGGTATAAGGGTACCTGTGTTAGTTTTCTATTGTTGTGACAAAATACCTGAGAAAAACAACTTAAAGGAGGAAAGATTTATTGGTTTCAGAGTTTTTGTTGTTGTTAGGTGCTGTCGAGTCATGTCTGACTCATAGCGACCCTCATAGGGTTTTCAATGGCTGATGGTTTCAGGATTGGCTCGGGAGTGGATTGCCAGTTCCTTTTCCCATTTTTGTGGTGCTGGGAATCGAACTCGGGACCTCAGAGACTACACAGCAGCAGTCTACCAACTGAGCTAAATCCCTGCCTGTTCAGAGATTTTAGTTCATGGTAATTTGGCTGGGTTGTTTCCAGGCCATGGTAGGGCAGAACATCATGGTGGGGAACATGTGTGGAGAAAAGCTACTCACTTCATGGCAGCCAGGAAGCAGAGAGAAGGGGCTGGAGATCCACTCCCTTCAACTAGGTCTCACCTCCTAAGTTTCCATCACCTCCCAATAGCTCTTAAAATTATGAATGCATCAATGGATCAATACAATGATGAGGTCAGAGCACTCATGATGCAATCACTTCCCCAAAGCCCCACTTCTGAACATTGCTGCACTGGGGACGCCTTCAACGCATGTGCCTTCTGGGGAACATTCTAGATCCAAACCACATTAGCATCAGGCCATCGTGGTTGTCCATTGGAGGATGGTGGCTTGAAATGATGAGTATTGGGAAGGGTTTTGCAGAGGAAATGGAAAAAAGGGACTAGTTTCAGGATAACTGCTCTAGGCTAAGTAAGATGTGAGGTTTTGCTGATGAAATGGATATGATTGATAAGGAAAAGATGACAGTTAAGATAGAGCTGGAGACACCAGCTGGGTAGATGATGGTATTCTTCCCTACCTGGGAAAGCCAGGGGAGGTCAGTAGTCTAAGAAAACCTTCACTGGCCTTCCTCTACAAGGAGTCACAACACAACCCTTGGACACTTTCTATAACTTTTTCTGTTGACCTCTTTCATGGCTCTGGTCATCCTCTGTAATTGTTTTATTTATGGGTTTATTTGGCTATTGATGGTCTCCTCCACCAGATTGCTAGTCCCTTGTAGATGAGGACTTTCCTTGTTCACCAACATGCCTTGCATAGTGCTAGTATCTAACACACGCTCCACAGATATTTTCTGAAAGGAAAACTAAGGTTTTCAAAACACTAAATTTTAGCTGTCAAATATGTTCTGGGACCAGCAAGCCATGGGACCTGGAACAAGCCATTGGGCCTCTCTGGTTCTCAGCTCTCATCATTACAGTGAGAGATTTGGATGAGATGCTCCCCAAGGTCCCTTCCAGCTCAATGTTCTAGCACATCTTCATTTTCAGTACCAGTCTTGTACCCAATGTCCTCTTTTTCTCAGAGCTCCATGTTAATATGCTATATGTCTATTCCTATTATTCAAGGTCTGGCATATGGCTTACATGCAATAAACCAGATAGCCTTTGCACTAAAAATGACCAATTCTGCAGTCCTCTGACAAAATAGTTCACAACCTTATTTTCTCCTTTCCTATTCTTTTTTCCAGCCCCATGACCAAAAAGGAACTTTGGAATGAGCTCATGAAGGCCGTTGCTCTGCCAACAGCTCTGTGATCTCTGGGCCTCCCGGATCTTGCATTTGGTGTTCCCAAACCCAACAACTCCTCTGACCTTTCCTCTCTCCATGTTCACAGGAGAGAGAGAGAGAGAGAGAGAGAGAGAGAGAGAGAGAACAGATAAAAGCAACTGGCAGCACTAAACTCCATGTTGCTCATTAGCTAAACAAGACCTTTTTCGCCTTCCTCTCACCCGGACCTTCGGTGAGGAAAGAATGCTCTCCCACCACGACCATCAACAAGGAAAGAACCCCCTTTCCATCTGATCACTGACGAAGCAAGAACTGTCTCTTTGTGACCACCAAGACCACCAACACAGGTGTTTGCCCCTGGAAGGCAAAAGTACCTGAAGCTTTTCCTTTCTCCCATCTCCCCTGGCATCCTGAGGGCCACAGGAGTCTGCCCCTCACCCAAGGGTCCTGAGTGAATTGTGTTTAGTATCTGTGTGCACAACGCACAGCCCGTCCAAACATCCAGGAGGGACCAGGAGGCATGCGCCCCACATAGAGTTGCTAAAGAGAACCTCCAGAGCTGCTAAAGAGAACCAAAACTCAGCCTAGGAATGTTTTGGAACCTCTGCATTTGGGCTGGGTTAGTGTAAAATTGCAGCACTACCTTCTATAGCTCCATTGAGTTAATCATACTTTGTGCCAGGGATCAGCCCCTTCCCACAGGAAAGCCCCTGAACACTGGGAACAGGGAGCAGAGTCTGAGCTTGACTCTCATGGCCCTGATGCACTGCTGGAGGCTCCACTCTGCCATGGCTTCCAACTATGGGTCCCAAGCCCTGTCCAATGTCCAAAGGCTAGGACTCCTCTTCTACTTCATCTTTCCATGTACTGTACAATTGGCCACCAATCTCTGGCCACATTCTGCTTCTGCCCCTTGCTTTACATGTGCTTTCATCTACTGTAGGTGCATTAACACTAATCACTCATGGAATCAACAAAAGCAAACCTTCACAAATTGACCAGCTTCCCCTATTCTGCATTTCTCTCCATCTTCCCAATTGACAGTTTATAGGCTGCTTCCAGCCCTCATGTGACCTTTCTCAGGCTAATCTAAGTCCGTTTTCTCCACTCATGAACTCCCATTCCAAGGCTCTTTTGGAAGCCCAGTAATCAGCCATACTGATAAACATATTCCTTGCTAAACACATTCTCTTGGTTGCCCTGCTGCTCCTAAATCTTTATTATACAGAGACATGGCCAAGCCCTCCAAATTCTCTTTAGTCTGGCTTTGCCCAATTTGAAGAAAAATTAACACACGTGGTAGCAGCCTCTAATGCCACCTTTGGACCCACAGAGCTGCCTCCCATGTCTGATTTTAACCACCATCACATCTCACTTGTACCTGCAACAGGGCCTGGTTATGTCTGTCTATAAGAACAGATACAGTTACTCTCAATAGCTATGATCCTGAAATCAAAGTCTGATCATACCATGCCTCTGCTCAGAATCCTACAGACTCCCTCTCATTCACCTCAGGTTAAAATCCAAAGTCCTCACAAAGGCCTAGAAGTCTCTTCACAATTGGAAGTTGCCTTAGTCTATTCATGCCACTATAATAAAATATTAAAAGTGGGGGTTGTTAAGCAACAGAAATTTATTTATTACAGATCTTGAAGCTGGGAAGTCTGAGATCAAGGCACCAGCAAGTAGAGTGTGTGGTGAGGGCTAGATCTCTGCTTTCAAGATGGCAATTTCAATGCTGATCCTCTGGAGGAGACAAATATATACTAGGCATGCTCCTGTCTTGGGACCTTTGCACCAGCTGCTCCTCTGCCTGAAACAAAACAGATACTTCACTCTCTCTACTCCTTCAAATCTGCTCAAATGGTCTATGTGAACCACTCCATTTACAATTTCAACCTCCATGGGTCCTCATATGGTGGAAAGGAAGGGATGGAAAGGGGCAGAGACGGGATAAACTCTATCATGCTTTGGATCTAAAATGTCTGCCAAAGTCCATGTCCTAAAGGCTTGGCTGCCAGCTGATAGGCTTTTGGGAAGTGATTGGATCATGAGGCCTCTGACTTCATCAATGGATTAATTCATTGGTGGGTTCATAACTTGATGGGCTATGAAAGGTGATGGAGACTTAGGAGGTAGGAGCGACTGAAGGAAGTAGATCCTTGGTGGCATGCCCTTGGGGATGCTGTCTTCTCCTGTCCACTTCTTCTCATTCTCCCCTGCTTCCTGGCTGCCGTGAGGAGGGCAGCTTTGATCCATCATGGTTTTCTGCCTTCACATGGTGCAGAAACAGTGGAGACAGCCAACTATGGACTGAAACCTCTCAAACTGTGAGTCAAAATAAATACTTCCTCTTTTAAATTGATTTTCTCAACTATTTTGTTGCAGTGATGAAAGCCGACTAACACTCATTCCCTCAAGACCTTTTATATGGCACTTAATCTCATTTATAAGGACAGAGCCCTCATGGCCTAATCATCTCCTAAAGGCCTCATTACTTAATTAATATTCAATGTATATTTTGGAGGGGACATAACACTCAAATCTTGCAGAGGTAAATTCAATTGTTATATACTAGGCATGTTTCTGTCTCAGGACCTTTGCACCTGCTACTCCTCTGCCTGAAACAATCTTCTCCAGATAAACAGATACTTCACTCTCTCTACTCCTTCAAATCTGCTCAAATGGTCTATATGGACCACTCTATTTACAATTTCAGCCTCCACAAATCCATCTAATTCCCCTTACCTTATTCTTTTATTTTCCTAAGTCACATTCTAATGCATTATAGAATTTACTTCTCCAGTATGCTATTCTTCATTTCTGTTTCCTCCAATGAAATTTAAATTCCAAGAGGATAGGAACTTGTGTCTCTTTTCTTCCATGATGAATCCTCAGTGCCTAGAATAGCACAGGACCTGGCATATACCATATATTCTCGAATTTAATTGATACATGAATCTAATCCATACTCAAGTTTTTGGTGATTTCTTAAATGGAAAAAAGCTAGTTCCCAATTCTGACTCACTCCTTTCCTTCAACTGCTCCTTGTCCATAGGGTGACTGTATAAATATGATAATGAAGTGATAAAGATAACATTTCAGTTATGAGAGAAGATGCCAATTGTGATGAATAATAAATTATAATAATGATAAGTAAAATAAGAAATTATTGCATTGTATTGTTTTTATAACATTTAAGTGGTTCAATGGTTTTTCTAAAATCAGCTCTTGACTGTGAATATAATCTGCATGCAATTCTATTATGCATGTGGATTTTTAGGCCTCTAAAATTGCTGAAAGGGTACAGATTAGGTTCAAGAATATTATTGTTGTTAGGTGCCATCAAGTTGGGTCCAACTCATAGCAACACTATGTACAACAGAAAGAATCTTTTATGTGTTTAAGCCCATTGTTGCAGGCACTGAGTCAATCCATCCAGTTGAGGGTCTGCTTTTTTTGTTGTTGACTTACCACTCTCTCAAACATTATAGGCTTCTCCAGGAACTGGTCCCTCCTGACTACATGTTCAAAATATGTAAGATGGAGTCAAGCCATCCTTGCTTCCAAGGAGCACTCTGATTGCATTTCTAGGATGGATCTATTGGTACATTTGGCAGTTCATGGTATATTCAATATTGTCTCCAGCACCATAATGCAAAAGCATCTCATTTCTTCTCCTGCCTCCCTTACTCAACATCCAGCTTTCACGAGAGTATATGATGGACCTGAAAATACCATGGCATGAGTCAGGCACACCTTTGTTTTTGTGGGGGTCAAGAATATACAATAGTATTATTACTTAGTAAGAAGTTCATCAATAATGAATAGTTCAGATTCAGCTCTAAATGCTACAATTGAATCTCAGATTTACTTTTTACTAGCTGTGTGACTTCATACAAGTTTCTTACCTTCTTTATACCTCAGTTTATCCATCTTTAAAAGTGGAGAAAGGAACTATTGTAGCTGCTATACAGGGTTATGGCTGAGAAATTTCATGTGGCATGCTTAGCACAGTGCGTGAAATAAAGAGAGTACTCTGTGGATGGCATCTATTATTTTCAACCTTGGTGGGTGAATTAAACATTTGGATATAATCAAAAAGCCACCTGGACTGGAGTCTGGTAAATAAGATGGGTAAATAGTGCCTGTGCTCAAAAGCAAGATGGGAAGATAATGCAGTATGCATGGTTCTCTTTTGTGGTTCATAAGCCAGCTCTACAAAACAATTCTGGGAAAGAGTGAGGGGAAAATAGAGCTCATTCGTGGTTTGAGCAATGGCACTTCCAATGTGGCTGCCTGGAAACACAATACCCAGTTGGCTGCCTAAGTTCTGCCTTCCTTGTTAGTCCTCAGGAGTCCCAACAGCAGAGGTAAAGGCCCTTCAAGACCCTCTGCAGCACCTTCTGCTTCCCGACTAGCTCTGTGTTGCTTTCCACCAAGGAGAACCAAGTGCTCTCTTAGTATCTGGGTCAAGAACCCTAGGGAGAGCATGCTGAAGAGGCTCTAGGGGGAGAATGTCTCAGAAAGTGATACCCTGAACCAGACCGCACAGTAACCTGAGTGTCGTGAAGACCTAGAAACCCAATCCATCGATCAGACACTGGACAATTCATTTGTGGAGGAGACTTTCCGGGCCCTACACTCGCCCTCAGATGAGCTAAACACTAGCCACGCTACTCAGCCTCTGTTACCCTTCCTCCTTTCTCCTCAACTTCAGCACCCACAGAGGAGGGAGCAGGGCCAGTCAAAGCTCCAGAGTACTGCTACACCCTGCCTCCCTGCCAAGCCCCCAAGTGTGGGGCTCTCCCACTCCAGCAGTGCCCTGCCCTTCTCCAGAGCCAAGCATAGTCTTCGAAATGTGTCAGAGGCTCACAGTGGGACCTTAGAGACTGTCCTTCCTCACTTGACAGAGGAAGGAGCTGAGGCCCAGAAAGAAGGTTGTTGGTGTGGCAGACACAACCGATAGCCCACCCATGTCCCCTCAGCCCACCCTGGAGGTCTCCTACAGACAGTCCTACCCATCAATGACTTCCTGCATCACTCTGTCTAAGGGTGTCCTCTGGCCACAGGAATATGCTCAGCCCAGAGGCAAATAGGTCAAATATCCCAGGGGATTTTGTCCCAGAAATGACCTGCATTAATCAGGGGATAATTTAAGATGCCTTCATAGTTTCTTAGAGGGTCCCCAGTGGGACTGAGTCTCAGCTGCTCCCAGAGGCACTTTTGTACAATAACACCCTCTTCATTAGCTGCCTTCCTTTCCCTTGCTGGATTCCCCACTCCCTCACCAGGTACATCGGCTGTCTATTACTTCAATGTGCTATATAACCAGAGGTGCTACAACCAACTCAGGCTGCTCCCAAGAGCCAGCTGCTTAAAAAGACAATTTTGTGAACTTGTTGTTAAACACAGCTATTATTAAAATTAATTTAAATAAGATTCTATGGTCTGGAGGACATTCATGTGTTAAAACTTCATCCCCGCTGTGGTGGTACTAAAATGTGGGCCTGTAGGGGAAGTGATTAAGTTATGAGGGTGGAGCTATGAAAGGGATTATAAAAGTGTCTGTCAGAGTTGACTTAGGCCCTTTTTGCCCTCATCAGACACCACACACCAGCACCATAGATCATGGACTTTCCAGTCTCTAGAATGGTGAGAAATAAATTTTTTGTAAGTTACCCAGTCTGTGGCATTTTGTAAGAGCAGCACAACTGAGCCAAGACATATACTTACAATTAAATTATATTTAAAACAAAAGTAATAAATATTCATCACATCCTAATTACTGTATTTTCCTATTGTCTATGAGATTATTTTCATAGATTATATTATATGATTGTATTTATATATATAATTATATATATATATTTATATAGATTATATGATAAAAACACTATATATATATACCAAGCATCTTTTCCTTGCCCGCAGCCATAGCACTGTGGCATCTGATCCTGTCAGATCTCGGAAGCTAAGCAGAGTCAGGCCTGGTTAGTACTTAGAAGGGAGGCCACCTAGAAACACTAGATACTTGGGAAAAGGACCCAACAACCCACTCCCAAAAATCAATCCACCATTGAAAACCCTATGAATAGCAGAGAAGCACTGACAATAGTGTTTCACCTATTGTAGTAGGATCACTATGAGTCAGACACCGACTCCACTGCATCTAACAACAACAACAACAACAACAACAACAACAATCTTTTCCTTATTCCACATTCAGTGATATTACATTGGTACCCTGAAATTAGTCACAGCGAGAGTACTAAAACCATGGAAATTAGCAAATGCTACAAAGCAGGATTTGAGCTATGGCATTTTGGAATTAAAGTGGAGGAGAAAATGTTAGTGGTATAGTTCAGATTTCAAAATGTACCATGTCTGTAGCCCTTATATTGTGAATAGGGAAACATTTTTCTACTTTGTGAAAACTATTATCTGATTCTGCAAAGAAGTTGCTCATATCATCAACTAATGAGTGAAGTCTACGAGACTTAAAAACTCTTGTTCAAGAACACCAATGTGAGACTTGCTGGCAGTGACTGGAAACTGGTTGGCAAGCCCCTTGCATGTCCTTTCCCTTCCTGAACAATTCAGTCCTAAATCCACTGGTTGGGGCAGAGCAAGGTAGTCCTATAGTGTAGATGGGGGAAGCCACAGTGGCTCAAGTAGTGTGAGGGAGGTGGACTGTAGAGAAGGGAGTGGACCAGATACATGAGATTGGTTATATACAATAAATAGTCTAAGAATAATAGAAATATGTGATCTTGTTATTGGAAAAGAGAGTTATCACAGATACAGAAAAAATAAAAGCTATAATGATCCCTCATGTTGGATTAGAATTGGAGAATGTCTATGTGAATTTGTGGTTTTCAATAGAAAAAGAGATGCTAACATGCACATACACGTGTACATGTGTGCATGCATCCCCTAGCTATGGTAATAGAGAGGATCCAGGAGCAGAAGCACTCCACTAGCAATGAGCACACCTTGCACTTGGATCTTGGCTTCTAGATATTATTTTCTTCTAAAAGAGACCAGAACTCTTTGGAAAAATACTTGATCCGAGGGCTGGAGTACAGAAAATACAATGAGAATTTACAGCAAATCATTGTGCCAGCAGGCCAAAAAGGGTTCAGAAAATGATGAGGTTTATGTGCAAGGAAGACAGAAGAGGATCCCACATGCAAAACCAGGGAAAATATGAGCAACAAAATAATAATGGTAATAAAAACTAAAATTAATTCAACGTAATGGGAAACTGTAAGACCAAATTGATGTGAATAAGTGGATGAATAAATTAAATGTTTGATAACAAATGAAGGGTTAACATGGTTTCAAAATACCCTCTTCATGAATTGGATATCATTTACATAGGGGAAAGAGTAGCTTTGCAGTGAGCAATCCCAGAAAACACCAACTTAATCAAGTGATTAAAATAAACAACATCATCAATAGCATAACGAGACATTTGTACCACTTGATAGGGTGAAATTAAAGAACATAATATACCTTTCATGGTACGGCTGCCAAAAAAATACATAATCTGAATACAATCATTAGGAAACATCAGATAAATCGAAACTGAGGAATGTGCTACAAATAAGTGGCCTCAAAACTTCAAAGCATCAAAATGACAAAAATCAAGGAATGTCCCAGCCTGAAGGAGACCTAAGAGACATGACATCCAAATGCAGCAGGTTTGAACATTATTAGGAAAACTGGTGAAACCCAAATGGGGTATGAGAATTAGATGATAGCAGGTATTTATTAATCAACATTAGTTTCCTGACTTTGATAGTCACATTGTGGCTACATAGAAAGTGTCTTTTTTTTTTTTTTTTTTTTTTTTTTTAGGAAACACTCCCTGCAAGATTCCAAGGTGATAGAATACATGTTGGAAATTTACTCTCAAAAAGGGTCCGGGGAAAAGTTCTTTGTACTGTTCTTCCAGCTTTTCTGAGAGTTTGGGATTGTTTCAAAATTTTAAGAGATGGGGAAAGGCTGGCCCTGTGACATAATCTATCACATTTAGCATCTAAATAAGAAGGGAGAAATACAGGGAAACTGAGGAGCAAGGATTCCTTCAGAGTTGTCACCTAGTATTTAGAGAATTCTGTTCATTTCAATTGGGGGGGGGCAGGACAGTCATCCCCTTTCTGCACATAAGCCTTAAAAAATAGACTCATCTACCTGAAAGAGAACATTGTGCCATCCCAAGGAGCCCCTGCTGGTGGATGCGTGTGAAGGGGCAGAAACTCAAAGATTCACTTAGCTCTGCAACCACAGCAGGGCAGAGAAAGGTTTGATCCCAGCTTGCCTTTCCAGAATTGACTGGGGAAAAAGGACACAGTGTCTCCCAAGAGCAGTGGACATCAGGGAAGACAGCCAGACTCAGGTGAGCTTAAAAGAATCCACCCAGTGAACTGCTGGGGACAAAGTGATCTCATCAGCAAGAAGCTTGGTGTGGGGAGAATAGGAAGCTGGGAGTAGGGAGTCCCAAGCCATCGGCAGGAGAGTGCATCTCCCAGGCCAGAGAAGCAGCGGCACTGTCTGACATCCCTTTAGGGAAAGCCGGTCTCCCAAGAACCTACAAAAAACACCTTGAGAGAGAAAGCCAGCATTCAGCTGGCTGACAACGCAAAAGCATCGGCACCAGAATCCAACTCCAAGGATATGAAATCACCGAGACCCAACAGCAGCACAGGCAGGAGCAGAAGGGGAAAGAGAGAACAAGGAGGGGAGGATGTAAGGAGAGCAAAGCCCACGTCCCCTGCCCCACTGCACGTGGCCAAGCCTGGATTAGGCCTGCAAGTTCTGAACTGGAAGAAAACTTGGAAGTTTTGATTTGGATCATAATTGTTTAATACCAGAAAGCAAGACGAAAATGCCTGAAAGTGACAAGTCATCTGTGGAATCTGCCAGGGACGGGGAAGGGAAAGCCAATCGACCCTGTCTGCTAAACCCATTGGAGAAGAAGGTGGCTTTCTGCTTCTCCCCACTCAGCCCAGCTCAGGTGGTTTACTTGCTGCACATGCGTTATCCCGTTTATTCCTCGCAACACTCTAGAAAGTTGGCCATCACAGTGAGTCACAATGAAAGGGACCCCAATGCAAGCTCATCATTACCCAGTCACAGCACCCAGTGCACTTGCCTTCCAAGAATACAGGGCACTGCTTTATATCACAACTTCATATGTGAGTAATGAGGGAGAGGGCCCCCAGGAAAGGCACTAGGTGGGCAGCAGAAACAAAGGGAAGGTAATGCAAAATCCAGTTGCAGGGAATTTGTTTTGCTTGTAGTGGCTTCCTGAGAAAACCATAGCTCCGTGGAGGATTAGCAATCGGACGTGGGGTGCGTCCTCTAGTGCACAGTCATTGGCAGAGAACACATTGGGAAAGCTACAAAACTACAAGCCCAACAGAAAAAACCTGCACCAGAGATGTTCACAAACCAAGATTCTGATTAAACACCCACAGCAGAGGACCTTGAGCTGGGCTGAACATTGGAATCACCTGTGGATGGGTACAAATCCTGGGCCCCAACCTCAGCGGTTAGAGACACTGGGACACTGGGACAGTGCAGCTCAGGTTGGGAACTACAGCTCTGCTATAATGGATTTTGCTACTTGACAGTGACAGTGACAGAGAGGGAGAGGGAGAAAAAGAGATGTTATCTCAATTATAGACATCAACTCCAGTAAGGTTTAGCTGAGCATAAGCTTCAACTCTGAAAAGTAACTTGAAGGAAATACAAATACACTAACAAACATTGAGGCACAGACTCATTTGCTGGGGATAAGAATAGATACAGAGATAGAGGCAGAGATATATTCATTGTCCTGGTGATGGTTGGGTTTATGCACAGCATGATCCCACATCTCAGGTATACTTTTCTGTATTAGTTACTTTCTATCGCTGTGACCCACATACCTGACAGAAACAGCTTAAAGGAGCAAGGGCTAATTTTGGCCCATGATTTCAGAGGGCTCTGTCCATACTAGCTTGGCCCCATGTGCTTAAACAGAACATCATGGCTGTGGGAGCGTGTGGTAGAGGAGGGCTGATCACATCATGGGGGACCAAGAAGCAGGATGAGGCCAGGGGTAATAAACCTCCAAAGATCCACCCTCAGTGACCTACTTCCTCCAGTCAAGTCCTACTGCTCAAACTTTCTACACACCTAATCCCCAAATAGCACCACCAGCTGGGGGACTAAGTATTCAAAACATGAGCCTAAGGGGGACATTTCAGAATCAAATCATAACAGTATTCTTTCTTAAAAAGTATCCATTCACAAAGTGTTTATTGGATAATTATTTTTCCTGCTATGGACAATAATTAGCATGTAGTACCAAACTGAAACAAAAACATATTTTAATAAATACTGTACTTAGGTGTTGTGGAGTCAGGTCCAACTCCTAGTGACTCTATGTACAACAGAACGAAGCATTCCCTCACACTGTGCCATCCCTGGCACTCTGTCAGTGCCTCTCTGCTATTCATAGGGTTTTCAATGGCAGATTGTTTTGGGAGTGGGTTGTTAGGTCCTTCTCCTGTTTTTGCAGTGCTAGGGGTTGAACCCAGGGCCTCCGAGAATACAGAGCAGCACACTACCAAGTGAGCTGAACCCCAGCCCCTTAATAAACATAAAATGTTTCAACCACATCTTCAACAAACTCCTTGATGGATTGACTTGCTAATGACTTCAGACCTTTGTCCCTCTCAGGAGCCTCAGGCTTTGCAGTGTCACTTGGCAGCTCTTCCTGTTAAAAGGTACAATATATTTAATAGGTAGACTATATCTCCCTATCCCTTAATTCTCAGTGCTTCGACAAATGGGCACATTTGATATAAGCCAAGGCTTAAAAAAGAAGCACTCCGGTGTTTCTGCTTTTGCTTTTGCTGTTCTGTAACTGCTTAGCTAACATTCTAGGCTTGGAGGATAAGTAACACATGCACCAATGAGCCTAACCATCCGAGTCAACAGCCAGTCAATAGCCCAACAATTCTGGGAGTGAACTAGGTTGAAGTTAAAAGATCCTCCCAGCTAAGTGCATCAAAGCTCAGCCAACAATTGCAACTACTGGACGTATTAGTGAGCCCAGCCAAAACCAGAAGAATTGCTCACACAGGCCAGCCTAAGTGGCCATTCTGAGACTCACAGGCTTAGTAAATACTAATTGTTTTCAGCCACTGAATTTCAGGGTGGTTTGTTACGCAGCATTATTATGATAATAGATAATGAATACAAGCGCCACCCCCTACCACCACCAATTACACAGCCATAGGTTAAATGAAAACAACCAGGCAAAGCCTGACTACAGAGTGTTACAGCCAGAGCTCTGTGGTGTGGTTCACCACTATATTTCTTTGCACAGGGAAGGGACAGTCCAGGTGCTCAATAATATAGGCTGGAAGAAGGGAACATCTGGTTGTAACAGATCCTGTGCTCTAACAGTTTCACGATGTCATTAACTGCCAAACATTGAAAAACTATAACTGACCCATTGCTATTGTTTACTTACACCCCTCTCCCTTTTCCAAGTCAAAATCCTTAACCAGTGCACATAAACCACACAGGAAAAAATATTTCTGAAAAGGATTCCACAGACACTCAGATGACTCTGCCCCATCACATAAAAGCTACTTCTCTCCAGCTGCCAGGCTGCTTTTGCAAGAGCTCCAACCTAGCCAGTCACAGTAGCCGGTGTAAAAGCTAATCTTAGAAAACACACATCACAGCCGGCACAGTAGCACATGCTTGTAATCCCAGCAACTCAGGAGGCGGAGGCTGGAAGATCACAAATTTGAGGCCGGAGGTAGCCTACATAACTTCAAGAGACATTGTGGCAAGATACAAAGTAAAAAATGGGCTGGGGGAGCAGCTCAGTGGTAGAGTGTTTGCAAAGCACATGTGAATCCCTGGGTTCAAACCCTAGTGCTGAAGAAAAAAAGTCACTTCTCCAAGCCCATATTTAAGACCAGAAATCCATTACTGAGACATTCATACGACTGAGATTCCCAAGTGCAAGCTTTGCTTTACAAGTCTCCAGAATGGACCAAATTTGGGGAGTCCTACCTGGAACTACCTGATGGGCAGGAGAGGGAGCTCTGGATGGGCAATGGCCAATGGGGGCAGGCCCAGCCCAGTACTTTCCAAGGTCTCTTCTCCTTCTAGGTTTATGGTTTAATACTTCTCTGTCTGCCCTTGATCATTATTCAGGTGCCAAAGCTGTCCAACCACCAGCAAATCTATGATAGAAGAATAAATTTCTATGGGCAAGGTTGCTAATTTGTTGACTTTTTGGAATTCTGTCTTTATTAATGTCTCCAGTGCACAGTTGTAAATGTGAAGATTTTTAACTTCTCACAAGGATATTTCTATTTCAACCATTTCACCTTACACAGAAGGGGCCAGTTTTAACCATTTTCAGTCTTGATACTTGGATTCTAGTTAGAGACAGTTATGAAACTTATTTAGACTGTGTTTATTCCCGAATCCTGATTTATTAATGTGTACATTTAGACATCACCAGGCCTGCAAAGGTACAGTCTCTCCTTCTCAAAATGCAGACTTTACTTCTGACTCCAGATCTTGCAATTTATCTGGACGAAGTGCTGATATTGGCAGGTTATCCTTGAGTACACTTTAGAAGTCTGTCTCTTTGATATAGCCAAGAGGGTAAAACTGCCATACCCACATATGTCTTCAATTGCTAAGATATTCATTTCCCTCTGCCTCCTACCACGGAGACTTTTCCAATCTGTTTAATACAAGGAAGGAGCCAGGTTGCTATTTTGGATTTAACTATGAAATATTTATTGAGCTCTAATTTACCAAGAGCTATTTGAAACCCCAGGGCCTTAGGAATTGGATGGTTTTTATAAAAATGGGCTCAGAAATTGATCACATAATGGGAGGAGGAAGAGAGAAGGCCACTTCAATTTGAAGGATCCATACACTAGGGAACTTGGATTATAAGCACCCAGAGGACAAGAAGGGCAGCTTTTGGGTGCTTCATTTGCTTTTACATATAGAATATGAATACTAGACAGTACCTTAGAAATCATGTATAACAAACTTGCATTTTACATGAGGAAACTAAGGTCTAGAGAATTTAAGTAAGCTACCCAAGGTCATATAGCTAGTTAGTGGCAGAATCGGGATTGATTTTTCTCACTCTTACTAAAATTCCAGCAAATGACCATGAACAGTATCTATTAAGAGCTTGGCACTAAGTTATAAACAAGTCAGAGTGCCTCAAATATTCCTGCCTCTGCTTGGGGACCAAGCTCAGCATACTCACATCTATAACACTTCTTAAGATACATTAGCTCTTAAAAGCAGAGAATCCATGATTTAGGGCAGTTTCTTGACCTCAGCAGTACTGACATTTTAATGCAGATAACCTTGTCAGGGATTCTTGTTCCAAACAATCCTTGGCCTCTACCTACTAGATCCCTGTAGCATCTAGGTGGTTCACTAGACATTACCAAATGTCCTGTTGTTGCAAGATCACCCCACATTAGAACCACTGGTTTAAAACAAAGTTAATCCTGATACCTGTTCATGGTTCTACATAATCATCATTGAGAAGTATGAATATTTGCATTAATAATGAGGAAGGAAGACATAGAGATTTAAAGAGAAAGAATTGACATCACTTTTACTTATCATTGAATTCTCCAGTATCTAGCTCATTAAAAAAGCACAAAAACATTATATCCCATCTTCTTGGAAGATAACATAATTATTATATATTATCAATAATAAATGTAAATTTATTAACTAGTAAAAAATCTTCTGAATGCTTCAGTTTTCATTCAAATAATTTTCTTCCACTTTTCAAGTGCATGGTAGTCCTTTTAAAGACTCACAGCCTCAAGGGAATACAAAGGATACAAATGCAAAAAATGTTTTTATAGATCCCTCTATATAAATAAACAAATAAACCTCATTCACATCTTACGTGTTACCAAATTAAACTTCATTTGGATTAATAAGCAAACACTCTGAGGTAGATTAGCTTGGAATAGCACCATCAGATTGCTTTCCAAACACCCAGCGGTGGTCATGGAGAAGGAAATGCTTCAGCGGGGTAAAGAGAACAAGAGGCCCTTGGCACTTAATAGCCCCCTTTTCATTTCACTTCAAGCCCTCACTGTGAGGCAATGCCAAAGGTCTAGGGCATGTAGCAATTTGTAGCTTTGTTAAGGTATCAATTTGAGGCCAGCATGTCTGAGATGATGATCAAAGGCACCCAGCACACTGACCGACATCCATTGCAGGACCCACATCCACCATTCCCTACTCACCAAGTGACAGATGATGTTTCAAAATGTGTTTCTATATATAAAATGTCCATTGAGTTGAGAGGTATGAGAGATAAAACTTCAGAGAAACTTGGAAAGGTAGTTAGCTTTGGTTAATGTGCACTGTGGGCGTAAGCACAAGAACATTCAGCTGTCAGTGGAAACGAGAATGAAAAGAAAACCAAGAACTTATACATTCTCTTATTCCACTTTCTCCTCAAGCTTGAGGAGTTGCAGGACTGGATACAGTCCTCTGGGATGTCAAGCATCTATTATAAACTCTTGCCTGTCCAGGAGGTGGTCTGTTGCATGGGAGTCCAAAGCTGGGGGCTCTGAGCAGCCTGAGGCCACAGGCCAGGATAGGAAAGGGACAGAGGCCAGAGCCAAAGCACTTTCAGAACTGCCTTCCCACATACCTCTCATGCAGTGTGGGGATAGAGGGCTTCTGCCACACCAAGTACCCTCCAGGATGACAGGTCCAAAGGGTGGCCTAGCATCAGGGGCAGACCTCAGATCTTCTGTGTCACAGAACTGTAGAAGCACATTGGCTATACAAACAAGGATCCGAGGTCAAGAAAGAGATGAGGTATCAGGAGGTCTAGGCAGTGGATCACTTGGCTCATGCGTTGATGAAGAACGCAGCTAGCTGCGAGAATTAATGTGAATTGCAGGACACATTGATCATCGAGTAAGAGTAAATGCCCTTCTGGTGGACTGGTAGGAGGCTGAAAGATTCACTGGCCAGGAAGATGAGCATGTTTCCAAGACTCACCAAGCTCTTCTGATCAGCTTCTCTGTTAGGGCCATCCAGGCCCAAAGAATCCAGACCCAGCAATGCCTTGGGCTGTGCATTTCCTATCACCTGCCCCTTCCCTAAAACCTGAATGAAGAGAGCAGCTGTGTATCTTATTTCAAAGGGGGAAGGGAGTGGATTGACTACTTGGTTACATGCCCAACAGCCCCAAGCCTCTGGCTAACCACAGCTCCCACTTGGACAGCAGGAAGGTGCTCACACTAGGTTCTACAACCACTCACTAAGCTGGAGGGGACCCTGCAACTGTCCTTCTTCAGCGAGAGTCACTGACTCATTACATGCAGGTGCTTTATACACTCTTATTTATATTTTGTAATAACCCTCCTTATGACAACACAGTAAAGTGCATATTTATAAATGAGGAAACTAAGTTTTGGAAGACATAAGAAATTTTCCCAAGGTTACACAATCTGTAAGTAATTTGGCTAGGATAGAACTAAGTCTAAATCCTGTGGTCTCTCTATCACAGCATGGACTGTCCAAGACCTAAGAAAGATGCTATGTTTAGGACAAGTCCAAACAAGAGGCTAAGACTCTCCTCCATAAGTGTTATAAGCCCAGACCTACAAGCTATGCCAAGGTCCTAGCTCTCCATATACCACCCACTGTGTTGATGCTCAGGCTTTTGGTGACACTTTGAGAGCATCTCATAAGTAGCTGTCAGCATGCCCTGCTCCCTGAACCTGAACTTCCTGCCCCACCCAGCCTAGAACCTTTCAGAGATTCAATGCAGCCAGTCTCACAAAGCACTTCAGCCCATGCTCCAACCTGAGACCTTGGAAGCAGAGACAGTAGGACCCTTCTTGTAGTTAGGGACAAACAGACAATCAGTCTAACTACAAGTCCAGGGCCAATTTCCTATGGCTGCTGTAACAAATAACTTCTGTTTGGTGGCTTAAAACAACACCAATTTATTATCTTACTATTATAAGGTAGTTATCTAGCAGAGGTCTAAAACAGGCTAAAGTCCAAGTGTCATAAGGCTTGTATGCCTTGCTGGAGGCTCCAACAGAGAATCTTTTTCCTTGCCTTTTTCACCTTCTAGAGGCCATTTGCATTCTTTGGCTCTCAGCCCCCTTTCTGCATCTTCAAAGTCAGCCACAGCAGGTTGAATTCTTACATGGCATCACTCTTCTGAAATCACATGGCTCTCTGACTTTCTTCACTTCCCTTTTCCACTTTCAGGAAACTTTGTGATTGAATTGGCCCCACCAAGATAACCCAGGGTGTTCTTCCCCTCACAAACTCCTTAACCTAATCCCACCTACAAAGTCCCTTTGCCATGAAAGGTAACATGTGCATGGGTTTTAGTACTTCAGATGGGGAGCTCTTTGGGAGGACCATACCCCATAAGGCTAGAAGTTGTCCTGAGGTCATTCTTGCACACAGAAGTACAGATGGTTTTATAACTCTGGCCTGGGGCTGTCATAGACTATGAGCGAGTTGAGGACAGGACCACCCCTGTCTTATTAACCAATGTGTGACTCATGGAAGGCATCCAGTAGGTTCTCAAGAGTAAGTGCTGACTTGGCCAATGAATGGGCCCTTCCCAACCATCTTTAAACACACTGACCTTGGGTTACTCACACCTCCTCTCCCTAATGCTTTAGTATTAAACTTAACCCTCCTGGCCATGGTTCCCCACCATATCACACCCTTAGCATAGAGCTTGGGCAGCACTGGCCCACCACAAAGTCTCTCAGCCTTTAGTAGGGACAATGACATTTGTGGTGACCAGCTTGCAAATTCTGAGATATTGCCACAAAAGGCCCTGATAAAGCCCCTAGAAATGGGTCTGAGCTGTTCCACCCCAGCATCTCAGAAGCTTGCATGGGCAAGTGCCCTGTGAAGTACTGGTGAGGCCCTACAAGTGACCACCCTCTGCATAAAGTTCCAAAACTATGCAAATACAAAATAACTCTGACAAATGGCTTTGCAAAAGGAGATGCACAATGCTTCCCAACATCTGGCTCCCACCACCTCTCTAGCACTCCCTTGGGCACATGCCCCAGCCTTCCAGCCACATCACACCTCACCTTAAGAATTTACACAATATCTTGACTCGTTAACTCCAACTTTGAGATGAGCAAACTAAGACTCAGAGTTAGTAAGGAACTTGCCCAAGGTCATATAGCTTATAATTGGGAAAGCCACGTTTAACATAGTCCAACTCTTAAGATAGATATATTTTTTAGTTGGGCATGGTGGTGCACACTTATAATCCCAGCACTCTGGAGGCTGAAGCAGAAGGATTGCAAGTTCGAGGTCAGTCTGGGCTATATAGAGAGACAGTGTGTCTAAATAAATAAACAAGTAAAAAATTTTTAAAACTTGAAGCACTTTCTGACCCATTAGGTAGCCTCCTAAGAGAGCATGATGACACAAGCCACTCTCCAGACCCCAGGGCCTGACCAGATAGAAAGGAGAGTCCACTGAACATAGAAGTGCTGGTGCCCAGCACTTTTCCTCCCATTTCCCATTCTTTCTGTGAATTTTGGGATCAATAACCTTGTGGTAAAAGTCATCATTTTCAGGACTGCATTGTCTCAAGATCTGCATGTACAGAAGAAAGGATTTAGGTTAGACAATTGGAAGAACTTGCCCAAACATTAAGGACTGGATTAGATCATTGGATTAAATTTCCTAAACATAAGAAGAATGAGACACCAAAAGAGGATTATTGAATTGTCTTTCCTTGGAATGTTTCACAGTAGCCTGCAGACACAGTGGTTACCTAATATTGTTCACAAATTTCTTTAGAAATTGTTTAAAAAATGATGATCTGTGTCTTCTGCACTGGCTCTATCATATTGCTTACCTCTGCAGACTCATAAACCTCAGGTACCTGGCACAGAGCTGAGGAGGGGAGGGGAGTTTCTGCCTCCTGTCAGTGAGGCCCAGGATCCACTCTGATCCAGAGTTATCAAACTTTAGTGGGCCTCAGAGCCATCAGGAAGGTTAATCAAAGCACCAAGTGCTGGCCCTGGCCCCAGCTTCTGATTCAGTGGGTCTGGGTAGGATCCGAGCACATGAATTTCTAACATGTTCCTGGATGATGATGCTCATCTGGGGTCCACATTCAGGGAACTCCTGGTCTAAATTTTCATGGCCTCCATCCTCTGTATGTGCTAGGATTTAGAAGGATCCATCCAATAGCCTGCACTGTGCCCCAAGGTCTACAGGACAGCCAAATGTACCTTTTCTAGCTTTTCTTAGAACTTTGTCTCTGGATCTTGCTGGGCTGTAATCCTTCACAAGCAAGGTGTTAGCTTCTCTCTCTACCACAGCTAAGATTAGTTCTTGTCTTTTCTCTGAATAGACACTAATCCTGAGTGCTCCCCCAGGATGTGAGCCTACTGTTTCCTAAGCTGCCACCAGGCAGGTTTTCTTAACCTCTGCTCAGCTGCTGTCTTCTGAGGATTTTCCTGTCCTGCCCCTGGCCAGGCTCACGTTTTTTCAAGTTCATTCCTGAAAGCCATTTATTTACCTGTTTGAGGAATCTGGGATTTCGTCCTGCACATGCTCCTTGTAGATCCTCTACTTTGGCTACTCTCCACCACACACCTCAGCTACACCAGGATAGAGAGACAGCCCAAAGTGTCCACCCTAGCAGGGAGGGGTAGCTTATCACTGGCAGTGGTTAGAATTGTTGGCACACAATGGTAATAAAAAGCAGTTGCCTTTAGTTTATTTTATTACTGTTTTTAAATCATCTACAGACGATGTATCTCCAAAGGCCTGTACTTCAGATAGACAGGTGCCCCAACACAACCTGGGGGCACCAAGGCCACATTGGGCTACTCTTCTAGAAACTTTTAAGAATTATTCCTAAAAGGGTCACAGCCACCAGGTCTCCAGGCAGCAGGAATCCATTTCTAAAAACCAGCCCCAGCTGTCCCAAGAGACTTGGTGGTACAGAGAGCTTTCTCGGCCCACCCCTCATCTAGCCTCAGACCCCGGCCCCACTCTCACACATGTCTACTCATCTGGTCCTGTTCCTTTCTCTACCCACCTCTCTGCCATCAAAACTTGCCCTGCCTCCTGCCCGACTGGTCAGAGGATCTGTCCAAAGCATCCTCCTAAAACCTCCATGGCAATGCAAGTCTTTTCCCAGACCATGCTGCATCTAAAAAAAAGGAGAACTCTGACAATAGTAGTGTCTATGTGCAAAAGATCGTTGCTAATGATGGCAATCAAGTGATTCAAGGCCCCAAGAAGGGTCCATGTGGGAAAAGAAACCCCTGGTCAGGACCTCTCAGGTCCTCCTGTGGGTACCAGCTTTCTCTAAATTTCCAAACCAAATGGACCGAGCCTCCATCCCATCTAGCTTTTGCCCACTCATACACAGCTTCCCCGAGACGCCTACTAGGAGAGATACTTATGCTCTACCATCCACCTCACACTTAAATTCTGCTGTCCAGGGGCTCACTATCTTACCACCTGCATTTATCACCTTCTTATGCACCTGTTCACATCCCAAGCCCTACTACATTTCCCAAATGATGCATAATCACATTTTTACTGAAGGTGAGGAAGAAACAGAATAGCAGATAGCTTAAAATTGAGTATTAGTTATTGGTGTACTTAAAGTTGCTATTGCTCATATGCAGAAGCTAAAAAAAAAAAAGTCAACCTGGATGTAGAACAATGATTAATAGAGGTTGAGAAGTGGGGTAAGGGCTAGGAATAAAGGGAGGCTGATTTGGTCAGTGCATTTGTATGCACATGTGGAAACATGACATGGAACCTCATTAATATGTACAACTAATGCATGTCAATAAAAAAGTTTAAGTAAAAAAATAAAAGTTACTATTTTATCCCTACCATGCTCACCCTCTGCAGCTGGATCAGTTCTTTCTTGTCTTCTCCCAGTTCCCCAGTATTTAAGCTGCTGGTTCTTCCCTCTACCCCCAAACTGCAGAGAAGAAATGAAAAACATCTGTTACTTTATTATACCAACATGTTTAAACCTGAGCTCTCTGCCTTTCTAAAGATGTTGGAGCCTTGTTTACTCATCTGCTTAACAGGGTCTCCTCAGAGAAGGACCACCTTCCTCTGGCACAAATTCTACCCATGGCTCCCAGGGCATAGAAGAGCTGCAACAGTCATTTCTGTTTTAAAACAGCGATCTTTCCTTCCTCATCATATAATCAATTTCCTCTTGTGCCTACAGGCCTCACTTTGATTCCTAAAACATAAATAGCTGGTCATAGTGCCAATTCACTTTCCTCAATTGCTTATAAAAATATACTCATATATGTGAATATATATTCTTTCATAATATTTTTACTGAAGGGGTATGGATAAGTTATTGAAAAACCAAAAGCATGATCCCATCACTCTAACAACCACTTTCCTTTTCAAATGCTCCATTCTAGTCTCCACTCACACATATTTTTAAGACATCCATGTTTTTCTCTTCTGCTTTTTGATTTTACATAATATCACAAACACCTTTCCATGTCTTCATTGATGTTGTTCAAATATATAACATTCCACTGAATTATTGCCTCATAATTGAGCTACACATTTCTCATTGCAAAAGCAGTGGTATTTGTCTATCTTGTCCACTGACGTATGCCAAATAGTGCGTTACAATGTCTGGCACATAATAGGACCAGAATAAATATTTTTTGAATTGAATGAATGAATGAAGGAGACATTTAGATGGCTTCCAGTTTCTTAACATTATAAACAGGATGCAATAAATATCTTTATATATGTAATATTATTCTTTGACTTAATTATTTCCCTGGTAATTTGTTTAAAGGTTAATAAAAAGCAGCAGTAACAGCAGACTTCTAGGTCTTTTGCCTGAGATCAAGTATAAAAATAGCAATTATAATTATTTGCATATATTGACCAGATACCATGTCACACACTTTATATTCATTGGCTCCTCACTACATCCTTACAAGAAAAGTACTCATTATCCCCATTTTGCAGTGAAGAATCAGAACCGATTCATTTGCCCAAGGTCATGCAACTTGTTCAGGCAGAGATGGGATTTGAACTAAGGTCTATCCTTGCCCAGGCTCTGAGGTCTTAACTGTTAACCTGACAACAACAAGGGGTATGGATAAGTGCACACCACCATGCTGCTTCCAGAAAGGGCTAAGCCCACTGGTAGACACAGATAAAAGGCTTATCTATCCTTATTTCAACATGTGTTTTTTAATTCAGTCTAATGCAGTTTACTTTTTAACTGCAATATTTAATTCATTAACACTTAATATAACAATTGACTCATTTGGATTTAATTATCTCACCTTACTATTTGCCCAGACTGTTCCTGTGTTGTCTTTCTTACTCACTCGCTCTCTCTCTCCACCCCTGCCCCCAGCTACACGGAATTTGAAATTCTCTTTTTCAATTTTACCTTTTTCTGTTAGCTTGTTGTTATTGTTAGGTGCCATCAAATCGAGACCAACTCATAGCAACCCTTGGAGTTTTCAATGGCTGATTATTTGTAGATTGCTTCAGGAGTGGATTACCACATCCTTCTCCCATTTTTGTGATGCTGGGGATCAAACTCATGGCCTCAGACAGTGCAAAGCAGCATTCTACCAACTTAGCTAAACCCAAGCCCTCTGTTAGCTAGGTAGGCATATATTCTTCAATTGTTTTTAGAAGTTACCAGAGAAGGGCTTCTATTATAAAATTTCCTGATACTCAATAAATATAACTAATAGGTTCATGCTTGCTAGATACTCATTTTTTTGTTGTTAGGTGCCATCAAGTTGTGTCCAATTCATGGCGACCCTATGTACAATAGAGCAAAACATGACCCAACACTGTGCCATGCCCAGCACAACTGTCAGTGCTTCTCGTTATTCACAGGGTTTTCAATGATTGATGGTTTTGGGAATGGGCTGCTGGGTCCTTCTCCCAAGCCTACAGCACCCAGTATTCCTAGGTGGTCCCATATCCAAAGACAAACCAGGGCCAACCCTGCTTAGTTTCTGAGATCTGATGAGATTGGATGCCAGGGTGGTATGACTGTAGACAGATACACATTAGTCAACCTAAAATAACTTGCCAGCAGGAGCTCTCTTCTCCCCAGATACATACCCAGACCTACCCATCCTCCTAGCACAGGATAGTAGAATTCCCTAAGCATAGGCCCTGCCAAGTTCTGGTTCTAAAATATTAAGCAGTTCCTGTTGTCCTCAAAGGCGCTCAGTACAGTACAAACAAATAGGCAAATCACTTGATACTCAAATGAAGATGGCCATCAGTATAGAGACACAACTTGAGCACAGGTTGATGGCAGAGATAGCCTCAAACCCAGTCCTTGCCATTGACAGAGTCCTGACTGCCTTGTGATGGCCTCATAAGCCCCATAAAGACTCTCTTTCTGAGAAATAGAACCATCCTTCCATGATGATCTGCTCTAAAATGTTGCTTATCCTTGAAGAAACAACCTTTATACATGATATTGTCACCTTTTAGCTAGTCATTGGAAAAGAGGGCATGGAAATATCTCTTATTCTTGGCTTTGGATAATGGTTTTATATTTATATTTGAAATATTTAAAAATCTTTAAGAATAAAATAAAACCATGCTATAAAAGGCTGGAGAAAAAAGGCTTGTAAACAGCTAAGATCTTCCTCACCCCTCCTTTCTCTCCCACACATGCAGACTTTGGGGTGGGTACCAATCTTTAAGACCCCAGGTGTCTATACATGTACTTCCACAGTGACTTACTCCAGGAATTCCTAAAAATTATCTCCCTAGCATTTCATTTGTGGCCATAGACACAAATAATAAAAATGGAAAGTATACATAGCCAAAGGAGTCGGCTGTTCCTGCTCCTTGATTTTGACTCTGTTAGCAAAACTTTACTGTCTTGTCTGGAATCAGAAAGGTCAGTTTGAGGTTAAGCCCAAGTGAATGGCCCATCATGGGATAAACACAGCACAAGCCAGGGCTATCTGCAATGTTATTCTTTCACTTTCTTTCTGGAATCTCAAAGGTTGTACAAAACCCGGAATGTAAAAATGGACAAAATGATGCAACAATGCAAAATAATGTCAGTGAAGTAATATATACCTGGGAATTCAAAGAAGACACAAAACATATTTTAACTATGGATGTGCCAATCTCTCCTTTCAGCTCCCTAATATTTCCCTTTTCTCTCAGAAAGGAAAACTTACAGTTTCTCTTTACTTTGCTTTCTTTCTACAAGATTTCATTGTTTCTAAAACTCCTTCTCCTCCTCTCTCCTATATACACACAGAGACAGAACCACCGAATCAAGAACTAGATGGGAGAGTTGAAAAATAAGCAAATCAAGTGATTTTCAAACATTTTTTGAACAAAAAGATCTGATTATGACAAACTTCATGTGTAAGCTGGATCAAATAGTTACAGTACCACTACTGCTGTGTAACAAACCACCCCAAAATAAAAAGGCTTATACCAACATTTGTTGCAATGGTAACAGATCTGCAATTTGACTATCAGCTGTCCTATCTGGACTCAGTTGGAGTAGCTCTGCTTCAGGCCACCAGTTGTGTTTAGGCCTGTCCCACATCTCTGTCATTCTCCTTAGCTCAGTGGCGACCTGGGGCACATTCTCATTTAAAAAAAAAAATGGAAGTGCACTGGAGTCAAGCCACACCAAACAAGTCCTCCGCTCACATCATATGCTTTCATATCCCATTGGCCAAAATAAGTCACATGGCCAAGTTCAAAGTCAGAAAACAGGAGAGTATTGTCTGCTCTAAGACGGAAAAGAAAGGCAGTGATTATTTGCTGACCAATAACCCAATCTATCACAGAAATATATATATATATGTATGTATATATATCAAATAGATGTAAGTCACTCTTGCTAGTTAAATGAAGGATGAGGGGGACTTAGATGCTATGTTCTCCTCCACCCCTAAATTCTTAGTGGGTTGTCTAGCAGCCCCTCAGGACTTTAATGAACATAGTGTGATATGCAAGCCAACCCTCTTACAGACAAAAAAACTGAAATGAAAATAATTATAATAACTTGTTCACAATCTGAGAAGTATCAGGCATGAAGCCACAAGTAAGATCCTGTCTACAAGTTTCTAAATCTGATGACAACTGGTCATTTTCTGGTCTCTAGTCAGAGAAACAGAGATTACAACAGTTAATAGTTTACAATTTGTGAAAATTGCTTGCAGCTGGAGAAAATGCTCACAACCAGGTAGCATAGTAAATGAAGAGAAGGATATAGTGAAGAATATGATTCTGACCACTAAATCTAGAATTATATATTTCACAATACAAAACTCAGAATCAATTACTCCCATTCCTACCACCCATCTGTGATTTGATGTAGGTTAGAGCAGAGACAGAATGAGAGAGAATATAATTGAACTAATTCTAAACGCATCTATAGCCGGGCACGGTGGCGCATACCTTTTAATCCCAGTGGCTGGGGAACAGAGGCAGGAGGATCGCAAGTTCGAGACCAGGGGCAGTCTGCATAACTTAGCAAGACCCTGTCTCAAAAAGTAAAAAAAAAAAAGAAAATGGGCTGGGGGCACAGCTCAGTGGTCCAGCACTTGCAAAGCATGAAAGCGCAAGGCCCTGGGTTCAACCCCCAGTACCGCAAAAAAAAAAAAAAAAAAAAAAAAAAAAAAAAAAAAAAAAAAAAAAAAAAAAAAAAAAAAAAAAAAAAAAAAAGAATAAATAAATAAATGCATCTATAGTGAACAAAATATGCAAATGAAAGAATAAAATAAGATATATTTCTGCTCATTGATAAATGAAGTCCCTAGAAGTTAGGGTATTAGGAAGAGGACAGAAGCTTTCACAAGGCTGTAACTCATGAAAAGTACAAATTCTAGAATGAGTACCCACAGTCTAAGAATATCAGCCACCAAAGAGACCTAGCAGATCCAACTACGATTTATACCACTGTATGATGAAAATATCATAAGTCAGTGGGAATGGCGGTACATCCCTATAATCCCAGTGACTCAGGAGGCTAAGGCAGAAGGATAACAAGTTCAAGGCCAGAGGCAGCCTGAGTAATTCAGCAAGACTTTGTCTCAAGATAAAAAATGGGCTGCGGGCACAACCCAGTGGTAGAGCATATGCAAAGTATGTGTGAGGCCTTGGGTTCAAACCCTAAGTACCAGGAAAAGAAGGTATCATAAGTCAAAAATGCATTCAAGAGCCAAGCACTGGGGTGCATGCCTGCAATCCCAGCAGCAAGTTCTAGCCCCAAGGCAGCTTAGCAAAAC
This sequence comes from Pedetes capensis, assembly GCA_007922755.1. Classification (NCBI taxonomy): domain Eukaryota; kingdom Metazoa; phylum Chordata; class Mammalia; order Rodentia; family Pedetidae; genus Pedetes; species Pedetes capensis. Next base: position 46,660 of record VMDO01001503.1, read on the forward strand.
TTGTACCAAAATTAAAAAAAAAAAAAAAATTTAAGGGGCCAGAGATCCACCTCACTGGTGGAACACTTGCCAACCATGTCCAAGGCCCTGGTTTCAACTTCTAGTACTGAAAAAAAAATGTGTTTAATATACCCAACCAATCAAACATCCTATCTTAGCAACCCCCAACATCTGTCAGTTTGCTGCACTGTGGGGGCTTGCGTGTTGCAATGAGGCTGAAAGCTATGCTACTGGTATCTCAGATACCAGCAACATCACCCATGGTGGACAGGTTTCAGCTGAGCTACCAGACTAAGAGAGACTAGGGAGCAGGACCTGGCGAACCATTCCTAAAACAACTAACCATTGAAAACCCTATGAATAGCAAAGAAACACTGTCAGATATAGTGCCAGAAAATGAGCCCCCCAGGTTGGAAGGCACTCAAAAGACAAGTTGTGGTAGGACATCAAAGATATCATTCATGAAGAAAACAAAAGTTTATTAAAAAGACAGGAAAAAAAGAAAAGATCAAAGTACATGTCAAAAGAGATGCTGGAACTTGCTCTTGAATGTCAAGCAACTAAAGCAAAAGGAAGACATGATGAAGTTAAGGAACTAAACAGAAGATTTCGAAAGGCAGCACATGAAGACAAAAACAAATATAATGACATGTGCAAAGAGCTGGAGACAGCAAACTAAAAGGGAAGAGCACTCTCTGTTCTCAAGCTTAAGGAAGTGAAGAAAAAATTCAAGCCTCCAATAGTGCCAATAGTGAAAGATTCTACAGGGAAAATATTAAACAATGCAGGAAACATCAAGAAAAGATGGAAGGAATACACAGAGTTACTATACAAAAAAGAATTGGTAGATGACCAACCATTTCAAGAGGTTGCATATAAAGAGGAACCAATGATATTGAAGAATGAAGTGGAAGCTGCCTTGAAGGAACTGGCAAAACCCAAGGCTCGAGGAATCGATGGAATACCAATAGAGATGTTTCAACAAACAGATGCAGCACTGGAGGTGTTAACATGTTTGTGCCAACAGGTTTGGAAAATAGCTACTTGGCCAACTGACTGGAAGAGATCCATATTTGTGCCCATTCCCAAAAAAAGGGGATCCAACTGAATGTGGAAACTATTGGACAAAATCATTAATATCACACACAAGCAAAATTTTACTAAAGATCATTCAAAAGTGACTGCAGCAATATATAGATAGGGAACTGCCTGAAAATCAAGCCAGATTCAGAAGAAGGTAAGGAACCAGGGACATCATCGCTGACGTCAGGTGGATATTAGCCGAAAGCAGAGAATATAAGAAAGGTGTCTATGCAAAGGCATTTGACTGTGTGGATCATAACAAATTATGGATAACACTTTGAAAAATGGGAATACCAGAGCACCTAATTGTACTCATGAGGAATCTGTACATGAACCAGAAGGCAGTTGTTCGAATAAAACAAGGAAACACTGCCTGGTTTAAAGTTGAGAAAGGTGTGCATCAGGGCTCTATACTTTTACTACATCTCTTCAATTTATATGCTGAACAAATAATCCAAGAAGCTGGACTTTATGAGGAAGAATGAGGCATCAGGATTGGAGGAAGACACATTAACAACCTGCATTATGCAGATGACACAACTCTGCTTGCTGAAAGTGAAGAGGATTTAAAACATTTACTGATGAAGATCAAAGACCATAGCCTTCAGTATGGATTGCAACTAAACATCAACAAAACAAAAATCCTTATGACTGGGTCAATATGCAACTTCACAATAAATGGAGAAAAGATTGAAGTTGTCCATGATTTTGCTTTACTTGGTTCTACAATCAACACCCCTGGAAGCAGCATTCAAGAAATCAAAAAATGCATTGCTTTGGGAAAAGCTGTGGCAAAAGATCTCTTTAGGCTATTGAAAAATAAATGTGTCACATTGAAGACGAAGGTGCGCCTGACTCATGCCATGGTATTTTCAGTCCCATCATCTGGTTGTGAAAGCTGGACATTGAACAAGGGAAGCAGGAGAAAAATTGATGCTTTTGAATCATGGTGCTGGAGACAAATATTGAATACACCATGGACTATCAAAAGAACCAACAGATCTTTCCTAGAAGTGCACCCAGAGTGCTCCTTGGAAGCAAAGATGGCTAGACTGTATTTTACATATTTCAGACATGTAGTCAGGAGAGACCAATCCCTGGGGAAAGACATCATGTTTGGGAGAGTGGTAGGTCAAGAAAAAAAGGAAAACCCCCCACTAGACGGGTTGACACAGTGTCTGCAACAATGGGCTTAAACATAAATAAGATTGTGTGCCTGGCACAGAATCAGGGAGTGTTTTCATCTGCTGTACATAGGGTCACTATGAGTCAGACTCTACTCGATGGCACCTAACAACAACGACAACAACATCTTAGCAAGACAATGCAGTGTAGAGTGTCAGTTATTCCCCTTATAATGACTAAGAGCTTCAGCTCACTGCCACTGCCTTCCCTCAAGAAAGAACATCATACCACATACCACTAGCCAGAGGAAGGTCCAAATTCAAAACCAGACATACAATTTCTGCTAAATTTGTATCACTTTTGCACCATCATAAAATTAAAAAGTCATCATTTGAATCAACATCAGGACTGTATATGGTAGATTTAAGCAAGAATACATGTCAGAAACAGAGAGTAGAGCCAACATCAAGAATAATGGCCACTTAATGAGACACCTGAGTATGGCTAAAAGTATGCTCAGGTCCTCAAGCGGCACTGATGTTTTCAGCCTTACCAGGGTCATGTTTCCAAAATCAAGATGTTCTCCCTCAGTGGTCAGAGGTCAGACTACATGAGATGAAATGTCCAAGCTATTTCTTTATCTGTGAGAGCACAGAGCTCCCTTTTCCAGTTCTTTGGCACGGCCTTCAGCTCAGCTCTATTTACTCATGCCTCCCCAACCTTTAAATGTTAGAAGGGAGCATAGTGAGGGTCGCTATGAGTCAGACCTGACTCAATGGCACCTAACAACAACACAACAACAATCAGCATGAGCACCTGCCACAGGAACTTGAGCTGTCAATCCAGAACTACATTTCCCAAAGTTCCCTCCTAGCATGGCTCTGCGTTAAGAAAAGTCTGCCTAAGATTTGGATGACAGAAGTGAAGCACCTGCCACTTTGCTCAAGAGCTTTGATGAGGGCACTACACCCAGCTGCAGCTCACTTACAATGTCTTGGCCCTTGCTGGTATGGGTAGCCGCTGGACCCACAGTATCTCCAGTTCTACTAGATCTCCTCCAGCAAGTTGGAGTCCTGGGCCAGGTGCATGTGCAGCTCTGTGACAAGAGCTATCAACTTTTCTTGCAGGTCATGCATGTGATCTAGGTGAGAGGTGCTGAGAGTCAGAACACGATCCAGTTTGTTCTCCCTCTCCCACTTCACATCCGGCTTTCTACCCCATCTGCACACTCTGATGACCTGCAAAAATTTCAACTCAACAGCAGACAGAAAGAGGACAGTCTTGTCTAGACTTTCCCACTAGTTTTCATGTTGGGTAAGTTTCATCTTATAATAAGTCCCATATTCCATGTCATGCAGAGTAGCTCTGACCAAATGCTAACTGACACAACCAGCTACTCCCATGGCCTGGTTGTTATTGTTACGTGCCATTGAGTTGTGTCCGACTCATAGCAACCCTCATAGGGTTTTCAACGGCTGACTGTTTCAAGATTTCCTCGGGAATGGATTGCCACATCCTTCTCCCATTTTTGTGGTGCTCGGAATCAAACCCAGGACCTCAGAGACTGCAGAGTGGCACTCTACCAATTGAGTTAAATCACAGCCCTCCCATGGCCTTAGCAAACACAAATAAAGACGCTTCTGTCCTTGTTTCCCATGTGGTCCCTCTAAAAAGAACACTGATGCTTCCTCCAGCTTTTTGCCTTTTTTTTTCCAGTCCTGGGGAGCTGATACCAGTGCTTCACGCATACTCTGTAAATGCTCTGCCACTGAGCTGCACCCCAACCCCTTTTTTATTTTTTAAATTGAGACAGGGTCTCACTAAATTATGCAGTTTGCCTCAGGTCTCAAACCTGCCATCCTCTTGCCTCCACCTCCCAAGTTGCTGGGATTACAGTCATGAGCCACCACATCCTGCTCCAGCTCTCTGCTTTCTTGATTGAACGTACTACCACCACATCATAGTCACCACCACTACTACCACCAGCCCACCACCATCACCACCATTAATACCATCACAGTTGCCCATACTACAACCACCATCATCACTCCCTAGAGGCCCCCCATATTGAAAGCTTAGTCCCCAGCTGGTGGCACAATTGGGAGGTGGTGGGACCTTTCAGAGGTAGGGCCTAGTGGCCTAGGTAGGCCACTAGAAATTGGCTTGAAGGGATATAGGGACCTCAGCCCCTCCTCTTTCTCTCTTTGTTTCCTGGCTGCCATGAGGTGGGCAGGTTGCTCTGCCATCCATTCCCTTCCATGATGTGCTGCCTGGTCACAGGCCCAAGGCAACAGGGCCAAGAGATCAGAGTCTGGAACATTCACAACTGTGAGCCCAAATAAACCTTTCCTCTTTAAGTTGACTATCTTGGGTATTTGTTACAGCAACACAAAGCTGACTAATGCACCACATTATACAAATGAAGATGCACAAGAGGCTAAAAAACTACCCAACTCACCCAAATCTCAGAACTAGGGTGCAGATCCCAGAAGTATGCCTCTAGAGGCCACTCTTCTATAGCTGTACACATCCAGCATCTTAATCTCCATGGGGGCTGGTATAGGTATTATTGTCCCTATCTCACAGATCAGGAGACTGAGACTGAAGTGCTTTCTCAGGTTGACATATCTCAATAGCACAGCCTGGATTTGGAGCCCCCACATGTAGAATACACCATAGGAGTTGAGAGGCAGGTTGGCCTAGAGTCTGAATACCCAGTTTTCCCTCCAACCGACCCCACTCTTCAAGCCCAGAGGCTCCATGGGAATCACTCAGACTGACCTTTCAAACTAGCTGCATTTATAACAATCTACCTAAGACCCAAACCAGCATTGGCATGTGTACCGAGTCTGAAAATGACACATAAATAGAAGGGCAAATCCAGCCACGCTTTATGTTGGGCAAAACATCTCAAATTATTTCTTTCAAACATTTTGCAACTGGAAAGACCCAAACCACATTTTTCCAAGCATTCCCTTCCCTGCCCCACCCCCACACCATCCCGCTTTACATCGTTAGCCCTTGTGCATTTCCCAAAAAATGTAATCCATATGTCTGTGATCCGTTTACACTTAACTCATCAAATTGTTGTTTGCTAAGACTTGTTTGTGGCCCATGAAGCCTTCCGAGACTGTCTGTGAGGCCTTCAAAAGGCTCTTTCCGCCTCTTTTCTTAGAAACAGGAAGCTATGTTTAGCCAAGGGCAAATGAAATTGAAAATGTTGGCAAGTGTGTGGGAAGAGGCCCTGGGACCAAAAAGGTTGTTCTTGCTTGCAGCATGGCAGGATCACAAGGAAGGACCCCTAAGGTGGTAAGTCAAGGTCCTGAAACACCAAGGCTGGGCTTCGGTTCAACTTTGTTCTCAGCCAAGGTCATAGTCCCTCTGTCTGCCAGGGTCCCCAAGGTACTTGGAGAATGTAATGGAGGGTGAGGAGCAAGTCCCTGACCAGAAGCCCTGGTGACCCTGTGATATCGTCAGCTCTGGTGGAACTGAATCCCGTGTGCTCCATTTCTACCGTGGCAGCTTACGATCTTGCAAGTTCTGCTTTTCTAATTGCTTTATTTAAAATTTTTTTTAAAAGCGCACATATAGACAACAAACCAAACACTTCTCAAAACAAACCATTACATCTGATAAGGTTTAACTCATCCATGTTTTTTGGCTTTAGCAAAACATTCTAGTTTTGTTTTATTTTTTTAATTGCTTAAGTTCAGCTAACTTAATGTCTCTTGGGAAAACTGATCTATGTAAATGTGATTTAACTAAACGGGTTTGAGCCATTCGCATGTGTTTTACATTTTCTAATCATCCTGAGCTCAGTGCATGGTGAGCAGACTGAAAAATGATGGTGGTCTCATTTCAACATCAATTTTTATCCACTTTATCTCCCAAGAATGCAAAATGACTGCTGGAGAGAATCTCACTTCCTATTTCCAGACAGCCAGAAGCTGAGATTTATGGAAATCTTGGAAGCATGTAAAACTGATTGCATGGATGGAAGGCCCAAAGGAAGATGGCAATTCTCTAAGATGTCTATATTTTGGGGAGGAGGGAGAAATAGGTGGGTTGAACCCAGGGCCCCACGCATGCTGTGCTAGTGCTGTACCACTGAACTACATTCTCAACCCATATTTTACTTTTCATTTTGAGACAGGGTCTCACTAAATTACACAGGCTATCTTTGGCTTCCAACTTGACATTCACCTGCCTCTGCCTCCCAAGTTGCTGGAATTACAGGTATGCACCACTGTACCTGGCTCATGTCTACATTCTTAAAATTGGCCAAATTTTTCATCAAGATTCATTTTTAAATATTCTATTTCCCTGATTAGTGTTAACAGCATTTAAGAGATGCAAACAACATTAGCTTTCTATCATTGTGTAGCAAATGACCATAACCTTAATGGGTTAAATCAGTTGCTATTGTTTATAATTCCCGTTCCATGAAGTCTTTGGACATCATAGAAAATAAAGCAACTTCACCTCCATGCTAAGGACAAGGTCAGTCTCTTACCCAAACTGCAGGAATCTCCTCCACCTTATCTTCTTTTCCTTGTTGCTTCAGCTTATAGATTCTTTATTTAAAACAACATACTTGTGTTGTCTCCCAGTCTCCCCAGGTCAGGAATCCACGCACAGCTGAACTGAGTCCCCTGCTCAGGGTCTCATAAGGTTGCAAATAGAGTAGTGGTTAGCTGCCTTCCCATCTGAAGGCTTGACTGGGAAAATAACTTGTGAGCCCCTCCAGGGTGCTGGCAAAGTGCATTTCCTTGTGGTTCTGTGGCTAGGCTTCCTGGTTTCTTGCTAGCTGCGGAGTGAGGACTGCTCTGAACTCCTAGAAGCCATCCTCAGGTTCTTGGCACATGGATCCCTCCACTGTCCCTCTTAAAACATAGATGCTTCCTTCTTCAAAGCCAGGAGGGGACTCTCTTCCTTCCAGAAGGATCCAGGCCTATTTGAAGGGTTTTCACCTGATTAAAACAGGTTCACCCAGTAAAATCTCCCTTTGGGTTAATTCAACACCAACCATTCCAGGTCTTTAATTTTATCTGGAAAGTCCCTTTGCCTTGGCCATAAAATATAACCTAAGCAGGGAGTGGTAGCCCTCATATTGAAAAGTACCATCCACATCCAGGGAAGAAATTATATATGGAGCATAGGCCACAAGTGCTAGGAATCTTGTGAGCTATCTTAGAATTCTGCACTCCACACCTTCCATGTGCAAGGGTATGGTGATACATTCATTATTAATAATCCTACCTTCAAGAAACCCACAGCCTAATAAGGGCAGTGGAAATACAACAAATAATTATATTGTGATATATATTCTATAATAGAGATATGTTTGATGTTCAGAAATAGCACAAAAGTAGCAACATAAACCCTGGGCTTTGCAAAAAGAATAGGAGTTCACCAGGCAGGCAAGAATAGAGAATGTCGAGTGGGTTAACTAAGATTGACTTAGAAGAATAGGCTGAGATTAACACATTACCAGTAATTTTATTTCACTAAAATGTCAATAAATGTGCTGAGTATTTTTATTTTCACTCTTTGTCTTTTAAAAACAAAAACAAAGAAAAGAAATTAGTTTCCTTAAAGTCTGGTTAATGGATCAGATATATATATGTGTGTGATATATATTGCTTGTGACTCACCCACTTACAACAAAATAACAAAGGGCTGGGGGAGGGTGGTATAATAAATTAACACTCCAGCCCAGTAAGAAAGTGTGCTCCTGGCCTCCTCCAGCATGTGTAGACCTTTTCCTGTGAGGAGCTTCCCTTGAAGAAATGTTTCATTCCAGAAGGGTAGAAGTGAACCCATGCCTAAAGGCACAACCGCAGCAAAAGCCAAGGTAATTCCTAAGCCCTGAGCATAAAGAGCAGCAACCAAAGTTGGAAATGGAGCCAGGTACATCCCAGTGCTTAGAGGGACACGTGCCAAAACTGCAACCCACATTGTGGCATTTGCGTGACTTGAAACAGGATTCACTGTTGAAGCTCAAAGTCTTCTGACTCCTACCCCACAATCTATAAGCATAGACTGGGGCTTGGGGGGGGAGCCTCTAAGAAATACCAGGACTTACATCAACTCCAAAATACCTCTTAAGCCATGAGGAAGATGACAGTACTACAAACAAAAATCCAACTGTTTTGCAGGTGATTTGGGCCTGAGTATTCAATTCTGTTCCCAAATGTCTGATGTGGGATCTCTTCTGATGCCTCAAATCTGCTCCAGTCCCTCTGCCTGCCCTGGCCTTCCTGAGAAGCCATATGGCACAAGGGAGAGTATTTCAGATATGACAGGAGACCTGGATTCCAGGCTCAATTCAATTTGTTCTTTCATTTCCCCAGAATTGTTGGAGGACAAGTGAGTTTTCCACATGTTAGACAAGTGAATTTCCAAGACAATGGAAAATTTTTGCTACCCACAAGATGTTTGGATTTCTATTGTTTAAATACAGGGAATTGTCTGAAGATATGGAATACATTAACAGTACAGGCCCTGGAGCTAGGATTCCTGGGTTTGAATCCCAGCTTCACCATAGCTTGCCGTGTGATATTAAGCAAGGGAATGAATTTCTCTGTGCCTCTGGGGATAATGACAGTTCCTACTTCATAAAGTAGCTGTGAAGTTTAAACAAGTTAACTATGCAAAGCACATAGAATAGTACCTGGCGCATAGAGACCATATCAGTAAGTATTATCATAATTATTATAAAAATAAAATGTAAAATATAAAATATAAGTAAACAATTTTTCTTCAGGGATGCTATTGTAAACACCAAGCAAAATATTGTATGTACATATATACTATCTGCAACTATACACATCCACTAAGTATACATTTATATAATAGATACATAGACCTATAGACATAAATGCATATATACTACATATAAGCACATTAAAATATAGAATTATATATTAAATACACAAACACAAATATATAAAATCATGTGTTCATGACCCACTGGAACATATTAACATTGCAAATTTCTTTAATGAGATTAAGATACAGACTAGGGAGAAGGGCAGCCCACTCCTAAAACAATTAGCCATTGAAAACCCTATGAATAGCAGAGAAGCACTATCAATTATAGTGCTGGAATTTGAGGCCCCCCAGGCTGCAAGTCACTCAAGAAACAATTAGGGAAGAGTTTCCTCCTCAAAGTCAAGTCAACCTTAATGACAGGAATGGAGTAAAACCCTTGGACTTCCGTTTGCTGACATGGCATGACCCAAAATGAGAAGAAACATAATGACCGCAACATTGGGTTGGAACATAAAAAGATTGTGTGCATGGCACAGTGCTGAGTAGTGTTTTGTTCTGTTGAATGCAGGTTCACTATGAGTCAGATTCAACTTGACAGCACTCAACAACAAACACATCCTATCAAAAAGCCACCAAGTTAAATGTAATAAATATAAGTTTTAATTCTGAGAAGTCTAAAATATTAAAGATGGATACAAATAGACAGGACAGAGTTGCATAACTTGGAAAAGGAGAATTATTAAGCACAATTTGTCAGGTGACTATGGGAAGAGGGAGAGGAACAAGAGAGGGAAATAGGGGAGTGAATATGATTAAAGTATAAAAATAAATAAATAACAAATTGTCATACAATAGCCAAGAAATATAAACAATCTGAGTTTTCATCAATGATGAACAGGGCCCACATTTGGGATACTATAGTATAGAATAGTATTCAGCATCAAAAAGGATATCCTGTTGTTTGTACCAGTGTGGCTGGAACTAGAGATCATTATATTAAGTAACACAAGCCAAGTACCATATGACCTCACTTATACATGGAATCCAAAAAAATTGATCCCATAGAAGTTGAGAGTAGAATGGTGTTTAGCAGGGGCTGGGGAGAGTAGGAGGCAGGGTGGCATGAGGAACTGCCAATCAACAAGTAACACATTACAGTTAGTAGTAACAAGTTCTGATATGCTAGTGCACAGTAGGGCAGCTATTGATGTCTGTATTTTTCAAAAAACTAAAAGAAAGGATTTTTAATGTTTTCACCCTAAAGAAATACATGTTGGAAGAAATAACATGCTTGCCCTGATTTGAACATTACACGATGTATTCACACATCAAAACATCATACATGGCCTCATTAATGTCTATAATCTTTGGCTCATTTAAAAAATAAAAATAATAAAAGAATGCTTTGTCTGTGTTTTCCCAGAACTCATAAAAAGAGATTCCACCAGCTGATACCAGATTTCTAGTCAAAAACATCCCTAGAGTGAAGATGAGTGGACACATGATCATGATATAATGACCTTTGGGCAACATTAAGTTCCTTCTTATTCTAATTCACTCTGTCCTTACTAACTGCATCATTTTGGTGGAAAAAACAAAAAACACAAAAGAGCAGGGGTTTAAACAAGATGAAGTTATATTTCTCTCTCACAGTCATGATGTCTGAAAGAAGTCAGGTCTGGCATTGTACTCTACAGCGTCAGAAACCTGGGTCTGTTCTGTTATTACTCTGCCATGAGTGGCTTCCATTTGCAAGGTCCTTCCTGGTCCAAAATGGCTACTAAGGCACCAGACATTGTGGCTACACTCTAAATAGAAGGAAGAAGAAGAAGAGGAACTCCTCCTTCCTTCAATGAGATTTCTAAGAAGTTTCACACACTCCTGTTTTCAGCACATTGATCACAACTCAGTCATATGGCCACAAAATATTTCATAGATGGCTAGCAAATAGAGTCTTTATTCCAAAGAGTTCTGTGCCTAATCAAAAATCAGGCAACCTGCTGCTCTGAAAAGAGACAGAACAGGTATTGGATGACAAGAAGTCTCCTGATTTCCATTTTGGCTTTCTGGGTGAACCTACTCAGAATAGAATGGTATCCAATTATACCTTCTCCCCCAAATTATAGTTTTAAGAATTAATTTTCAGGTGGAGATAAAGCCAAAAAACCTTGTTAAATATCTATAATTCATACATTGGAATACTATTCAGCAATAAAAAGGAATAAACCATTAATATATGAAACAATAACAATTATGCTGAGTGAAACAACCAAACCAAAAAAATGGAGTACATGTTCTTTGACTCATTTACATAAAATTCTAGAAAATAAAAACTATTCTATAATGACAGAAAGCAAAACAGTAGTTGTCTGGGAACAATGGGAAGAAATGGGCGAGACTGGCAAAGGGACACAAGAAAATTTGGGGCTGATGGGTATCTTGATCGTAGTGATGGTTTCTTGCGTTATATACATACCAAAACTCATCACGTGGAAAATCTTAAATAAATGAAGTTGATTCTGCCTCATTTCTATCTCAATAAAGCTGTAATTTCTTAAAAGAAAAGCACTTATTATATACCTGACACTATGCTGGACACTGATGTACAAAATAAAATATAGGTCCTTTCCTCAAGCTGCTCATAGCCTATTAAGTCACTCTAGTGAATAAATTAGGCTTGTGAATATAAATGGGGTGAATGGCTCCCCCAGTGCCTAAGCAACCCTGAATGGACTAAATGAAGCACCTCAGCCTGTAAACTAAGGGCCAGACCTGTCCTGTGTGTGCAGCCAGCATCCAAAACCCAGCCCAAAGCAGCCAATAAAGCATAAGCATTTTTCAGTGAGGAGCTACGTACATGTGCGCTCTGCTCTTTAGATCAATTTCTACATAACTCCATGAATACCCATGAGGAACCAGGATATTCATATTTTAAACATCCTCCAGAAAACTGTATATTTTCCACTTTTAGAAATGAAACACAATGGCATGCTCTTTTTGTTTTTCACATCTGTGTTGCAGAGCTGGGAAGGATCATATGACAGAGATGAGTAGCTGGCACAAACGAGTCTTCTGAAAGAATAGTGTAGTGAGACAGCGATGAGGAATCTACTCTTTCCGATGGCCAAACCTACTCATGTCTTGACGTCCCTTGCTTCTGCCCTTGTTGCTTGTGCTGCGCAAAAGCACGGTTCTGAGCTCTAGAAGTCTCAGATTTTGGCTCAAGGGAAACGACTATAAAGAAAATATTTTATTTCCTCCTCAATTTTGCCCCTGCTAGTTCTTAGGACATATGAAGATTGATAAGGCCTTGTCCTTAGAACACAAAGCTGTCACTCCGACCTTTTCTACTTTGAGGAAAAATCAGATAGCTTCATCATAAATTCAAAATCCATGTCAAAGAAGGAAGAGGTTTTTGTTTGCTTGTTTGTATATTTGTTTTCTTTTGTTTTTTCTTTTTTATCTTCCATGAGGCCCTTTCTTGTTGGGCTGTGTAGCCTGAACACCATTGAGTACAGAATGTCTTGCAAAGTTATATAAAATTCTGCCAACAATCTAAAATGCCTCCCCTTTAGCCTGATACAGTGCCTGACACCCTAAATTATTGACCCCTTTAGATTAAGATGGTGAAGCTGAAAACATGGCCCATGTTGCCCAGAAGGCTTTGTAAAACTGATGTAAGTTTTCATGGAGGAAATGGGAGGAAATGAACGAGGAAGTGGATAAGTGTTGGGATTGGTCTGCATGGCCACTGTGGAACAGGTGGGACTTTGGCAAAGGACCGTGTGAAAAGGATGAGGTCATGACAATAAACTGGGGGATGTTGGATTTTTCTCCAGAGCTAGCACATCCTACTATGAAAACTAATCAAAAGAAAAGTGATGACTTATCCCATATAAAATCACCACATCTTAACTCTTTGAAAGTGCTGAAGTGTGTTCTTAAAGACCCATGATTCAAAGCATTCCTTTCACTTTTATTCAACCCCTCGATAAAAGCAGACTAAGGTTTAGCTCAGTTGGTAAAGTGCTGCTCTGTGCTCTCTGAGGCCGGGGGTTTGATTCCCAGCACTACAAAAATGGAAGAAGGACCTGGCAGCCCACTCCCAAAACTATGCCCAAAACAATCTAGTACTGAAAACCTTATGAATAGCAGAGAAGCACTGACATAGTGCTGGGTATGGCACAGTGTTGGAGTGTATTTCCTTCTGTTGTAAATAGGGTTGCTATGAGTCAGAGTCAACTCAATGCCACTTAACAACCACAACTGATAAAAGCCGATTTGTCCAATTGCTTGGCATTCGAAGTGTATTTACTTTGTTGATATGTGATAACCCTCTTTGCACTGGACCTTCTAATGTCAAGAAACTCTGCTGAGGGAAATAATCCATCCCTAATATTTCCTTTTTGGCTGGGTACCTCTATGCATTCAAACTACATTTTCTCTTTTAAATTTGCATGTATTAATTACACATAGAAAGAGATTTCACTACAAAATAATTTTCAATGTAAACTTGGAAGGGCTTTCTTAATTCTTATCACACTTACCTTGTCATCTTATGTTTTCTATTGGACAGTCAGTTCCCTTTATAAATCCTTTCCTTAAATCATTTTTGGGACTTGCCTGAGATGCCTTATCAATCAGAAGTCTCACAGAAGATATGGAAGGAAGGAGAGAGGGATTGATGACAGTCTTCAACGTTTCTTTGACCCTTCTGAATAGAATATTTGAATTACTTCCGCAGCTGATGGCAATAATTTTGTCCAAAACAAAAGGCTGTCATTATAATGTGGTTTCATGAGTTACAAAGGGGAGATGAGATAGGGGCAGGGAGATGTCAGAATAGGTCCATCGAAACCCAACCTTGTAAAGCCCACAAAACACACACAGCTATAATTTGGAGTCAGTCCCAATTCCCATATGCCACAGATGCTTCATAGCATTTACCACATCCCCTCTGTGACTCTCCCAGTCACATCTACACCTTGCTCTGTGGCCTTGGACAGGTCACTCCGTGTCTCTGAGTCTCATATCTCATATGCAAACACACACACAAAAAAAAGTTGGACTAAAGGATCTCTACAATCTGTCATGATCTATCCTCCACTTGAATCTAATCTTTGGCATTTCCTTGATTCCTTTGGCATTTCCTCCTCTAAGGGCCACACTTTGTCTCCATGCATTAAATCTTTCTTCCCAAGAGTCCCGAAGGAAGTATATTCTGAATTTTTGTTATTAGGTGCTGACAAGTCAGGTCTGACTTCATAGCAACCCCATGTACAATAGAACTAAACACTCCCCAACACTGCCAGGCCTGCCACTATGCTCAGTACTTCTCTGCTATTCATATGGTTTTCTATGGCTGATTGTTTCAGGAGTGGACTGCCAGGTCCTTCTCCCTAGCCTGCAGCACCTGGTATTCCCAGGTGGTCTTCCATCCAAGGACTAACCAGGCTGACCCTACTTAGCTTCTGAGATCAGAATGGATCAAATGCCAAGGTGCTATGGCGGCAGACATGAATTTTTTATAGCACACCAAAAATGCCAAGAGAAAACATCTTTGGGTGCAGATTCAGGTTGGTTCATGGAAGACAGGTGAAAGTCTACCGTCTGCTGAATGGACCTTATAAATACTATGCATGCAGAATGGCCCTGAGCTTGGGGGACATTCAATAATATTTTGAGATATTTTTGGTTGTCACAATTTAGAGGAGGTGCACTCTCAGCATCTAGTCAGTAGAAGCCAGTAATATTGCTAAACAACAAATGCACAGGCAAGCCACCAATAGCCAAGAATTACAAGCCTTAAATGTGCATTGGGCTGACCCTGACCTAGATTCACAGGGAGGTACAATCAGCTCCTGATAATACCTAGGGTCAAGTACATGCATCTCTTTCTAGGTCAACATCATGAAGTAACTCTGGTAGCTTGAAATTAGTCCTAGTGGTGTATTTACAGCACAGAAATTGGCACAATTTGCAAATCAAGGCAATGTTATCTTGAGGGACAGTTGTTAAATATTTACCAACACGTGTCTACTCAGAACCAACACCTTAAATAACTGAAACCCCAGCGGCTCAGGAGGCAGAGGCAGGAGGACCACAAGTTTGAGACCAAAGGTAGTCTGCGTAACTTAGCAAGACCCTGTCTCAAAAAGTAAAAAAATGGGCTGGGGGTGCAGCTCAGTGGTCCAGCACTTGCAGAGCATGCAAGCATGAGGCCCTGGGTTCAACCCCCAGTACCACAAAAATAAAAAATAAAAATAAATATCCCAAACCCCAAGTGATTTAGCAAAAAGGCTGGACTGGAGGGAAACCAGACGCAGTTTATCCATAGGCAGAGCCTGACCTCATATCACCTCCATGACAACAATGACAAAGAAGGGAGTAGGTCAAGGGACATCATGGACAGGGATTTGAAGACTCTCCTGTCTTGTTGTTTAATGTGCTTACTCATATATACCCTGCCTTCTTCCAAAGAGCATTCAAGGGGACAATTAGGAAGCAAACCACAGGTATATTTAGTAAATGCACCAGAGGGAAACCATGATGGGATAATGATTTAATACATCTAATTTTGAAAACTTGACAGACAAAAGTGAAGAGCAACACACACCACGTGCAAAACTTAAGGAGCCAGCAATTCAGAGATTCTGCACCTGGCCAGCCAACTGGGAAATGTGTTTCCTGATGGGCCTGGGAGCTGGCAAAGCTGGGCTGGATGGCGACCCCATGAGGACCTTCCCGACCTGCTCTGGCTTTCCAGGGTTCTGCACAGAAGGCAGATGCCCTGTGCATACCAAGCCACATTGGAGGGAAACCCTTTCCCTATTTGCTCTTTATTGCTGTCTTGATATTTGCTTCTGGTTTCTATGACAAAATCTGGCATTGGAATTTTTCTGGGAACAAATAGGAAATAGTTGTAAGGGGAGGTTCAAGACCCTACGCACATTTAGTTTTGGCTATAAACACGCATAGTAAAATAAAGCGTTGACTCATTAAAATCAAAACAAACCAAAAACCCCAGTTTAAAAAAAAAAATCCCCATTTGAAAACTCTTACTTTATTTCAGAAGTGACCAATTAGAAAGCAATTTGTTCTTGTAGAAATGTTCGCTTCAAGATAAACTAATGGAGCATAGACCAGTGTCGGGACACTGGTCAGCGTGTGCCAAGATACACTCTCCCTTCAGTGTGTTTGACTTCTGGAGCTGGAAGTGCTAACCCCACACAGAAGAAATTTTCCACTTGCAAGAGTCGATTGTTTTGTCCAGCCTAGCTGAAGAGAAGCCAGGATTATAGCCTTTTGCAGTCCGACACTGAGGGTCTGGAAAAGCTTATGCAGCATGCAGGCCTGTGGCACACCTCAGACTTACATGTGCTGGGTGCCTCTTTGTTTTTGCTTAGCTTTCTCCACAGTCCCTATGTCTGAGATGTTGTTCCTGGAATCTCTGCCTTTCCTGAGTCCACACTAATTTTTTAGTCACACCCACTGATTTGTCCCTAGGCCCAGCCTCTTATGTGGGCAGAAGCATCGCTACCCATACAAGGAGAAGTAACGAGGTTATGAACATCCCCTGCACCCTAATGGGCTGGGCATCCATGATGAATAAAGGTGCTGTCAAAATACAAAGACTACTAGGAAATGTTGGGAGAAGCATCCTACTTGTCCTTTAGATGGCCATCTGGCTCCAACCCAGTTTTTTCATCATCTCCCCTAAAACTCTCCAACAAGCCGGCTCTGTTCCATCAGCCCATCCCTCATATTCATTATAGATGCCTCTAAACTACTGACAAAAAATACATCATCACACATAGCAGTTTTTACTTATCAGAATTCCTCTAAGAGAGAATGCATTTGTTTGGAGAAACAGGTAAACCACATGGAAGGAGAGGTTAGACCTTGACAGTGCATCCAAATAGCAAAAAGTGGTGTTAAATTTTATTCACAAAATAAGGAAAGGAAAGCCCAGGCCCTCTTTTTTTCTTCTTCCTCCACCTTCCTCTCTGCTGGGCATAGTGGCACATGCCTTAATGTCAGCACTCAAGAGATGGAGGCAGAACGATTCCAAGGTGGAGGCCAACCTGGGCTATACAGCAGGACCCTGTCTCTAAATAAACAGATTAGAGAGAGAGCAAGTGAGTGAGAAAGAGAAAGAGACAGAGAGAGACAGAGAGACAGAGAGAAGCAAACAAATTTTTTAAAGGAAGGAAAAAACAACAGGTAACAAGAGGCTGGGCCCATGTGGGAAGGAACTAAAGAAGTACTAACTAGAAGACCAATTATTTTTGTAGACTCATCACTACCAGACCCAATCCAATCTCTTTGTATCTATTAACTCATTTAACTCTTCCAACAATGCTATGCAACAGTAGTTTGTTGTTGTTGTTGTTGTTGTTGTTGTTGTTGTTAGGTGCCATCGAGTCAGTATCCTACTCATAGCAACCCTCAAAGGGTTTTCAATGGCTAACTGTTTCAGGATTACCTTGCAAGTGGATTGCCAGGCCCTTCTCCCATTTTTACAGTGCTGGGAATTGAACTCGGGGACCTCAGAGACTACAGCGCAGTGCTCTACCAACTGAGCCAAATCCCAGCCCGCAACAGTAGTAGTTAGTAATATTATCCCTATTTTACAGACAAGGAAACAAAGACCCAGAACAGTTCAGTAACTTCACCAAGTAAATGATGGAAGGAATGAGGGATGGCCTGAAATCTGTGCTTTAAACCACTTCACTCAGCTGCCTCAGTGGCTAAGCATCTGGTGGCAGGGGAAGAAGATTAGAAAACAGAATTACAAGGATATTATCAGATAGAAGCAGCAGCCAATGCAAGATACACCATTATTTAAAGTATTGTAACCAAAGGAAACATGCTCCCAGTTTCACTATGAAAAACCATCACAGTAAGACAGATTCAAATATTCAGATACAAAAAAGGTGCATCTTAGAAGTGATGAACAGTATCAAAGCATGATGGGAACCTATTTGCTGTGGGGTATGCAGTGCAACCTTCTTCATTACCCCCTTTGAAATCTTCAGTAATATCTATATTTCTCATAATGCATTTGTGGGGATAGAGTCTTGAGAGGAGGTGGTTGCAAGGAAAACCTCATGGAAATGCCATTTTGTGGGGGGGGGTGAGAGAGAAAGAGAGAGAGAGAGAGGGAGTGCTCATGCACGTCTGTGGACAGATGCAGAGCAAAGACAATTTAAGCAAGTTTAAATTTTACTTACCTTACATTTAGTTGCACAAAGAAAGTGTTGTTTCATTGCTTTCTGTAACTAATATAAACCTTTTTCCAGCCCTTCACCTCAGTGAATAGAAAAGGAAAACTAAATGTCATCCAACTCAATACTTTTGCTATGGTTTGAATATGAAGTGTTCCTCCAAAAGGCTCATGCGTTGACGAGTTGGTCCCCAGAAAGTAGATCCAAACACTGAAGCACGACTGGCTCATGGGGACACCGACCTAATCAATAGATTAACCCATTTATGGCTTCATAATTTGACAGCATTTTTGGGTGTAATGGAAACCTTCAGAGGGGAGGCCTACTGGGAAGATGTAGATCACAGCAGGCATGTTCTTGAAGGCTGTCTTGTGCTAGGCACCCCCTCTTTTTCTCTTCTTCCTCCACCTTCCTCTCTGCTTTCCAGCTGCCATGAAGTGAGCAATTTTGCTCCTTCACACCTTTCTGCCATGATGTTGTCTCACCACAGGCCCAGAAACAATAGATCCAGCTGAGCGCAGACTGTAACTTCTGAAACCATGAGCCAAAATAAGTCCTTCCTCTTTTAAATTGTTTCTTTCAGGAATAGGTCACAGCTGTGAAAAGCCTGACAAACAACTTTGAGTAGTCGCCTACATATTTCAGTCTCTCAGCTTTCTTCTCCCCCTCTCCCAATCCTCCCCAAGATGGCCCCTGGGGAAGAGCTGGCTTCGTGGTGGCAGAAAGGTGAGGGAGGGCCTTGGCCCACATGATTCACATGTCCAGGTCCTTGTATCATCCTCCAGTCCCTCTAGTTTCCACCCTGGAACACCTCAATGCTGAAGTCTGTGGCTGACCAACATCTGCTGGTGGCTCTCGGTATGGCAATGGCCCTGCTGATTCAGCCCCACTTAGGTCAACCTGGGAATTACATATCCTCCTGACCTCTGGTCATGTTCCCCAGTTAATCTTCATCCTGGGTAATCCCGGGCAGGGGTGGGGGTGGGGGGTGCGGGGCAGTGCCATGGTAAGCTCACTAGCCAGAGCTGCTCCTGGCACTCACAGTATGCTCGGGTTTGATTTCCCAATTCTCTCAGCCCAGGGCCCTGTCAGCCACTATGCCAAAGGTGCCATATTAAATAAGCTACTTGTCATCCTGTATCTATTATATCCAGAGAGGTCAACCTGTTGGCAGTTGCCTGCACCCAGAAGACAATAATCACCTGAAGGGTGAACATAAATATTATATACATAAATAACTTTGCATAATCCTGCCATTTGTACTAATGGAATTAATAAAGATCATTATCACCTGCTGAAACAGTACATGTTCTAGTACTTGTGGATACTCAAATTTCCAGCTCAGTCCATAATTTTATTTCATTTTATGTAGTTTCCATTTCCAAATTTTAAACTTAACTTGCAATCCAGCTAGTCTTGGAGGGGCATAAGGAAAATGTGGATGTCAAAGACCTACAGAAAGTGCACAAACATTTTAGGCTATTATGAGCAGATCAGGTAGAGAGGCCCTCGCCATTCCCTAGAATGTTCTGGTGGTTGGGGTCAAACACAAGTCAAATGTATTAGAGTTGTCCACAGTAAACAATGGTGATCTTACTGATTTTGCCATCCCTGCATCCAAAATGCTCCATGGTTTCCAAAATGTTCAAGCCCTTTTCCACCTTCCCAAAGACTACATGCTTGCCATCCAAACACTCAGCCTTGGCAGTACAGACAAAAAACTGGGAGCTGTTTGTTCTGGGTCCCACATCTGCCATTGACAAAATGCAAGACCCTGTATTCTTCAGGGTGGAGTTCTCATCATCAAATTTCTCCCTGTAGATGGACTTGTCACTAGTGGCATTATGGCTTGTGAAGTTACTACCCTAGCACATAAATTCTGGAATAATTCTGTGAAAGCAGGAGTCATTACAACCAAATCATTTCTCTTCAGTGTACAGAGAACAGAAGTCTTCCACTATCTTTAAAATTTTGTCTAAAAACAATTCTCAAAAGAGATGCAGCCCAAGGATGTGTCATCAGTAGTGATGTTGAAGAACATGAAGAGGGTGACTGTGGCTGACAGCAGAGGCTCCAGCTGACAGTGGCATCTATAAAGCCAGCCCATAATTTGAGACTGGAGTTCCATGAAGTTAGGGTCAGTTCTTACCTTGTTCATCGTTGTATCTCCATACATAATAGAAATTGAACAAATATTTATCAAATGCAGGTTAAAGTTTAACAAAAGGAGAAAAGCAATACATTTACACTGAAGGATGGTGTTGTTTAAACCAGAGTTCTTAAGTGGGGATAATTTTACCCCCTAGGAGACATTTGGCAACATCTTCAGGCATTCCGGGATGTCACAACCAGGAAAGGGGTATAACAAGCACCCAGAGGGTAGAGGCCATAAATGCTTCTCAACATCATCCACCACAAAGAATTATTTGGGTAAAAATGTCAATGGTGCTGAGGTTGAGAAAGCCTGATCTAAGGATTTGAGAACTACAGACTATGGCATGCTGGTAAATATTAACAACTGGATCGGGTGAAAGATGTGGCCTCAATTTATAATGTTTACAAACTTACATGGTATCTAAGGCTGATTTTAGGCTCCCACATGATGTCATGAAATGCAGAGTTGGGAAAAGAGATTGGAGCATTGTTATATTCAGTTTCCACCATCTAGGTATAATAGATATAACTCGCCTCAAGAGCATAGATAATAGCTAACAGGTAGTAAAATAACTAGATAGTGATGAATTTTGAGTATTATCTTTTGTTTATAATAAAATCCACTTAAATACAAGATTATAAACTTTAATTTGTATGATTTCTGTATTTAATAACTGGCTTGCAGAATTCCTGAAGCTTTCACACTGGCATTTGTGAGCCTGTAGGAGTGAGCTCTAACACACCTCTGCCAAGGGATAATATGAATGAGAAGTGATAAATTAAAGAGCTAAAAGGAGGTAGGACATCAAGGTTCAAGCATAAAACAATGCCATGGGCCCATGCAGTGACAAGGGGTTTAAAATTCTGTGAGGAAACAGTGACCTGAAGTACCTTGTAAGGTGAGAGGATGGAAGAGGCCCAGAGAAGGAAAGCTGTCAGAGAGTGGATCCCAATGACTGAACCTATGCCTGTTCTTGAAAATACACCTTCCTCCCTAGAACTATTTCTAAGCAGTTGTGAAAGCAAAGATTACCATTTGCTATATGTGATAGCATTAATTTTATGTCTCATCTTGAATGGGCTAAGGGATGTCCAGATGGCTGGTAAAGCATTACTTCTGGTATGTCTGTGAGGAGGTTTCCAAAAGAGATCTGAATCACTGGGCTGAGAAAGGACGGTCCACCCTCACCCAGTGTGGGTGGACACCAACCCATGGGCTGAGAACGCAGATAGAACAAAAAGGCGGAGGAAGGTTGAACACTGTGTTCTGGAGCTGGAATGCTCATCCCTTCCTGCCTTTGGACACCAGAACTCCAGATTCTCAGGGCTTCAGCCTCAGGGTGAATTACACTATTGGCTCCTCTGGTTCTCAGTCCTTTGGACTTGGACTGAAAAATACCACTGGATTCCCTGGTTCTCTTGCCTGTAGATGACATGTCACGGGACTTCCCAGGCCCCATCTCGTGAGCTAATTCTCATTATAAATCTGCTCTCATCTATTCATCCATTATCTATCTATCTACCTATCTACATATTTGTCTGTCTACTACTGCTTCTGACTACTATGCCACAGTACCAAAAAAAAAGAATAAAAACAGTATTTCCCAGTATTTCCCCTAATACAACAGGAAAAGTAAATTTAAATGGGGAAGATGTTTATAAAGTTTCTTCTTAAGAATAAAGAAGTAGTCAGGTGCTGTGGTACATGCCTGTAATCCTAGCAACTCAGGAGGCTAAGGCAAAAGAATAGCAGATTTGGGCCCAGAGGCAGCCTACATAGCTTAGCAAGACTCTGCCTCAAAATAAAAAAAAAAAAATTAAAAACATTTTAAAGAGGCTGAGGGTGCATCTTAATAGTAGAGCACTTATAAATTATGTAAATCCTGCTAGTATGATTTTTAAAATTTTTTAAAAGAATGAAAGAAAGAATGCATGAATGAACTTAAAAATAATAAAAAAATAAAAGATTTTTTAAAAATTGAAAAATAAAAGGGAATTTAAATTTTTAAATTTTAAATTTTTAAAAGAAAGAGGAATATAAAAAGAAAAAAGAATAAAAAGGAATTTTAAAAGAATTAAAAACTTAAAAAGAATTTTTCTAAAAAGAATAAAAATGTAGAGGACTATTGGCTATAATGGGCAACCACACTGTGCAGACTTAATAAATAATAGGTAGTTATCAGGATGCCATCTACCTTCCCCAAGGAAGAGAGGAGAACACACACTGCTAGCTCAGACGGTCTTCCATCCAACTCCCCAGGAGAATCTGTCCCAGCAAAGGCAACCATTGCCTATGTGTACCTTTCAGGAGTTTGTCCAGAACTTCAGCTCATCATACTAGAGCAGAGACCAGGCTGGGGAGCTGATACTGCTGCATCTCATCCATTCCCAAAAGTTTGGGATAAATCCTCTGAGGCCTGAAGAGTGAAGGCCGAGGTGGCAGATCTTCCCCCTCTGGGGACTAGAGCTGCTGAGTGGAGAGAGGTCCATGGAGCCCTGGGGAGGCCAGCAAGTCTTTCCACATCCCACTCCACCTCTTCTGGTAATATCTACCACCTGCATCCCTCAGCTGATCTGCCCTTTGTTCTACAAGTGGTATGTCTGATTCTGCCTTTTACTTTATAAAATGCTCAGAAAGACACATCTCAAAAACATTATAGATGTGAAGGTGGGATTTAGAAGAGAGAACAGAACAGGGAGTCGCAGCAGTGCTCTAAGGCCCAGGAAGCAGGGCCCCAAGATCCTCCTTTGGATGTGCCCCTTTCTAAGACCCCACAGAAAGGAGTGGGGAAGATGGAGACATGCCCACCTGGGCCATGCCTTCAGGGCCAGAGATCCTGAGTTCTCTATCCACTCAAGCTGACTTCCCCAGGCCCATTCTCTCAAAGGCAGGCCAAACTTCAGGGTGCACACCTCAAATCCAAGAATGGCCACGGTGTGGCTGCTTGCAGGGACACAGCTTGATGTGCAGGACTGGGTATCCATGTGCATATTTGCACCGCCCCTTGAAATGAGGGAAAGGCCATAAGCCATGAGCAGACAGTGGACACTTTCTGAGCCACCACATCCCTGCCCACTCCTCTTGCAGGAGTCCATAGACTCTAGAGCTGTACCTGCCAAGGTGTATTTGCCAAGGCAGGAGAATAGGGCATATTTTATTTAACAGTTTGACACCTTGGTTTATAACTTTTAAATATTTAGACATAATATATTACCCTCCATTTCACATTTGCCAGGGATCCACAAAAGCAGGGGTTGGGGAAGGAAAATATTTTTTAAGAAAGGGATGGGGAGACTCTCTAGATCAAAAAGAACCCAAATTGTTTCTTTGCTATGTGATGCTTAAAACAGCATCTGGCAACATAGTAAGTTTCCCAAAAAAGTAAAGAAGGAGGAAGGGAGGAACATGTGTTACAATTTTCATACTTTTAAGAGTCTGTGAGATGGAGTCACAGAAGCTAGAGTTCAAATTCTGTCTCTACCACTCCACCTGTGTATTCTTGGGCAAGTTATTCAACATTTCTAATCCTCAATTTCCTCATCTGGAAAGGGGGGAAGCCATGCCTATCACACAGCAAAAACAGGGTGGCTACTGCCACCAGGTGCACTATGCAGAGTGAGGAATATTTCAGGTACCCCGTTTTGGCCTAACATTCTCAAGGGCCCCCTACCTCTACAGCAGATGCTGCTGATACCCACCCCTAACCCTGGGCACTTATTTTAGCCCTTAGCAGCCTAAATGCCAACTGCCAGCATCAGCACATATTTGTGTAAGGACATGTATTTGTCACTTGCATGGCAGGACAGGCTTCAATCAATGATGGGTGGGAGTTGGTAGAAACACTCCAGCTCTCTCACTCGAAGGGCAAGATAACTCCGAAGTGCCTGCTTCATTAAATTCCAGCAAGATCACTGTCTAGTTACCCTGGGTGATAATTTGCTTGATGATAAACCCTGTGGTTGCTAACGAATAAGCCAAAGTGTGGCCATGCCAGTTACTATGGCCAATATTCCTTCTAATAGCTGTGTTCATGCTTTACTACTTGTTGCAAATTCCCACAAATGCTTCCCCGGAAATGTGAATACTCTATAAAACTAGATCCCATAGCAATCTCACCTAAAAACTAATACTATTTTTTTTCTCCTCCTTCCTACAGTTTATGGCATTAGAGTTCAGTGGTTAAGTAAAAAAGAATAAATAAACAACAGACACTTAATGTCTCCACACAGATACAAAAGCCAGCAAACACCATGGATTTTTGTGTTACTGCTGGAAATTTTCCCAAATGTTTAGGTGTGGTACCATGACTACACAAAGTACCAGTACATCAAACAGGGCATCTGCTCCCAAGTACTTTTGTATTTGGCAGTGTCTCAGAGCTTAATAAATATGTTGTCTCTATGTTTTTATTTATTATCTCATAATCCTTTAGATGGCGACAAATTCTGAGATTATAACAAATATCCCAATATGAACATAATGTAACAAAAACGATGACCTACATGGAGGGGAGGTGAAAGCCAACCCAAACAGTGGCTAAACTGGGCAGCTGTTTGCAGTTAGGTCCAATTAACAAGTTTTAAACACAGCATTGCGAGGGCCTCTTTGAAGTGTATTCCTGCGTGAAGCTTTCGCTTGAAAGGGGCTTCCAGCCAGGAACCAGTCAAAATCCACAGCTGAACAGCTTAACTTCCTATTTTGACGTAAGTGTCATGTAGAGTTCACAATTTTAATTCATTTTCTTCAGTCTTGGGTGTAACTATTTCAAACGTCTGGGAAGGCATCTCTGCCGCAAAGGACATTTGTGAAACTGGGAAGGGGAAAAGCAGGTGGCTGGACTCGGTGCTCACATTTGTGTTTGGTTGAACTGCCAATCTCTATGGAAAAGTAAATTATAAAACAGTATTTCTTCACTCAGTAAAGCATGTAAGAGCATTGTCTACTCTGAAATAAATGCTGCATGAGGGCAAGAACTTTTTCTAGTTCATCACTGCATCCCTGGTTCCTAGTCCCTAGACTAGAACACAGCAGACCTGTGACAGACATTTGTGACATGAATGAATGAGTGAATGAATGAATGGATATTTACTGAATGAACAAATGTATGAAGTAATAAAATGAATAAATTACACACATATGCTTGGAAAACACAAGCCTAACTCACATGAGTGACACAAAGGTACAGACACAGAAAAAGGGAGAATTATCTTAATTCTCCTGATTATTTTGCTGGCGTGGCTATTTTGGGATAATTTGGGACACAAAATTCAGCTTCATTTTGCATTCTTAACAAAAGATGGGGAATGAAAGGTTTGGCAAAATGCACCTAGGTGCCTGGCAGCTGCTAGGCACATAATAAATATCTGAAGACTAATGAGTGTAAACACTACATGGAGCTTGGTTCCACAGTACCTAGCAAGCGAGGTGCCACACCTTAGCACTTTGCTTCTGTGCATTTCCTGAGTGTTGTTCACAGACTAGTGGCAGACACTGGGTCCAACCCCACAGAGGGTTTTGGAAGAAGAGTCAGGAGGCCATCTTCCTTCCCTCCAGCCTTCACCTCTGAGACAGAGGAACCAGTGGCTTTTCTGCAAGTGAGGTAAAATGTTTATTTCAAAGATGCTCTGCAGACAAGGAGAGGACTACTGGGCTGCCTGTTAACTTGCAGGTGCCTGGCTCCCAACCCCCAAAGGCCCAGACTCTACATGGCTAAGTGTAACCCAGGAATATGCATACTCACTACCACTCTGATATAGATGATAAACTATTAGAAGAAAAGCATTCTAGAAGGAGAAATATCTCCAGCCCAGAGTTACATCCAGAAGAGCAATTCCAGTACTGAGGTGTTTGGTGCTGTCCTGGAGCATCTTTTAGGGAAGTTCTCAAGAATTCTGTCAAGCATTTTCTTAAAAAGACTTTAACTCAAACCTAAAAAAGAAAGATGTAACACATCTTCATCCTTCTATAATGGTAGGGGACACACACACACACACACACACACACACACACACACACACACTCAGGCAATCAAAGGGTCTTGGCTTCCCAAAGTTTGAAAACTCCGTAAAGAAAGGGCTCTTTAGCACAATTTGGGTTGACAGTCATATTTTCTATGTAGGAAACTATTCCTCCAAGAAAAAAAAAATCTGAGCTATCAAAAAGTGTCATGAAAATAAAAAGATAGAAAATTAGAAAATAGTAGTTGGAACTATTGATGATGCTCAAGAAAAGCCAGGGGGAGTATCAGAGCCTCTGACATTTGAAATTGCCCATGGGACAATGCCTAGGACAGAAAGGAGGGCTAGAGTACACTCAAGTACTTGGATGACAAGTTCCTGCACCTTGATAATTTAGAGATTTGTATGGTATTTGTTCATACACTAGGTGATTTCAGAGTCAATGGTGTATGCCTGGAAGACAACCTGGAAACCTGGAAAATCCAAGACAAATGGTCTGTTAGCATAAAGGATTTTGATGGTTTAAATCCTTGATGTATCACACCTGCATGAAAGGGTTCCTCTGTAAACAGAGAAGCAAGACCACACTGCCTAATATCAAGACCTGTTCAGCCTGTTTTAAAGGGTGCACCATTTTCCACTGGCATATGGTTCTTCACAATGTCACACACACACATGCACACACATCCTGCCTATGTGTATACATGGCAGAAAACTTTTGGCAGGTTCTTTTTATTTTCCCCTTTATTGTTAAATGTTGGTGGGGTACAGAGTAATATAGCATTTGCTTTTTCCATTATACAACTATTACATCACTTTTGGTTACACTTTTATCAACTTACAAAGTTTATGGAACCTTTTGACTAACATGTAGTAAAATTCATATGCATACCTGGATAATGTTCCCCTATTTTTCCCATATACTCATGAAGTTGCACCGTTTACATTGAGATTATCTGCTCCTCCTTTATCCCTCTACATTGTTTCTCCTCTTTATCCCACTTTCCTCAATCTTCACATCCCTTTGCTAGTCCCTTTCCTCCTTCTTTCTACTCTTTATATTCTCCCTTCTTCACTAAGTATAACTGCATTTTTATAAATCAACTTATGTATAGGATTTTTACTTCCTTTAAGTAAGATTTGGCTCCCATGTGTGAGTGAGAACATATGGTATTTCTCTTTTCGAGTTTGTGTTCGTTCACTTAAGATGATATTCTCCAGTTCCATCCATTTTGCTGCAAAAGGCATTATTTCATTATTTTGCTGAGTAATATTCCACTGTGTATATGTACCATAATTTCTTTTATCCATTCTTCTGTTGATGGGCAACTTGATTGGTTCCATATCTTTGTAATTGTAAAGAGTGCTGTATTGAATATGGAGATGCAGGTGTCTCTGTGGTATGATGACTTGTCTCCCTTTGCATATATTCCCATTAGTGGTACAGCTGGGACATATGACGTTCTACTTTTAGTTTTCTGAGGTACCTCCACATTGATTTCCAAAGTGGTTGAACCAATTTACAGTCCTACCAAGAGTGTAAGAGGGTTCCTTTTTCTCCATGTCCTCACCAGCATTTGTCATTTCTTTTGTTGATCTTGGCTATTCTTACTGGAGTTAGGTGGAATCTCAGAGTTGTTTTGATTTGCATTTCTCTAATGGCTACAAATATTGAGCACTATTTCATGTGTTTCTTAGCCTTACAAACTTCTTCATTTGAGAACTGCCCATTCAATTCCTTTGCCCACTTGCATATTGGGTTATTTGTTGTCTTGGGATTTGCTTTCTTGAGTTCTTTGTAAATTCTAGAAATTAGTCCTCTGTCAGATGTGGAGGATGTGAAGGTTTTCTCCCATTCAGTGTGCTCTTCCTTAACTCTGTTGATTGTTTCCTTTGCTGCACAGAAGCTTTTTAATTTCATGTAATCCCATTTGTCAATTCTTGGTGTGATTTCTGAGCAATTAGTCTTAAGGAAATGTTTTCCTCTGTCTATGTGTTGGACCATGTTTCCTATCTTTTCTTCTAGTAGTTTTAAGGTTTCTGGTTTTATGTTGGGGTCTTTTATCCATTTCAAGTTGAATCTCATGCAAATTGAGAGGTATGAGTCTGATTTCTTTTTTCTGCAGATGGATATCCAATTTTTCCAGCACCATTTGTTGAAGAAGCTATCTTTTCTCCATTTTGCATTCTTATTCCCTTTGTCAAAGATCAAGAGGCTGAAATTGCATGGGTATATTTCTGGGTCTTCAATTCTGTTCCATTGGTCTTCAAGCCTATTTTAGTGCCAGTACCAAGCTGTTTTTGCTACTATAACTCTGTAGTATAGTTTAAAGTCAGGAATTGTGATCCTGCCTGCACTGGTTTTGCAGCTTTAAGATGAGGTCAATATAAATGGACTAGAAATCGCATGTAATTGTTCTAACAAGATAGAAACAAAGACCACTACAGGAAAAGTTTCTATCTTAAACAGAAATGGAACCCAAGGACATATAGAAAAATACTATATAGTAAAAGATAGAGAAGACTTGGATGGGAAACTTAGATGGGAAGGGGGGAGGGGGGAAACATAGAGAAGGGTAAGGGGTAACCTATATGAATAATGCTTATCAAATTGCATATATGAAAATTGTCACAACGAAAAGCATGTCAAAATGAATCACATTATGATGTACATTAAAAATTTCTAATAAAAAAAAAGATTCTTTTGGATATACATGGTCTTTGGTTTTTCCACATGAATTTTTGGATTATTTTTTCTATTCCTGCAAAATCTGGGAATTACATTAAATCTGTCAATTGCTTTTGGTAGTATAGCTTTGGTAGGTTCTTAAGTAATAAACATCTAAGACTTTTTGTACTATCTTGGGAAGCTTAAAGCTATAGACTAGCTCACTCCTTCTATAGTGCCATCTGGGAAATTTCACTCTGTCCTTTAGCTGTCCATCATCCATTCCTTTCCCTCTGCCTTCCTACCCTGAAACCAACATTGTATTTGATCCTGGGTCTGTTTCTAAATAAATAAAAGTACTTATTTCCTGTTTGTCTGCCATCAAATATGGCTTAAAAACTCAGTGGTTGGTGTATATGAGCATTTTACATCAATTACATTACATATATGGGAGTCAAATCTATTTCTATTGACTCCCAACAATCAGGCTCATGGAACAGGGTTTATGGCTATACAATGGACATGGGCATGTTTCCTATGAGTGTTGAAAGGAAAGGAAGCAGGAGAAGGTAGGGCAGTCAGAACAATTGGTTTGTGCAGAGATAACACTCCTATGTTAGTCGGTTTTTCAGCACTATAAAAATACCTGAGATCATTAACTTATAAAGAGAAAAGTTTTATTTTGACTCACAATTTTGGAGGTTCCAGTACATGATCTGTTGGTTCCACTACTTTGAGCCTGTGGAGAGTCATGGCAAGAGCAGATGGCATAGCAACACCTTATGGCCAAGAATAAAACAATAATAATAATAAAATAAAATAAAAAAGAGACCAGGGTCCTAAAGCCCTTTTTTATGACATCCTTCCAATGATCTAAGGACCTCTCATTAGGCCCCACCTCTTAAAGGTTCCACCACCTCCCAACAGCACCACCCTGGGGACCAATCATTTAACACATGATCCTTTAAAGACATTCAAGATACAAACTGTAACATTTCATCCCTGGCTCCCAAAGGTTCATGTCTATCTCACAGTGCAAAATACATTTCATCCATTCCCAAGAGTCCCCAAACTCTTTAACTATTCCAGCATTGTTCAAAAGTTCAAATCCAAACTTTCCTGAGTCTCAAGGCAAACTTTGTGAACCTCTGAAAAAAAATTCAGAAGAAACTTACACACTTCTAAAATACAATGGTAGGACAAGCCCAGAATAAACATTCTTATTCCAAAAGGGAGAAATAGGAAACTAGAAAGGAGAGGTCAGCCCAAGGCAACACTGAAACCCAACAGAGTAAATATTAAATCCCAAATCTGTGTCAAGCAACCGGGACACAGTGTGGCAAGATGTGAGCTCCCAAGGGCTTGGTCAGCCCTGCCCCTGCAGTTTTGCAGCCTTCAGCCCATGTAGCCTCTCTTAGGCAGGTTTTGCATGCTGCCTGAGGTTTCTCTTGGCAGGTGTTCCACATGGTTAGCACCTCTGCTTCCCTGGGGTCTCTACTGCAGCTTCAGTTTCACTTCCACAACTCCACGCATTGCCCTATCTGGGACTACTTTCAGGGACTGTAACTCTACAACACACTGCCTGGACACCCAGTCTTTCCTTTGCAATTTCAGTGGAAGCCCTCCCTGTCCCTGTAACTCTTGCATTCTACATGCCTCCAGAAACAGCACATGAATGATACCAAGGTCTGGTGCTAGCATGAGCCATAGCTGGGCTCACCTGAACCACAGCTGCAACTGCCTCTGTGTCTTGTTGGCTGAACATGTGAAACAATTCCCTAGGTAGTAGTTCTGGGTAGATAGTGCTCTTTTCTGAATCAACTCTGCCCTAGAAAGTCTTTGAAACAAATTTTCACTTCTTTATCTCTGACCCCGTGATGGCAGTAGCCCAGCCCTAGCAGATCCCCAAACACACACCCCAAAAAGTGCATCTTTATTACTCTACTTCCTATCTATCTGGGGGGCTTTGGGACTGCGCATTATCTCCTTACTCTAGGTCCCAGGTGGAGACGTGGCCACCAACTCCCATGGAGCCAGGCATATAGGAGAAGAAAAGAAAGCTCAGCACAGCCTTCCACCAGCAATTAAATGCTTTGTCTGATGATACTAATGTCACCTCCACTCCTATCACTTCTTCCACTCACATCTTACTGCCCAAATCTGGTCATGTGGTCCAACTACCAGTCACTCAATGACAAGAGAATCAGGAAATGAAGTCCTTCTCTGTGCCTGGAAGTCAAAAATGCAGAAAGATTTGGAGAATAACACTAATGGCCACCAAGAAGGGAAGAAAAGAGAAGACCCAGTGACTGTTGCAGAGAAAGACTCACTGAGAATTACCTACTGCCACTTACTCTAGTTCTACCCTAATTCTGACTCAACAGCATCTACCACTGCCTCAAAAATATAACACAGAGTATGTCCCAAAGCATAATTCAGCCTTCATCCCAACATTTAAAGATATAATCATACATTTCTATACCATCAAGTTTTCAACAGTAAGCAGATGTTGCTTTGTAATTTTGAAAAATATTTATGCTTTAATGAATTGTATAATCTTTGTCAAAAGCTTTCATTTGCCATCAAACAGATATTCTCATATATTAATTTTAGTAGCAAAGTTGGTTGGGCCTTTATGGAACATTATTGGCTAAGTGGCAAAGAGCAGTTAACCCTGTAATTCTATATCTAGAAATTAATGCTAATAAGAATACATAAACATAAAGATTTGTATGAAAGGATATTTTCTATAGTATTATTATTAATGCTTCAAGCTGGAAGTAACATGAGTGTCCAATAAAGGGATTGGTCAAATAAATACTGCTGAATCCATGCACTGGCATGTTGTGTATCTATTGGATGTAATGGCCCAACAGGCTGCCATATTAATATTATGCACTATTATATTGCCATTAAGAATCACAATTTGGAGGGTTACCTAAAAGTATGGGCAGAACTGCCTGAAGGACAAAGTAGATAGAACTCTTTAATATATACACAAAAATTCTATGACATAAATCAGATCTGTATTAATTCAGAAAGGATTGGAGCACATGTGTGATGTTTCAGGGGTTTTTGTTTTTCTGATGATTTCAAATTTGTGTCAAGATATTTTGTTCAGTTAATAAGAGGAGAAAACCAAGGGGGAGAAAAGGAAGGTGGTAAGAGAAAGAAAGAGGAAGAAGGAAGATGGGGTGAAAGTAGAAAGGACAGAGGTTTCTCATAGTGAAGTGCAAGGGCACAAGAGGGAAGAAGAAACTTGCCGTATCTGTTGAAGTCGCCTGCTGAACTGACACACAATCACTTCTTTCCTCTTTCTATTGGTCAAAGCAAGACACATGGAAAAACATTTACTGAACATTTATTACAGGCCTGACTTTTGCATGCATTTTAATCTTCATGACAATGCAGTAAGGTGGGCACAATTATTATGCCTTTTACTGAAAATAATTTTTCAAAGATCACAAGACTAGTAAATACCTAGAATTTTAGTGCAGAGAATCATATTCCAATGCCCCTTACCCTGATCCAGGGGTTGTGAGATCCTAGACCCAGCTTTTATTTCACTGTACAGCCACAAAAATCTGTGCAGTAAATTGAGGTATAAATGTTTAAGTGCTTTGAACAAGTCATTTAACCTGTCTGGCTTTCAATTTCTTCTTATGTATAGCAGGAGTTATACTAGATTGATTTTTAATCTCTTTCAGACATAAATTTAATGTCAAGATTCTGTGAATTTACCATTAACCTGACAACAGCTGCAAATGGATAATGTGCTACCTCTGATCTCACTATGAGTGCCTGGAGGTCACAATGAGATAGTGAATTCTTTCTACATAGAACAGATACCAATTTAATTCCTGCTTTTAAAATATTGAAGTTTGCTTTGGGGGTACTCCTAAAAGCACTAGGAAAAAGTAATGCATGGTAAAATTAAATCCCTTGGTTAATGCAAGATCTTCCTTCAATTTGTAACTGAAAATTACAGTTCCCATGGAAGCACAGCTATGCTGCTGGCACCTGCGTCTCATCCTCTGCACTCTGCACCTTCCCCGGTGCAAAAAGCACAGTTAGTCGATGCCCAAGAGAGCTGCCTCTAGGTGTTCACACAGATAAATCCCATCCCCATAACAGTAAAAAGCAAGTGCTAAAATTGCCTCATGTCTATTGTTACTTAAAATAACTTCTTAACATTTTCTGAGGATTTCTATGAACTTCTCTTGTCTCCTCCAATGGACTTGTAGATTTAGAAAACAGATGATTTCTGCATGTTTGTTTACCTGTGATCACTTATTACTATATTATTTTGTAAAAGTGGATGGATGGATGGATAGATGGATGGGCAAAAAAGTTAGCACACATTGTACCTTTTAGGAATGTTCTTTCCATCCCATTCTACCTCTTTCACTTATTTAATTCCTCATCACATGTTGGTTCTCAGCACAAGCACTAATTCCTCAAAGAAGCTTCCACTGATCTCCATTCAAGATCAAGTTCCTTCATTTTTCCCTGCCATAGTGCAGTGTTCCTTTCTTCAAAGCATTAACATGATGTTGTTAGGTGCCACCAAGTCAGTGTCCAACTCATAGAGGCCCTACATACAACAGGCAAAACAATACTGTTAGTGCTTCTCTGCTGTTCATAGGGTTTTCAATGGCTGATTTTTTGGGGGAGTGGCTTTTCAGGTCTCCTCCCATGCCTACAGCACCTGGTGTTCCCAGGCAGTCTCCAATCCAAGTACTAACCAGGTCCTACCCTGCTTAGCTTCTGAGATCTGACGGGATCAGATGCCATAGTGGTACAGCTACAGGTTAATATGATATATGCACACATTACTTGGTATGATCACACAGAGGTTTAATGTTTATCTTATCTAGGCTATAAACTCCATGACGGCAGAGATTGTGTGTGTATAAGCTTTAAAAAAATGGACAAATAAATGGTTAGGCAAATTATAAACAGTGAATGGGCTATGAGTTTAGAACTTAGTTATAAAGATAGTTCTACTATAAATATAGAATTGTAGTGTTTAAAGAAAAACAAGAAGCTTCAAGGTCAAAGGACACTCAGGGGTCTTTGGTTCAACCTCCTAAATAATATAGGAACATTTTCAGTGCAATGATAGTTGACCTGTATGAACAGAGTGTATAATTTGTAGAAGACTCGATTTTTGGAAAAGATGTTTAATTCCTTGGGAAATGTCATGAGCTCTGATACCCTAAAACCCCAAGACATTTAATTTAGTTTACATTAGTAACATATTTTATTCTAAAATACTATTTTATTCATGAATTTTCAATTAACAAATTTAAAGATCTACCTTGCTCAATGCAATGCAATAGGTGTATGTATATATACATACATGTAATATATGTATATATACAAACTAAATGTTGGGGCTGAGGTTTAACTCAGTTGATAGAGTGCTGCTCGGCACTCTCTGAGGCCTTGGGTTCAATCCCCAGCACCACAAAAATGAGAGAAAGACCCAGCAGCCCACTCCCAAAACAACCCTGAAACAATCAGCCATTGAAAACCCTATGAACAGCAGAGAAGCACTGACATAGTGCTGGGCATGGTATAGTGTCAGGGAGCATTTCATTCTGTTGTACACAAGGTCACTATGAGTCAGACCTGACCCAACAGCACCTAACAACAACAACAACAATACTAATGATGTAGAAATCATACTTTCATCAATAAAATCATTTAAGGTAAACCAAAGTATTTTACTACTTAAAGGAATTTTAATGTAAATTCTATAGAGTGAAGAATATTTTAAACTTCAAACTATTTGACCTCCAATTTGTGTTTTGTGAGTTTCAATTTTGAATCTGAATTTTCTGAAAATGAGACATATCTACAAAGGTACCTCTAATATTAGATTTTGCAATAAAGAGATTCCTTAGGAAAATGACAATGGAGTATTTTATCAACAGATACATTTGAGGATTCAATTGTTTCTCTCTAATATGTTCCAAAGTCATATGGAGACAAATTCAAATTCCTCTGTTCTTCTGCTTCCTTCCCAGATTTGTGTTAGTTAATGTAGAGATTCTGTCCTAATGAATATGATGTCTCAATTCACAGCCTGACCCTATCAGCTGACCACAATAGTCTTCAAGTGTATCTACCTGTGAAGACAGCCCTCTGGGCTATTCCTAGGGAATTAGGTCATCAGCTATCTCTCCAACCTGATGCCAGAAACATACCTTGTAATTGGCAAGAAAAACAATGTGACAATACCATTAGGTTCTCCCCTCTCTTTCTTGCTCACAAAACTTGGACTGTCCAGGTAGTAGTATTCCCAATTCTAGAAGCTGATTCATTGTTGGTCCACAAGTGAGGAACATCTATTTTCTTCTCCTTTGCCAGTGGTTGGTCTAGGTTGGGCATGTGAGTCAGTTTTAACCAATGAAATGTAAAGAGAAGACTATGGAAGACTACTCTTTGATCAAAAGAGAAAGGGCTAGAAAGAGATCCTTTTTCACTCCACACCTTCTTTCCTGTTTATTTGGGACACTGTCTTCTGCAGACATGACTCTTGGAGTTGTGACATTCATCTTACACCATAAAAAGGAATATCACCACACATGTATATTAGCAGAATATAAAGAGCAAACATCAGGTCTTGAACACCACCACCAGGAAATCCTGGAAACTTGTATATCCAGGTAAGTGAACTATACAGGGTTTTATAGTTTAAGCCACTATTAATACAGCTCTCATCTGCTTGTAACCAAAGGAATTCCTCATACAAATTATAATGCAGTCAATAACTTACATCAGCATGGCACTTTGCACTCTTCAAAATATTTTACATCCATTATCTCATTTCATCCTGCTAACAATCTCAGAAGAGATAGTGCAACTACTATTATCCCTCATTTTGACAAACACAGAAACCAAGATTAAGATTTATTCTTGTGTAAAACATCAGAAGAACTAAGACTAGAACTGATTCAAGACTCTGCTTTAGCAGGAATTGGCAAACTATGGTCCACAAGCCAAATATATGGCCTGCAAACTAAGAATTTTTTTTGCATTCTTAACCAGCTGAAGAAAATTGAAAGGTTAGTATTTCATGACACTTGAACATCATGTGAAATGCAAATTTTTATGTCCATAGTAAAGACTAGCTAGAATATAGTCATGTGCATTCATTTACATATTGTCTATGACTGTGATAGTGCTACAACTTCAGAATGGAGTATTATGACCAACTGTATGACCACAAAGCCTGAAATATCTATTCCCTGGACTTTTGCAGAAAATGTCTGCAGACTCAGACCCACTCCCTAAATCTCATGCTCTAATAAGAACTACATAGAGAGGTTAGGACACTGTATTTTACACCCTAGCATAGTGATCCAATGTCTGGTTTGCTGTTTATCATTTTTTTCCATCCTCTATAACCTACTGTCAGGATCATAATCCCCAGACTACCCAGACAGAAGCAGACAAATGTCTTGACTGACTGTTAATTAATCAGTCTGGCTTGAATGCTTCTCTCAGTAAACACTAGAACACATTTGTTTAAAACAATGTTTTGTTGAACAAGTCCCTCAATCAAAAAGAAAAATCTGAGAGCCTATGCAGGCCATGCTGCAGTAGTTTTTGTTTTTGTTTTTGTTTTTCTCTGAGATTTGCCATCATATGAATGCAAATGAATCATGCTAAATCTGGTATAAAACTTGCAAAAGAATTCCTAGAGGGATTATGGGCTTCCATATTATGCAAACAAAGCAGATAAAACAAATAGATCACTTTATTTCTTACTTGTTTTCTAGTTTTGGTTTGTGTAACAATATTCAATAAATAATGTGTTTCACTGGAAAAGAAAATACATATGCAAACATTTAATATTATACCTAGTGCATATTTTATGCTTACTAATTGAAGGGTGGGGTATAGCAAAGTGACAAAGTACTTGCCTAGTACTTGTAAGGCTCTAGGTTTGATCCCCAGCACCACAAAAACAAACAAATTAGTTGAAACTAAAAGTCCATGAACCATGAGTAGTAATATTTTTAAAATCATTTAATTGTTAAACAGGAAAAAAGTATGCATCTTTAGCACATAAATGGTAGGGGTTGGCAATCTACTGAAATTCAACTGAAAATAATTTTTTGTCATTTTTGTGGCCCTCTTTTAAACCATTTCATAGAACCCCCAAATATGCCTTGAAAGATATAATGCCAGCTTTATTCTAGAGCAAGCCAACATGGTTTTGCCACAATTTATAAATCTTTGCATTGTTGTTAAGCCAGAAACAGCATGCTGGTCTGTAAAGATTCCTTTAAGAGTTTTAAATTAAAATTATACTTACCCCACTACCATCACCACATGGAGGACATGGATTCTCCAAGATATAAGTTCTTTGTAGGTTTTCAGAACTCCTGACTCCTGGCACCTGGAGAGCTCAATGTTTCGAGTTTATCGGCTCCCTCTGCTGCCTGGTTCCATGGTAATTACCAGAATCCTGGAGCTGGCCTGACATCTCATGTGATAGAAATACGCAGCAAAGAAATAAACACAAACAGCTGCATTAATTCCAGCAGCTTTCAACCATTGCACAAGCTGAGAAAAGCTGCTGAATCAAAAGAGAACAAGCTCAAGGAAAGAAGCTCTCAAAACAGAAGCAGAGTGTGTAAGACTACATTCCAAAAGGCCCTGTACTCCGAAAGAAAAGAAATTCTAAATGTGTAGATGTCTAAAACATCATGATCAAAAATGTTCTTTCTTTCCTAGACAAAAGCTTTACTTTAATGATTGCACATTCTCTGTAGAAATTAATAAGAAACTAGTAGCTATGTTATCAGGGAAGGCATGAAAATGGCATGAAAGAAAAGATCATTTATCATTGAAAATACCTTTGCACTTTTTGAAAGGTGACGTGTGTGTATACTCTGGTCAAGTAATTAGATGAATTTAGTTTAAGATTACATATTACACACGAAATATAACTTTAGACCAAGTTAGTAAAACACACAAGATATGATTTTTAATGAACATCTTCACTCTTTTATTTATGTGGTAGAAATTATCCTCTATATGACAGACCCTAAGGAGGGGAAAATGAAAGATGTGGTTCCTGCACTTTAGTACATTTTTGTCTAACAGAGCCATACATTCTGTGCATAAAATCATTTGTACACATTAAATATGAAATACAGTAGAATAAAGGAAGAATGCCCAATAAAGATGGGGCATAAAATCTCAAATGTATGACTGAAAGGTAGTCAGCTGGAGACATCATTCACTTATTAAAGGAATGTTAAAATAGTTCAGCATTGGGAGGTCCTTTTGTGGAATCAAATGTAAAAGCTGTATCAGTTATCTACTGCTATAACAATGCTGCATATCAACCACAAAATCCCAGTGGCATAGAAGAAGTATTTATTGCTCATCTATCCAGAGTGGCCAGCCAGGGAGCTCTGCTGATCTTTACTAACCTCCCTTACATGTCTGAGGCCGGAGGGACAGTCAGTTGGCTCTCACTTTATCTAAACTAACCTATTTTAAAAAATGGAGCATCACTACTCTCTTCCACATGCTTCTTTACCTCCAGCAAGCTAAGTCAGGCATGTTTTCAAAGCAATGGCAGAGGTCTGAAAGAGTAAGTGGAAACACATTAACCTCGTGGGTCTTGGCTCAAAACTGGCACACTCTCACTACTACTGCATTGTACTGGCCACAAGTCCCAATGCCGTTTCAAATTCATAGTATGTGGAAAGACACCACTGCCTTAGTAAAAGAACCATAGGCATGAGGCAAAGACCATAAATGTAAAGAAGGATGAAGAATGAGGACACATCATTGTGATTTACCACCCAACTATGCCAGAAGAACAGTCTCTAAATTACCTTCTCTTGGCTTTAACCCACTTTCACTAGAATTGATTTCCATGGTTTGGTTTATGCCAAAAATTAAGCCCATCCTCAAAATCCAGGTAACTGCCACCCCTGGGTATATGGGTGCTACCTCATTCTCTTTTTATGAGTCTTGGCAATTACCACCACAGAACCTTATGAAAAGAGATGCCGAACTGGCATTTGTTGGATGACTGAATAATTGTTTGCATATTATAAAAGTGTTTTTGAGTGACCACTGCATATGAAGATTTGCAGCTCATCTCCTCAGATGACCATTTTGACATGGATGTCCCATTCTAACATGTAAGTGCTTCTGAATTTGCATTAAAAGATTCATTATATTTGGATCATATTCTGACTATTCAACATGTAAAGCAAACACTTATATTTATCTTTTAGTTTTTTTAACTCAGATTTCTGAAATGTACTTCCCAATCTTTCACCCATTATTTCTCAAATAGTGAAGTCATTTTACAAATATGTTATGTTCTAACCTCATGCTGGGGATATTATGGACTGATTTCTCATTGGCTAAAAAATGACTCTGGGAAGGATAACAGTGACCCACCTCACAGAATTGCTCTAAGTTACATGATGGATTCCTCAAAGAATAGTCTGCCAATGCACTTTGAGTAATATTAATTCTTAACATTTCTAGAGCTGCCTTTCTCTCAAAGAACTCTGAACACTTCACATATGGTCTACCAAATCCTCTCAGAGTGTAAATTATGCCCCAGTAGTAAGTTAATTGCCCTGAGGGAGGCATTACCTCTTTCAGGTCACTGGAGTTCCACTTGGAGCACTACAGGAGGGCAGTAATTTACCAAATAGTACCCCAGTGACAGGAAAGAACATGTGCTATATAAATTATTCCCAAAGAGTAATTTACAAACTCAGAAAAGCTGGTTTATTATGTTGTCTATTCGCACAGTATCCCAGTGAGGGACAGAAGGAACAAGAATAGAAAAATAGGTAGAAAAGGTAAGGCTGGGGATACTAGAAATTTCCCAAGCCCCCACAGCTTGTGATAGGCAGGGCTTCTTTTCAAATTGCCTGATCATCAAGCATGATTGCTCCCAAACTAGTGCGACAGGATTTGGGGCTCTCAACTTGAGGTTTCTGCTAATCAGAAGTGAGGTGAGTAAGGATGAAAAATTAAAGACCCAAGTCCTGGCCCTACTGCTAAATGAGTGAGTGATAAATAGGCTATCTTGAAGCACTCAATGGTCCACAAAATTCATTCTTACATTTAGTACTTGCTTCTTGTAAGCCCCATTAATGCTGATGAGGATTGATTAGTTGGTTAATTAGTTTTCCCACACTAAGGAAAAGGGGAAGACCATAGGGGAAGCAAGTGTAGGAGTACAGAAGAGAAGCTGCTCTGTTATTCTGTTTTAAATGGTCAAATAGTTCATCAGTTTTATTTATTTTCTTTCTTACAGTCCTGAAGATCCAATCCAGGCCCTTGCACATGCTAGGCAAGCCTTCTACAACTGAGCCACATATTCAGCCCTTTGGCTCATCTATTTTAGGTAAGAGAACACTCTAAATTGAAGTCTGTTTATTCTGTAATAAATATAAGCCAAAATGATCCCTTGGACAATTCTGGCTTAAAGATCCAAATACTGACTTCTTGTCCCACAGACAGTATTTTCCAACTACAACCATGAATTCTAATTCTTGAGGAAGATCGCAAAAGCTCTGCAATAGGCATTTGACGCTCCCCAGAGAAATTAGGAGAGTATTTTGATCCCCTACTCAAAAATCACTCTCTCTCCTCTCCTTCCTTTCACTCTCCCTTCCTCTCTCTCCCTCCCCCCCTCTTCTGTCACTTCATGATGGCTGTCTAAAAGCCAACCACAAAATATAATGGCCTTTTAAGGAGGAAAAAAACATCTATTCAGCGACCTACTCTTCCTGGGAACTTTGCTATGCTTCAAAAGGCAGCAATCAACGTATCAAAATTCTGTTCCCCATTCAGTCCGACATCAACCTCTGCCATCAATAAAGACCTCAATAGATTTCTCTGAATTTTGATTCATGTCTTGCCTCAACAAAGTATACTATATGACATCCTCCCATGGATGCCCTCCTATATGCACACACACACACACACACACACACACACACACACACACACACACAATTGTAGTAATTTCATCCCACACTCATTTGGATGGTAGAGGTGTGTCATTTACTCAATGTTGTTGTTGTTGTTAGGTGCCGTTGAGTCGGTATCTGACTCATAGCGACCCTCTGTACAACAGGGGAAACACCATTGTCAGTGCTTCTCTGCTGTTCATAGGGTTTTCAATGGCAGATTGATTTTTGGGAGGGGGTTGCCAGGTCCTTCTCCCTAGCCTACAACTTCTGGTGTTCCCAGGCGGTCTCCCATCCAGGTACTAACCAGGCCCGACCCTGCTTAGCTTCCGAGATCTGACGGGATCGGATTCCACAGGGTTACGGCTGGAACATGTATCATTTACTCAATAGTGACCTTGAATAAGTCACTTAACCATTCTCTGCCTCTGTTAGCTCTCCTGGTAAAATAAGGAGACTGGAATAGAACTCTTGTGCCCCTCTCAGCTCTGAAATTTCATAATTCCATTAGACCATTTGCACAGTAACAACATCTACTGGAATACTCTTACCTGATCAAAGTTTTATTTCTGGAAAAGAGGAGTCTCATGAAGTAATCTCAAGAGCCAAAAATAAAATTAATGGATAATCTGACAGTCTACTCCTTATCAAAGAAACTGCTAAAAATCATTGACACCTTTACATTGCCAATGTCAGGACTGATTAATTATGAAAAACAACGTATTCCAAAGAATTGTCTCATCTTCCTGCTTTGTGCAAAATTCATTACAGTGCCTTTTCCTCCTTTCCTTTTTTTTCCCTCTTCTCTCTTTTTTTAAGCAATCTGAAAGCAAATTTATCTTTTCTTCATGAGTAATAGTATCATTGGTGAAAATGGTTGTTAAAGAGCGAGCAAGCATGGAACAAATCCCTACCCAATAAAGCAGTGACTTTGAAAAGGAAATTGCCCTGCTTAAGTGATGGATTCTATTTCAGCCATCATGACCCAAGTTATAAAGGAGTCTAGGGACTGGGGTCCTGACCTCATAGACACAGCAGCTGCAAAGTCCCACTGGGGGCTCACTGAGGACTCTCTGTGAACAGCCACATGCTGACCCACCCATCCCACCACTTCTACAGGCTGCAGCCCTTCAGGGCCACAGAGAGTGAACAAGAACGTGTATGCACTTTGCATGAGTGTCCCCCAGAGACGCCTTTCAGCTAGCCTGGAACGCCCCCCTCCCACCCTCCTCTCTGTGTACCTGCCACAGTCGAGGCCGAGTTTGAGTTCCACAGCCTCCTGCTACTCTGCATCATTTTTTGCCATTTTGTGTTCATGTTTTCTCTTCCCAGAGACTGTAAGATCCTAGAGCACAGAAAGCACCATCTATTTAGACATGTTTCAATTGGAAGTCCATGAGAAATACTGACAAAGATGGCAACATCAATTAAATGGGAAATTAGCCAGGCTGAGACTCTTTCTTCTTTAAAAAAAAAAAAAAAAGTGGTGGGATGTTTGAACAGCACTTGCTCTCGCTGATCCTCAAGCAAGGTTTTGTAGATGAAAAGCTGAGATCTGGGGACAAAATGAGCATTCACAGCTGCTGTTGTTGTTTTGTCAGAGAATGTTGTTGTTAAGTGCCATCAAGTTGGCTCCAACTCATAGCGACCCTAGGTACAACAGAACGAAGCATCCCCTGACCCTGTGCCACACACATGATCTTTTTTATGCTTAAGCCCATTGTTGGAGCCACTGTGTCAATCTATCTAGTAGAGGGTCTTCCTTTTTTACACTGGCCTCCCACTTTCCCAAACATAGTGTCCTTCTTAGCTATTAAGAGCCAAAGTAGTGCTACAAATTGTTCTCTTCCAGAGGTTGTTGAGGAAGAGCTTAGAATCCTACATATCTTTGTGTCCTTGAAAAGAAAGAACTTCAGAGCTATGGGGTCCCCACTTTCAGCTTTTTGGGATATGCAGGTTGTGACATTGGCTTGTCCCTTTGTCCCTAAGATAACAAATGCTTGTTTCTTGCTTATTTGTTTGAGGTAATCATTTCAGAAGACACTTACTCTGCACATTTTATGCTGAACCATGGGTACTTGTGCCCATGATTCCCTCTATTTATCCATGGTAAGCTTACAAAGGGCCAGGAGCTGTATCTTATTTATTGGAATCTTGTAGTGGACAAAGGGCTGTTAACATTCCAAGTGCTTGCCAATAACACAGCTCCTTCTGAGGGAATAGCTACTGTAAAGAGAAAGTGGGAGGAGCATAGGACATTTCCTCAGCAAAGAGGGCTAGACTTAATACCCTGTGGTGACAACCTGGAGATGAATGATTGACCCAGCAATGGACACCTGACCAAAGGTCTGCCCATCTACAGGGTGAGCAGCCACTTCTGAGGAGGCCCGATATAAAAGTTCAGTCCAGCTCCAGCACTTGGTGAGAGAGCTCCCAGTAGCGCCGATTAGATCCTTGCACTAAAGGAGTTTAAATGTGAGATCAACAGAGAGCTGAGCAGTTGGTAGCAGAAGCAGAAGCCAAAGGACGCCCGGAGGAAAACAGGGGGAGAGAGGAACTGAATTACCTTGGCGGCTAAGCCTGGTAGAAGGGACCGGCAGATGCCTGCTGCTGAGGGGGCAGCAAGATAACCCAGTCCCAGAGCTGTATCCTGAATGACCTTCCAGTTCCTGAACTTCAATCCAGTTTTCGTGAGGCCTGGCTGAGAGGCCTTTCCGGAAGGCTTTTCGGAGACACGTGGCTGAGTGGTGGAGATTCCGGTCAGCCTTCCTTCCACAGTTAACTCCCATTGCTCAGGGCTAACTCAGTGGTATCTGTTCCTTGCAGCCCCCAAAAGCCCAATCACCACAATACTCAGGGTCTAGCACTTTCCCTGGCACACAGCAAGTGCTAAATAACTGCAAGTGTTTGGATGGCCTGCCCATCCCCTGTGAAAAGCCTTAAAATGGAAAAATTATTCATGGTAAAAAACATTAGTTAGGGTCATCTTCAAATTCCAAAAATAGTGTTAAACTGAGATAAATATATTAGGCTAATTCTATCCTCCCGTTTCCAAATTCATCTACATCGCTACCACACAACTCTCAAAAAAGGAAATGTGACATTCTGCAGACTGCAGAGAGCATCCTGATTTCAGGTAAGATATGTTTGGATGACTTGGTTTTCACGTCGCTTAATCTTAAATCACTGTAGTGTAAGAACAATTTTCCACCCACACTAACCTCACTGACAAACCTCCAAAGTAGCTGGTTTTTGACTTTTAAGAAGTTTAATAATATGTGATCATCCCCCCACATTGCCACACACAGTTCCCCTGTCTATTGTCTGTATCAGCTACTTCAAGAACACATATTCCCCAACAACCGGATGAGTCATAAAATAAGAGGTACATGGATGTAAACTGAGCCTGTTTACACTTTCCCTGCCCCCAACTAATAAAAGAGGTCCCACTGACTTCAAGTCCAATGGCTTCCAGAAAACAGGTTTGTGCTTAGCAAAGACAAACCTTATTTAGTACATTATTTCAAAGGTAGAGCTAATTCCACATCCCATACGAATGGAATGTATTTATGGTTATGGCCATGCACAGGGTGTGTAAGGACTTGCCCTCCTCATGTCCTCTACAAAGAAGGTTCCTGGCTGCTTCTGGTGGTGAGCTAACTAACAAAAGGAATGCCTAAAAGATCTCACCTCTCCCATTTACAGAACTCTGGGACAGGGGCTGGGTCTCTCTCGCTGGAAACTGAGCACCCATCAGGGTGCTTGCTTGAGTTTCCCATCTCCGTTTTCAAAATTCTGGATAAAAGCAGGTTTTGCCCAACCTCCCCTGACCTCTTCCTGATAAAGTGATCTTATGATTCTGGAATTGGGATTTTGAATGTATGTGCCTACCCCATGTCTGGTATTATGTTACAACAGCATGAAAATGGAGCCTAGGACTGAGGTGCCGGCCAGCCTCAGAAGCCT
Organism: Pedetes capensis; assembly: GCA_007922755.1. NCBI lineage: Eukaryota > Metazoa > Chordata > Mammalia > Rodentia > Pedetidae > Pedetes > Pedetes capensis. The sequence continues at coordinate 91,590 of VMDO01001503.1, forward strand.
TCTTCATTGCCTGCCATGTAATACATGATATGCAAAGCCTCTGACTTCAGCCAGCAGATATTTGGAGACCGTGTTGGCCCTAGTATGGGGACTAAACTAATGTGTGTTTAGGTCAGAAAGCGAATCAGAAAAGCCACTGGAGGGCACGTCACGGAATGAGAGCCCTATAAATGCATCCCCACTCGCAGCGGCCCCTGGCAAACACTCGGCTTCCCTCACTGGACTGCTCCACATCTCTCTTGCCCGGTGCTAGAGGAACTCCAGCCGGCAGCTCCTCTTCTCGCCACTGCCTTCTGCCCTGCAGAAAAGCGAGAGGGCGCAACACCCAAGGAGGAAGGAACGCCTTCGACAGGCGCGAGGAAAGCCCGGCGCAGCCCTCCACCAGGCAACGCGCCCTCCCTCCGAGCGCGGGGTACGGAGGAGAAGCCCGGCGAGGGCGCCGCCGCCAAGTTCGGATTGCCGCCTTCTGTGGGTCTGAGCCGAGCTCCGCACATTCCTCCGGATTTGCCCGGCAAGGAGAAGGCGGGAGCCCGGCGGCGTCTCCACGCGCTCAGCGCTCTCCCTGCACCCCGGGGAGGGGCGCCTCGCGTCACCCACTCGCACCTCCCGCCTCGGGAGCTCCGGCGCCTCCTCGCTGCTCTCCTCTCCCGCCCCCACCGCCCGGCCGGCCGAAGCCTCCGGACCCCTCCCCGCCCGGGGCCCCGCGCCTCCCCTCCCCCACCCCGGCCCCCGGGCCCGGGCTCTCGACGACCAGCCTGCGCTCCTGGCGTCCTCATGTCTTCAAGGGACTGCCCGCGCGGGTTGACGTGGTGTCTCGTTCGGCTCTCCAGGCAAGACCTCAGCTCCCGCGGCAGCATCAGACAGGCCCGTCTCGCACTCGCAGCCACTGCGCCCCGAAGAGGCGCGGAGTGCGGCGGCTGCCGCTGAGCCTCCCGCAGCGCCGGGACCCCTTGCAGCCTCAGCCCGGGGCGCGCCGCGCGCAGCCGTGTCACCCCTCACCCAAGGCAGGGGCGGCTGCTCCGACTTCGGCTTCTGGGGGTGCGGGAGGCAGGTGGGGGAGGTGTCCCCAACCCTCGCCCCTTCCCGCGGCGGCGGCGGCGGCGGCGGCTGGAATCTTGGCCGCCGCCTCCCGCGTGCCCTTGCTACCCCGCGCGACCCCAGGATTGAGAACTTTTGCCCCTGACCTTTTGGGCGGGGCTCCGCGCTCCTGCCCTCGGCCCGGATGGGTCTCCAGGCTGGGACTCGGGCCACTTGGAGTTAATGTTCAACTGGGGGTCTGCGGAGACCGGATCGGAGGTGAGTGGGAGTGTGGGCTGGAGTGGAGGGGGCGGGTGGTGTCGGTGTCTCCAGCGGACGCGGCGGGTTGCGGGGCGCCTGAGGCAGAAGGGCCCGGCTAGACCCCAGAACCGGCGGTGAGAGTGGAAAGTAGACAGGCTAGAGGGAGCCAGGGCTCCAGGAGGACGGAAGAGAGAAGTTGAATGAGGGAGAGAGTCCTGCGGAGGGGCAGGTTGCCTTTCCCACGTGGGCAAAGACCTGTGGAGCCTTTGATGCCCTTGGACCCCCGAGATTCCTGAGAGTGGCATTTTCCTCCCCAACTTGCCAGGGCGCTCTTCTGTCAAGTCCTCCAAAGGTGCGGGGCTTGGGTCATCTTCGAACCCACCGCCACGGCCAGAGTGTCTTTTCCAAAAGTGCAGCTACAGAGACATTACTATTGCCAAGAGTGTAACTCACTGTTGAGCTTGTTTTGGTCTGTTCCGAGGGAAAGCTCAGGCCTGGGGAAGGACTGCTGTAAAGGTGCTGAGAACCTAAAAATAGAGATCTCACCTCCTCCAGGAGAGGTCTTGCAAAGCCACATTCCTGCCCTCTTCCAGCCCGTTCTCCTGCACTTTTCTAATGCCCTCATCCCAGTCAAGGGTGGAAGGGCTGAGGACAGTCCCGACCTCGGGGCTCCCTCCTAACAGACGCTTGGCACTCTTCAAAGTCTCCCATAGGCCTTCGAGGTGGTTATTTTAATGACCTCTTATCTCCTGCACTCTGTGCCTCCTCCCCATAGGACCTCCACCGCTACTTTTCACCACCTCGGGGCTGACTCCACAGTGGGTTTGGTCTCCAGGCCCACCCAGTCAAATCCCGTGGGAACAGACTTTCCCGGGTTGCCCCAGCCCCCTCGGCTCCTCGATGGTTTGCTCTGCGGCCAAATCCATCTGCAGAGCGATGAGCATGCCCTGGGAGGGCTGTCCACCCCGAGCTCGCCACGTTTGTCTCACTAGCGCAGACAAATGCAACCCTCCTGGCCCCTACTGTTGACGTGCTACAGGGCGCTAGACAGACGCTTCTCCGTAGTTGGAATATATAGTTAAGTGTTTCAAGGAAGAGATGAAACTTTCCACCCCACGCGTGCACCCCCTCCCGCAAAGTCCTCAACGTGGGGTCCTTTTGAGTTCCTTCTTCAACCAAGCCCTTACTGTTTCACTGCGCCTTCATTTTCGTGGGGGAGGTGTCGCCTTTTCAACAAATGACAAGTGTCAGGTGTCCAGGAAGCCCGCCGAGTCTCTAGCCCACTCCTGCAAAAGATTCGGGTACTCCCGGGCCTGGAATCCAGACCTCTAACAGACAGCCGCCTGGTCCCCCTGCACCGCCTGCCTGCCCCCGAAGCTTGCTTGTCAGAAGCATTCCGCATTTCCCCCCCCCCCTTCTCTCTTAGGCCTGGCATTGGGCGGGGGGGGGGGGTGAAGTCAAGGACATTAGGCACAGTGAAGAAAAGTAATAGCTCTTTCGTAATTTCGGTCCCTACCTTTAAAGACAACCCCCAAGTTTACAGCGAACCCCTCTCCCAGCCCAACCGCCTCCTTTTTCTCTCCCCGAGACCTGGATCTTGAAGGCAAAGCCCAAACAAACCGCCTAGCCTGCCAGGATAAGAAAGTGCGGGGGTACTGGCGGCGAGAGAGTTCAACCCAAAGCTCTCCCGGTAAGGAGAGGAAGAGGTTGTCTAAACGCAGGTTGCCAAGAAACCACCTCAGGTGAAAAGGGGAGAGAAAAAGTAAAGAGACAGATTGGAGGGCAAGGAGCCTGCAAAGCAGGGATGGCTGTAAGGACACCCACAGATTCCCGGGCTAATTCGGATGTTGGGAGGATTATAGAGGGAGTGGTTGTTCTCCACTTTTAAACTTAAATTGACAACGCAGCCTCCAGGCCGCGTGGGCACTGCAGAACTGGAGCGGTTTCTGGTGCCCCCTGGTGCCGGGAACTCAGAATCGACGAGCCGCGGCTTTGCAGACGCTTAGAGCTTTCCCGGGCGTCCTTTCTGCCTAGGCCTGGGGACCCATCAGGTGCCGGCACGCGTTGAGCGCCCCTGTGGCCCTGCCAGAGTGCCTTGGTCCCAGACCCAGAGAGGCACCATCCTGCCAGGCTCAAAAGAGTGCGGCGTCACCTAGAGCAGCCAGCTTTGGGAGGAAAGCTTGGTCCTCTCTCGTGGCACCGCGTCAAGCTATTAGCATACGTAGCAAAGGCTTGCGGGGAAAGACGTCCGTCAGATGTTTTGGGGAAAGCGATGAAGAGACAAACAGGAAAGCCGCAGGGTGGGGTCCATGGGGACTCTGAGAAGAACGTCCCAGACCTCTGTGTGCACTGCGTCCCCAGACAACCCCCACCCCCCATCATCTGCCGTCCAGTAAATACCGAGAACTAAAACGCCGCTCCAACCGGAGCCGGCCCCAGCGGCAGTCAGACGAAAGAATGCGCCCGCCCCTCCTCGGGAAAGGAACGTAGAGCTTTTGGGGCGCTGGAGGCCCCCGTCCGAAGATGGGAACGGGAGCCTCCTCTGGTGAGGCAGGGAGTGTGTCAGTGTTTCCTCACTTCTAATTTAAAAAGCCCACGGTTGGCCAAGCGGGGAAAAAGGAGAAAACCCTCTTAATGCGGAAGGGAAATCTAGTGCCTCTGCCGCTTTCTGCGGACGGGCACCGCGATTTGGCGAGGAGCATTAACCCCGCGCCTCCCTGCTCCTCGGGGCCGCCAGCCATTTCGCAGGCACCCAGCGGCGGGAGGCCTAGCGTTCATCCACAATCCCGCTCCCAAAGCGCCTCTCCGCGTTCGGTTTGCACGGACTGATAGGTTTCCGGCCTGCTCAGTGGGATCCAAAGACGTCCCTTTTTCATGGTTTGCAAGCCAGGCCATGCAGCCTAAGGCACTGGGAGCTGTTGGTCCCCACTGTCTCCAAGCCCAACAGCTGCCTAAGAACTGAAGCCCAAGGGATGGAAAATGCATTCGTCTCCGCCTTGGTGGGAGGTGGTGGCCCGAATTAAACGCTTTCCCGGGTGGCCTGCCTGGGGTTCTGGGTGGAGAGTGGGTGAGCAGAGTACCCGGAAAAGAGGGCAGGCGCGCCTGGGAACTAATAGAGAGGAAAGATGCTCACGGTGTTTTATGTTCGTTGGTTGGTTTGGGGGTTTTGTTGTTATTTTGGTTTTGCATTTATTTGGAAACAATTTTCCCCTACCACATGGGAAAATTCAAGGAGGTTTTCCTAAGAATCCGTTGTACCAGGGGCGGAGGGGGGAATATCGACTGCATGAATCTTCTAGTTTGAGAACTCTCCAGTCAGTAGTCCCCTGGAGACTGGAACACTTATTAGGGACGGGGTAACTTCCTTGTACCCTGAGGTGCTTAGAGCCTCACTACTTCTTTGGGTGGGGCTTAGCCCCGAGTTTATAGTGCTTTTTTCTTGCTGGTGCCGGACTGGTTGGCCCTCCTTTCTAGAGAGGCCTGATAAGTTAAAAGGACCTCCTCACTGAGAAGAGCTGCAGGGCCGTTCCCCCCCCCCCCCACCATCCCACGCCATCTCAATCTGGTGCCGGGGCGCCCTCCGACGTGTTGCGTGTAGCTGATGGGGTACAATGGTCCGGCAGTGACGCGGGCAGAGGAAGTTAGCGTCTCCTCTGTACAGGAAGAGATTAGGGCTAGAATGTCAGAAAGCTGCAAAAATAAAATGCAATCAAGAGTTTTCGGCTATACCACGGAGGATCAAAATTTTCAAGACAAATGCAATCCCCGCCTAAAGGCAATGGTGAAACATTTATTGAGCGCTTACTTTATGCCCCGCTGGACCTTATCGTGCGTTAATGTTCATAACATTAAGAGTTGGAACTGGTATTTTAAGCCCAATCGAAGCTTCAGAAGTTAAGGGACTTCACCCAGCTACTTCCATACATGCCAAAAGTCTCCAAATCCCTATCAACTTGTTCTGGCCACAAAATACCTATTTGGGTGGGAGGATTGAAGCGTGGGCGGCGGGCAAGGTGAATGGTTCCACCGAGCCTGCCTCCACCTAGCTAGGGGCGGGTCACAAACGGGGCAGAAGGGTTTTATTCCCAAAGGGAAAGACCTGTTGTTTGCCTGGGTGGAGAGGCATATAGGCGGGGAGGAAAAGTCTCTGGTGACGAGGACGCAGGATGGGGGCTGCCAGATTGCCCCCGCCCTGAGAATAGAGGGTGTCGCGCGCCAGATAGAGGGTACAAGCCAGGAATGCCGGTACCGCCGCCTTAGGAGGTTTCAGGCGGGAGCAGTTCCCTGCTCGAAAATCTGACCCCTGGAACCAGGTGGCAGAGGAGGGCAGTTGCCACCTGGACTGCCAGTGCGAACTGCGTCTGGGGCGCGCTAGGGAAAGGAAAAGAGCCGGGGACTTGGGAGAAGGGCGGGGGACAGCCAGGGAACCGCAGCCCTATAGCGGTGCGGGAGGAGGGCGATAACGAGCTTAGAGCACGGTGCGGGAAGCCCGCGGCCCTGGCAGCGCCCCGGCCCTGGGCGCCCAAGTCTAACCTGCACTCTGGGGTTCTCTTCCCCGCCGCCCGCCCCCGCAGGTGCCGCCGCCGGACGGGACTCTAAGATGAAGTTATGGGATGTCGTGGCTGTCTGCCTGGTGCTGCTCCACACCGCGTCCGCCTTCCCGCTGCCCGCCGGTAAGAGGCTTCCCGAGGCGCCCGCCGAAGACCGCTCCCTTGGCCGCCGCCGCGCGCCCTTCGCGCTGAGCAGTGACTGTAAGAACCGTTCCCTCCCCGCGGGGGGGCCGCTGGCGGACCCCCTGGCACCCCCCCACGCCGCATGCACGCAAGCACCCCAGGACCGCCGGGAAGGTTCTGTGCCTCCTGACCCGCGAGCAAAGCCCGGTGGGCGCTGAAGCCCCTTAGGGGTGCGTGGCTGCCTGCTGCTGCCCAAGTGCCCGGTATGCCTTGTCTGTAAGTGACACGAGATTGTTGGTCCAGCACAGAGGGTATCCAATGTTACCGCTTTATCATTCCTATGGACGAATATTACCACCACCACCACCATCACAACACAAACAAGTTGTCGCCTTTTCTCTCTTTCGCCATCATATATTCTCATCCTTTTTCCCCCTATTTTCCATAGCCCTTTATCTGATTTTGCTGTTCCTAGCTGTGCTTAATTCTGAAAACTATTGCATTTTCACCCTAAATTGTGCCTGTAAGAAGAGAAGCGAGGTTTTCACAAAACCTAGCCAGAGACAGAGAAAACACAGAAGGGCTGCGATTTCCAGAACAAGCATCTGGATAGTGTCAAATCTGTTCAAAAAAGTTTCGGTTCTAGAAACTCAAGGACAAAAAGTGCAGGTTGAGAACAGTTCAAGACACGTGACAATGGTAACTCATAAGCAAAAAAGCTATTCTTGTTAGAAAATAAGCCTATGATTTACCACTCAAAAAATCATGTTCTAGAAGCAAACCAATTAGAGCATGTTAACTGTGATTTAATCTAACTTACTCTCCACTTCTTGGAAGTTTATCTGTTGCACACTGTTGGGAGGTAACAAAGATAGCAATAGATAAGTTGACACACCCCCAAAGCTGTATGTCGCCAGGATATCCCACTTAGCTACCCCTTTTTCCCCTTAAAATTACTCCTCTAGCTATTTTGCACTTGAAACATAACCACAGTAGAAGCAGCCCAGCAGAAGTCAGCCAGGTAGGCAGAATCCCTCACACTCAGTGGCTGTGGGCTAGGCAACAGCCCATGAAATGTGATGTGCTTATTTTGTGCTCAATTGTAGCTACAAAAGCACCTTCTTGCACAATTCCCCCCAAAAAGAGAAAAAGTGCATCTTTATAAAGCAAGTTAGGATTTCAAGAGTGATTTAGGGTTAGAAAGAGAACATGGTTGATTCTTTGAAATTGAAATACCTGTTCCAAGAGTTTCTATCAAGGAACTGCATAAATATATTGTTAAAGGATTTTGAAACACAGTCACAAATTTAGCATATATAAATGTTTCTCCAACAGAAATTAAATTTAAAATGCACTTCCTGCTGTTGTCATTCATTGATTCCGACAAGAGAGGCCAGAGGGGCAGGAACACAATGCCAGATAATAGTTCTCTAATTCAGATGTCAGTGGAGAAAGAAATGCCTGTGCCTGATTATGAAGCTAATGAATTCATGGAGACTTAATTATCATATTGGTATCCTGTCTACCTAGGCTTGTTAAGTACTGGCTCTTGGTCCTGGCTGTGCTTTCAACTAATTCTGTGACTTTGAACAAGTTACTTACTTACTTTAGAACTTGGTAAACAGTTTACAACTGTGCAATGAAAGGGGGCCTTCCCACTCCAAAATGCCAGTGGCTGTCAGGTCTGCCCCTGCCCCTGGGAAGAGATTCTTAAGAAGAGACTGGAATGGCCTGGGCAACTTTAAAGGGTATTGATGCTAGACATCAGTCCAGAAGATTCTTATTTAATTGGTTTGGGGTGTGGTCTGGGCACTGGACTTTTCAGTGTTCCCCAGATGGATCTAATTAGCAGCTAGGGCTGAATCATACAGCTTGATATACACTAAGAAAGTCTGTGGTTCCTGTAAGATACAGCCAGCCACAAAGCAAGCAAGTTAGCATTAATCCCATTGATTCTTGGGGGTGGGCATGAAATGGTGTGGGGGGATTACTTCCCTTTCCCCAAACTGATGCTACATCATCAGTGGACAAGATTATAACTACTGTGTTTACATTTGAACCAACAGAACACACTCAATTCTGCCTTAGATATGGGAACACCCAATAAACCCTAGAGGCAACCTGAGAGAGAGATGTTCCCAAAGAGAAACTGAGCGGCATACTTAGCCAGATTGACTTCTTTCCAGGTATGTTCAATTCAGTAGCAAGCTGTCAGTATAGGGAAGGCAAAATAATGACAGTGTGCAGACTTTAACTATTCAACCAGTATTAACACACTCCTGTCACAGTACTGACATTTATATCCTGCACTATACACAGTGCAACTGACTGAGGATGATGTAGAAAAACATTAAGTCATTGCACTGCATTTGAAAATACAGAATATCATTAGTTCTGGTCTCTCTAGTTCCCTTCAGATGCTTGTAACTCAGCAATTTAGCAAAAGAATGTTTGTCACATAAACAGTCATTGTGTGCTTTTCAAAGGGAAATGGGGACTCTACCTACTCCCCACACTCATCCTTGAGATTGCATGTTTTCTGCTGGTTCCAATGCAAAGGAAACATCCAGAATTCTATTCCCACATAGTATGAACTAAGCAAATGGAATTCAGCATTGGCTAACTTGCTTACTAGAGACTGGCTGTAAAGTAGATGGTCCATAGCAGCCTCTTAAAGCAACTTCTAACTTGTCTAAAGTTAAAAGACTTGTGATTTGCCATTTGGGGCATCCAAGACTTTTCTTTTTAGCTATCTTTGCTCCGTTTGCTTTTCTTTTTTTCTCCAAAGGGGCATTAGAGCAGGCATGAGAGATCTATAAGGTGAAAGAGATGGCATAGTATTTTAAAGCTGAAAGGAAACCTTTCTGGTTCTGAAACCTAAGGAAGTAAAGCAATTTATCCAAAGTACCAGAGAACCATGATGGCAGGAGAGAGGTCTGCAGAAGCTGGGACCAGAGTTTCCTCAAACCATTGACATGAACTTTATTTAGGAGGAGGAAGCACTTTATGTGGGAGGAAGGTCTTCAACTAACTTGTGCAAGACTCCCTGAATTCCTTGACAGTTAATTCATTGTAGTCTAGGTCCATATCTCAACTCTAAATCTATTTTACAAATAAAAACATAAAGTACATTTGGTTTAAAAATTTACAATTTATATGTACATATTCATTCAGCAAATAGTTAACACATGCCTGTGTGGGCCAGGCACCATCCTAGGTGCTAGACGTACGCTGGTGCACCTAACAGACAAAAGTCCCTGCCCTCATAGAACGTACTTTCCATACATGTGTGATACACGTGAAAAACTGAACATGAAGGAGTGTGGGCTGGTAAAGTAGGCTTAACGTTCTGTGGGACCAGAAGCCTGTAGAAGAGACAGTGAGCATTGCATTGTTAAATTGTAATTACAGGTAATTCCCAATTAATTATAATTAATGGGATTATAGTCCACCAATTTGATAGCAGGTCATGAAATTTTCTGTGGAAACCATCTCTTAGAAAAGCTATCAAGTTCCAAGGCTAGCCCATAAAAACCTAAGTAAATCAGGATATAACTGAACCATAATTCAGATTACCACATGAGAGTCTCTTCCCTGGGTTTCACATCTCATAATCTACAGCAGGAGAGCAGAAAGGAAGAAATTAGGGGGGTTTAAAGAAAGAACACAAGTAGCACATTCAGATCAGACTAGAGTTTATATGTCAGCCCTTCTACTTAACCAGTTGCGACTTAACATCTATTAAACCTCCGTTTCCTCATCTAGAAAATAGAGATGATATTAAACCTGCCCGGGCATTAAGTGAGACACTGCTTTGGAATGTCTGCAGTCCATAAATATGTGCTATCGTTGTTATTTGCCACTCACCTACTTCCAGTTGCCCCTTCCCAGGCATCCAACACACTCTCTTCTGCCATATCTTCTACCAGGACACTGCTGTAAATGATGGAATTTTAAGCAGCACAACACAGTACAGACAGTAAGAGAAATGCAGGCCTTGGGGGAGGCTATTTTGGGCCCCACGTTCAGTTGGTCAGCACGTAGGCAGCAGGCCAGGCTGGCCTGGGATTCTGCCCCCGGGTCAGCTGCCCCTGGCCCTTCCCATGTTTTGCAGCTCCATCCTTGCCCAGCTCCTGAGCCCACATACTTCCTATGGGATTTTTCCCATCAGATGCCCATGATCACATGGCAGAGAGCCTCTTCCCCTTTGGGAAGAAGTAAGGCAGGGCGGGTAAGACCTTTCTGTGTAGGTGATAAAGGGATGTGGGTTGGAGGCTACCTGAATTGAGAGGGAGCATTTCTGTTTTAATTGATCCCAGCTGGACATTTAATTTAAAATGTATCAGAAACCCAGTCAAAAAAGCAACGTTTAGTAAACTTTAATGATTGTTCAGCCCACCACTGTACAGCTGAGGAAGCTTTCTAGTGCTGGACACATCAAATTTCTAAGTAGAGTGTTAGAAGATGTAGAATTCTGAATTAACAAGCACTATTCATCCATTGCTTCCGATTGTGTAGAGGAACAAGTACCATAATAAAGTCTCTTCGTAAGCTGAAAAGAGACTCTACCACTTGGAAAGGGTCTTGCAATTAAGAAATTGCACATCAGGCTCTTTCAGGAGACACTGATCCCTTACTTGAGATCTGAAACTAGCATCTCCCTCTGGCCCCAGTCCAGAGACCTACTTCAAACCATTGCTGTTCAGAGAAATACATTTAAGGCTCGTGTTGAATTGGCCAGTCTTAGGACATTGGGCTGGTCTGGCAGCATAAGCAATGTGCTCAGAAGAGTTGGGTTTAGCCTACACAAAAATGAAAAAAGTTTCTGTTGTTTCCCCCTCCTAATGTCCCTTTAATCTTTTTTATTTATCACTCCTGGCCTTCACTTGATGAAAATACTTATCCTATAATTAATCATGTAAGAGTAAGAACCATGTAAGATGGGTATTAAATACCCATCATGTGCTAGGTGCTGTGCAGCATCAAAAATGTAAAATTGGAACCTTAAACAGCTTGTGATCTACTTGAAAACTGAGGGTAGGCAGATGGCTAGATGGACAGGTGAGTAGGAAGATTGTCAGACAGGTGAATGTATCTATTGTGAAGGGTTTATTTTGGGATGTGGTCGAACTCCTAGCAATGGGGTTACTGGTGTTTGAGATCAGAGCAGAAAAGAAGTCAGGTAAGGAATATTTGAAACAGGACTTGAAAGGTGATTATTGGGAAGGAAAAGGGGGCATTCTAGATTAGGGAGCAACATGGGAAAATTTGTGGCCATCATACAGGGAAGATGAGGACAGCAGATAGAAGGAGGAGAAACCACTATCCAAGTACCAGGATGAGGCACTGGGAAGTGGTAGGAGATGTAAGATTTCTTGGTAGGTGATTATGCAGTGCTAAAAGATCCAGGAAAAGAAGAGGTTTGCTCTGTTTTCTGTGGCATTGGGGAACCTCTAGGGCAGGCCGATGACAGCAGTGGGACCTTGCTTCAGAGCTGTCTTACAGCAAATGTTAGCCAGACTGCTCTGGAGTGGGGTCTGGAACATAGGCATCGTTTTTCATTTTGCAGTATTATGCTCTTTATTTTTAAAAAGCATCTATGCATAGGCACAATCAAATCAACCTGTTAACTCTCAAGTAAGTGTTGTTGTTGTTGTTGTTGTTGTTAGGTGCCATTGAGTCAGGCCCAACTCATAGCAACCCTATGTACAACAGACAAAACACTGCCTGACACTGTGCCAGACTCGGCACTAAAGTCAGTGCTTCCCTGGTATTATAGGGTTTTCAGTGGCTGATTGTTTCGTGAGTGAGCTGCCAGGTCCTTCTCCCAAGCCTACAGCACCAAGTATTCCCAGGCAGTCTCCCAGGCAAGGACTAACCAGGCCCAACCCTGCTTAGCTTCTAAGATTAGATGAGATCAAATGCCAGGGTGGTACAGCTGTAGGCACTCTCAAATAGTAAGTGAGTAACTGCAAATAAAAACTCAATATTAAAGTTAGTATCTTAGCACCTCTTAACTATCCACATGCCTCACCTAGTTTTGAACAGATAGGTTTATATTTCATCCTAAAATCAAGTAATTTGAGCTCTGTCAGACAAGATTATCTCCATTTTACCAGCAAAGAAGTGAGATCTAGAGAGTTGTCCCAGGCCACAAACCTAGTAAGTGATAAAGTCAGAATTCAAACCTCAGATGTCTAGTTCCAAAGCCAGTCTTTTTTGGTTTAACGCAGACTGTGCTCCCAGATTAGTAAACTAAGAAAACACAAATACTGGCTTGCTGAAAATGCATTCACTAAGCCTAAAGCACATATTTCCAGGAAAACCAAACAAGCAAGCTAATAGATGGCAAGTGTTAAATTTCCTTTCAGTCCCTTAAAAAAGTTTCATTTTGGGTCAGAGTGGGCGTAGGCCAGTATTATTAATGGCTCCCTCAAAGCCCAGATCAGGATGCTCTGAGGAGAGATATTTGGATTTCTGTAAGGATTCCCATAATACAGATACTTTGACAGTGAGAGAAGGCTTGCTAGCTCTTGGGAACAAAGCAAAGTCTCCTGGAGTGGCTGACAGGCAGACAGCCTTTGGGAGACCTTCTGGGAAATACTTGTCTGCAGATCACTCCCATTCTGCCAAGTGACGGGACATTCACATGGAGACCAAGTGTGACCGTACTAGTGCAGAGTGACTCCCCCATGGGGACAGGAGTCTGTTTGCATATGCAGAGTGTGGGTCACCACTGGAACACAGCTACTGTAGCTAACTCAGTAGAGGCAAAGCCCACGTTGGTGTGTCTTTAATAAAGTAACTGAGGTGGAAAGGCATGGCTTTGAAAGTCCATGGTCTTCAAATATTTTTGCCTACAAACCTACAACCAAAAATATTGAAAACTATTGTACACTTTTGGGCTGGGATTTAGCTCAGTTGGTAGAGCGCTGCACTGCAGTCGCTGAGGTCCCAAGTTCGATTCCCAGCACCGCAAAAATGAGAGAAGGACCTGGCAATCCACTCCCAAGGCAATCCCAAAACAGTCAGCCATTGAAAACCCTATGAGGGTTGCTGGGCTGGGATTTAGCTCAGTTGGTAGAGCGCTGTTCTGCAGTCTCTGAGGTCTCGACTTCAATTCCCAGCACCGCAAAAATGGGAGAAGGACCTGGCAATCCACTCCTAAGGCAATCCCGAAACAGCCATTGAAAGCCCTATGAGGTTTGCTATGAGTCGGATACCGATTCTACGGCACCTAACAACAACAATTGCATACTTTTAAGTTGATACTTCAACCTTTTCATCATAAGTTTAAGTAGTTATATGTCATTTCCAACCCACCTGGGAACTGTATGTATGTTCTAAATATGTTTTTTGCAAAATTCTGCCAGTTTCACTTCTTCACTCCATGGCAGACTCTCAAACTAATGAGCCCAAATAAAATTGACTTTTTGACCTTTTCTATGGTCTAACTTCATTTTCAATTCAAATACACATGTTAATACATACCCCATGACAGCAAGCTCACTTCTGGATCCTAATTAGAAAATGACTAGGTGGAGCCAGCCCAAGTGGCACACACCTGTAACCCCAGCAACTCTGCAGGCACAAGAGGATCACAAGTTCAAGGCCAGCGGCAGCCTGCTAATTTAGTGAGACTCTGGCTTAAAATTAAAAAATGGGCTGGGGATGCAGCCCAGTGGTGGAGCACTTGCAAAGTATGCGTGAGGCCCTGGGTTCAACCCTCAAGTACCATAAAAAAAAAAAATAGATGGACAGACAAGCAGACAAAGCCCCCAGCCTTGCCAGGAGCACTTCACAGGGATAAATACTAAAGCTACCTGCTTCAGTATTTCTGGGTTTATTCATATGGACTGTCCCTCAGTAAGTGTCTATAGAACAATGAGCATGTATACCCCTAAGACTGACCTCTTTGTCACATTTTTTCCCCGAACCATTTCAGAATTCACAACATTAAGTGCTCCAGCATGTACCTTCTAAGAATAAGGACAATGTCTTACACAAGCACAATTCAGTTATCAATCCCAGGAAAGTTAACAATCAATGTAACACTGTTATCCAACAGATAGTCTATATTCAAGTTTCCCCAACAGTGGCAATAATGTATAGTCCACACCCCCTCCTCATTCTCTTTCCTCTTTCTCTCTCTATATATTTTTTCTTTTTCTTTTTTTTTTTTTCTTTTTGCTTTCTTTTCTTTTTGGGTTTTTTTGTTTTGTTTTGTTTTGGGGGTTTTTTTGTTTGTTTGTTTGTTTGTTTGTTTTTGAGACAGGGTCTCACTATGAAATGCAGGCTGCCTCTGGCCTCGAACTTGGAATCCTCCTTCCTCTCCTGAATCACCAGGATTACAGGTGTGCATCACAGCATCTGGCCCTCTGTAATATCTTTTTAAACTCAGCATCACAAATTGTATTTGATTGCCTGTTCTCCTTATTCTTCTTTAATCCAGAATTATGCTCCAGCCTTTTTTTTCCCCATGGTATTGACAGTTTTTTAAAGTCTAGGCTCTTCTTGCCCACTGTGTCCCAGACTGACCTTCTAATTGGATTTGTCTGATTAGATTCAGGTGAACTTCCTTGGGATACTGTGCTCATGGTGCTGCGTCCTTATGTCAGGAGTACCTGAAATCACTCTGTCCCAAGGAGCCAGGGCCTAAGTGTTCTTGTGTGGCACTTAAGGATGTTTGTCCTCAGGACAGGACCCCATGGTTACACCAGCGAGATAGTGAGAAGCATGTGTCTGGCAGTAAGGAACAAGGAGGACTCTAAAAGGGGACCTGAGGAAGGTGAGCCAGCAGCAAGGCCCCGTTGTAGGACAGCACAGGTAGAAGTTGAGGAAATGCACACGGGTCCCTTAAAACTTCCCACCAGCACTGCAGAAACCCTTCATGTACCCAGAGGGACACATGCCTCAGTTTGAAGACAGAAAAGTCCCATTCACAGAAATGTATTGGATCTCTGCTGCTCATGTAGTTCGTTCTCAGGCATTTCTAGAACTCAGGAGAGGCAGCACAGCCTCCCAAGACTGGCTGCTGCTTCTGCCCACAGACCATGGGTCAGGGCTCCTGGGCCTGGACAGAGGTCTTGCCACTGTAGAATATGCCAGACCAAAAAGGGACCTGGTTCTGGATCCCCTTTGGGGTAATCTTGCTTGGTCTAGACACTGTGGAGTTG
Organism: Pedetes capensis; assembly: GCA_007922755.1. NCBI lineage: Eukaryota > Metazoa > Chordata > Mammalia > Rodentia > Pedetidae > Pedetes > Pedetes capensis. The sequence goes on from VMDO01001503.1 coordinate 106,717, forward strand.
GTCTTTGTGCCACTGCCCACCTTGCGAACATAGCTGAAGAGTGAGTGACTCACCTGAGCCCCATTTGTTACATGTGTTCTGTGGGCCAGGCACTGAGGTCAAATCTTTTCTTATGTTAATCTTGACCTGAAGGTAAAGGGGGCCATTCCTCTTTTAATATGCGGAGAGTGGGGCTTCCAGGGTGAAGCAACTTAACCAGAGTCTGGACCAGGACAGCCTGAGTTCCGCACTCATGCTTGTCACCTAGACACAAGAGCATTTCCTGCCAGCCCAGGATACCCACATATGACTCTACCGATTGCATCAAAAAGTCAGCAAAGAGACAACGCATACACTGAGGGTTTGCAAACATAACTGTCTCAGAATGATACCTGTGCCTGATTACCTGAAGGGTCTTTGAGATTCCCATCACTTCATTCCGGGGGGAGTAAGTCTCTCCGTGTGTCTGATTACAGGAATCTGTCAAACAGGTTCAAGTGATAAAGAACATTTTCTTCACCCTCTTCATTTTCCTGTCATCTTCTATTGTTGTGGCTGTTAGGTCTCCTCAAGTCCAGTCTGAGTCATAGCAGCCGTCATAGGGTTTTCAATGGCTGATTGTCATCTTCTATTAGTCCCTTCTTATTCTTGTCCAAGTCCCTAAGGGCCTCAGCATTCCTTTCATTCACTGCTCAGATGGTCCCTGGGAAGGGCCAGTGACTTTGAGTGCAGAATCCCAGTGGATCCTCCAGCCCCTCAGGCTGGGACAGCACTTTGCAGGAAGGAGAAAGTGCTGACTTTCCACCAGTTTCTTAGGAGTCCCCCACCCCGACTACTGCCTGCCTCTGATAACACCACAAGGGGTTATTTTCTCTGGAAGCTTTTTGTGCACTTAATTTTACTGGGTAATTTCTCCCCCTTCCCTGTTAAGGTTTTTTATAAGGGCACTAGCAGAGCTCATGGTGTGTCCTCGCTAGCATGGGGTGTTTATTAATGGCTATAGAGTGCTTTTAGCTCACACCAGGTGTTCATGGATTAGCTAACAGATACACTGTTGGATGTTTTTCTGATTTAAAAGTTGGAGAATGGGCATTTTCACCCCAGGGGCCATGCTGTATTACTGTAAAATCATTTGCATAATTATAATAAAAGTATGGACCACATAGGTAGAAATCAGAGCAATTGAAATATGAATAATGAAATGAATGCACTACTTCCCAAGTGGGATTTTTAGGGGTTTTTTTGGTTGTTGTTGGTGGTGTTTTGTTGTTGTCTTTTTTACTATTTGTATTCATGAAACAACTTCCAGTACACTTATAATAAGTTTTCTTATTTGGTTGTGAGCTCACAGTTCAAAATGCAGTGTAATTATTGTGTGCCTTGTTGGTTAAAGTGGGTGAAGACAGTAAATAAAATGGCATTTTGGTGGGCAAAGTGGCTTTTAAAATATACCCTAGGCTCCTTTTTCTTTATTTTGAAGTGGTTTGCATTCTGGTTAGTCTTTTTCTTCTGCCTTGAGAGAATCCAGAAATGCTCTTTTAAAGCAACAAAACACTGGTGTTTTTACAGTGCAAAGACTTTTCAAATAAACCAATGTCATGCCTTATTGTCAACAAACCACTGGTCATGGGGAGGATGCACTGGTAGCTCTGGAAAGGGTCACAATGACTTTGTAAGTTGCCTCAGCTGGTGATTGTTTTAGGAAATTACATACTGTAGACCCCTGTTGGAGTTAACCTAAGAGTAGCCTCTGAGCAAGACAGTCTATCTAATGCTGGACGAATTCTGTGTCCAAAATAGGAAAGGAAGGATGGTCTTTATGTGATGGAAGATGTGCCAAAATTCAGTGCTCAGTGACCTGTGGTGTTTTTTTATTTTTTAATTAGTTCAAATAAGTAATAAAATCGTCACTTTTAAACAGTAGCAGATGGCAAAACTTTATACGACCTTCCAGAAAACTGAAACATTCTCATTTTGGAGGTCCCTGAAGGTTATGTAAGAACAAGGGTTGGCAGGCCATAGATCACCTCCTAGAACAAGGAATGGGCTCTCACAATCCATTTTATGGCAATTGCTGTAGATGATTCTAGCCTTTGACTCAGGAGCTAGAAATGACCTATATGTACTTGAAGCAGCAAAACCAAAAAAGAATAAAATTGAGATTTTGAGAAAGTGGCAAGTTTAATAGCAGACTTTTGGGTGATGGAGACCAAAGGATTAGCGTGTGTTGGTTATAATATGTCTCTCAGAGGTCCATGGGTCCACCTGTATTTCCCTAGGTAGAATCTGAATTTTGAGAATGCCTCATGCTAGAATCTAGGTGTTTTCAGATGCAAATAGGGGATCCTTTCTACGCATCTTTTGCCTGTATTAAATAGGGCACAGAAAGTGACTTGGTTGGAGAGAGTTTGGGTGATGATTATTTCAAACACAGCAGGCACATTGAGCCAGGAGCTAAAGAGGTTGAGTACTGGTAGATTCCAGCATATCTCCTGTGGGGCTTCCCAGGGGGCCCCTGATGGCAGTGGCTGCACTGACTGCCGCTCCAGGTGAAGGGTGGCTGAAAACCAATATCTGGCCGCACTGTCCAGCCAAAGCTTGGACTGTCCATATCTGGGATTTTAGAGCAAGAGAAGGCCCCAGAGGGCATCAAGTTGACCTCAGAAGTGTTAAGTGATTAGTCCAGGGTCACGCGGCTGGCCAGGGCTGCCCCAGGCCTGGAATCTGGGGCTCTGTCCTCTCCACTTCTGTAGTGAGAGCCTGGGCATTCTGTGCCAGGCTGAGTATGAGCTGCTTCCGGAGATGGGGCCTCGCTGTCTGAATCTGCCACCGCTTCTGGCGGCTGCTGTTCCGGTTGTGACTGGGGAATTGCCAGATCTGCCTTAGAGTGACATGCAGGAACCAGGACAAGGGAGAGATGCCCCTGAAAGGAGTGGCTTTTCCAAGACAGTTTGCTGTACTCTCAGGCTCGTGGTGGCCTAACTTGGGGATCTACGTAATGGACCTAAGTTCACACTGAACTGTTCAGCAGGAAGTGTATTTCTCACTTCCTGTTGTGAGCCTGATAAATGGATGAGGTGAAGCTAGTCTATTTTGTCCTTGTTTCGGAGTAAATTCTCCTTTGCCACAAGACTTGATAAGCTGCCTGGTAATAGAATTTTTACTAAAAACAAAAAGGCAGCTTGCAGCACTAGCGCTTGCTTGAGCTTTAAAAACCAAACATTTATTAACCATGTGGCTTCAAGCAAATATTTGTCTTCTCTGAGCCTCAGCTTCTCAATCTGTAAGGAGAACATAATGTTCAATCCTACTTTAGCCTTGCAGGAATATTTCAGGTCTAAACTTAACTCTGTATGAAAGTAAGCAACCGCTCCACCTTTATATTGAGAATATTTCTAAGTGCTTCAAGGAACCTATTATGTAAGATCTAGCCTGATGAAATTTTATAACATGAGGAGGTTTATATTTTTATTTTACTTATAATTTTATGTTTGCGGTGCTGGGGATTGAGCCCAGGGCCTTGTGCATGCTAGGTAAATGCTCTACATCCATGAATCACATCCCTAGCCCATGTGAGGTTTAAAGGTGATACCCTGACACATAGTTCTTATAATAATATTATAATATTGTTGTTGTTAGGTGCCATGGAGTAGAGTCCGACTCATAGCAACCCTATGTACAACAGAATAAAACACTCCCCAACACTGTGCCATGCCCAGCACTATGTCAGGGCTTTTCTGCTTGTCATAGAGTTTTCTATGACTGATTGGAAAATCATGTTTGCATCTTACTGACAGGCAAAAATTACTTATTACCCAAAAATGACATTAAGTCATTCTTGAGAAGTTATATCAATTCTAGGCTGATCTTTTCTTTCAATGTAAATATGTATTTATATGTGTGTATCTGTGTGTAGACACACACACACATATACATGTATGTATGTGTATATGTGTATATATACAGAGGGTACCAAAAATGTATACACATCTTAAGTAGTAAAATTGTAATACACAATATATCCCAATAACATAAGATGAATACAAGTCATTTTTGACTTCTGCAATTACAAGAGGTGCTCAGAGTGGTTATTATTGTAATTCAATTCAACTTCAAAAAGTAGCACATAGATAACATCACTTAAAATGTGTATATGTTTTTTGGTATCCAGGTTGTATGTAAAGAGAAAGGGATACAGGCACTGTGACTTGTGCCTAGAATCCTAGCAACAGGGAGATCATGAGTTTGAGGCCAGAGGCAGCATGCACAATGTACCGAGACCCTGTCTCAAAACTTAAAAAAAAAAATTAAAAAGAGAGGCTAGGGGGTACAGCTTAGTGGTAGAGCACCCTGGATTCAATCCCCAAGTACCACAAGAAAAAAAAGGGGGGGTGGGGGAGAGAGAGAGAGAGAGAGAGAAATCTTCTATTTTTCAGATATTTGGCCTGCACAGCATTGTGCCGTATGGGTAGGCAAGGAACTTCAGATTGAATGCCTCTGTACCCAGAGGTGGAGCAGGGGTTCCATTTTCCTCCTTTCTGCCCTCTGCCTTTGATGGGTGTTAGAACGCACAGCCCAACACTTTGGCAACCCCAGACACAGTGTTCTTGGGCCTCCCATTCCAAGTCTGGTCCCTTCCTAGAAGTAAGCACTGCTTCAGGTGAGGGCATCTGGGCTCTGATTTCCCTACACACCTCCTACCTGCCTGGCCCTGACTGTGGTGGCAGATCCCGGCTGTGAGGTTCCACACATGAGCCCTTGTCCTTCCAGGACACAATTTGGATGCCTAGTCCAGCACTGAGAGGGTCCCCCCCAAGAGGAAGAGATGCCTGGACCTCCTCTCAGAGCTCTGCTTCTCCCAAAGTTGGTGCTGCAGACCTCAAGCCTGACGTGGAGGATCTCTCCTTTCAAAAGGGGCACTGTGGTAGTAGGGCCAAGCCCCCTCTTTCCTGGGACCCTCAGAGACTCTCCCCGTCCTACTGTCTACTTCCATTCTGGGAAGGAATCCCATCATCACCACTTTGTGACAGCCTTGTGCTGCCTTCCTGTCGGGCCACAGGTTGAAGACAGGCCGAAGGTCAGCTCAGGTGCCAGCCCCGTCAGCCCAGCTACAAGTATAAAAATGACGTCTGATTAACCCTCACTGTTTCTTCAGGAGAATATTTTGTCTGCTGATGCCTGCTTAACCAAGATAGTGTTTTGAATTATGTAATTTTTAATTCAGCTATTACAAGGAGTGCTCAGAGCCCTCGCCATTGTTCCTATAAAAACTCAATTGGCTTTACAAAATAGTCACTATCCCAGTCATCTGTTCCTGAGGTACATTACTATTTTTTCCCCATAATCAAGGGAGGCAAAGCCTTTGTAGTGAACGGTTTGTTCCCAGAATGGTGCCCCAGCACAAGGTTTCGTTTGTTTAAATAACACTGTTTATACAAAGGGCACATCAAAGTTAAAATATTTTAAATAGAATAATGCCAAAATATTTGGTCGCCTCTGAAGGATGACTTAAGTGCATTTGGGCATTTTGATTTTTCAAAAACTTTTGCTTTGAGACGTGTTTTCCAAGATATATCCTCTAAGTGTATCTGGGAAATGAGCAAGTGTTTGACCTACCTGCCTTTTTTTTTTTTTTTTAACTGATGGTGTTCTTCTGTGGTTTGCAAGTATTTTACTATTAAAGTTAATGCTAGCAAGAGCTGTTTGTGTATCTGACATTCTGCCAAGCCCTTTATAAAATGAATAACAAATAGAATACACCATTAACTCGTAGTGTAGGGAACTAATCCAGACCCAAGCCCCTTTCCTTTCTCCTCAGCCTGGTGAATTTCTTGAAGATTGAGGCAACTGTGTGTTTCTGAGCCATCATGAGAAGTTATTGCCTGGACTGGGCTTCTGCAGAATTCTTAAGAACAGGTTCAATGAGGTTTGCCCAGCACCCCTCTGCAGAGGTATATGGCTCCTACTGCCCTCCACATGCCTATTGATCAACTGAGGCTGTTCTCTATGGATCAACTCAATGGCATCAAAAGGCCTGGAATTAGGAATTTAGTCGGTTTGTGGTGTGAAAATAGCACTGTTTTATCCTCACTTCTGATTGATTCTTATGCCCAGAATTCATATCTTTACAAAGCTTTCCATATAAAATTTGCTGTTTGTTCTATTTTTCCAAAAAATAGCCTCCTCCATTATCAGTATCTCCCACCCAAGTGGTATGTTTGCTCCACTCAATGAAGCTCTGTTGACCTACCTTAATCACCCAAAGTCCATAGTATACAACAAGGCTCCTCTTGGTGTTATACCTAGTATGGGTCTGGACAAATTTATTATGGTATATGTTACCATTACCAGGAATACTTTTAACCAGGGTTAGTAATCTGTTCACCACATCATCCAAAATCATACATGTTTTGTGCGATCACATTCTACCCAGGTCACTACAAAAAGGCCAAGTGGAATACATGATAAGAGAAAAAGGCACTATACTTCCTCATAATGAAGTGTAAGTATGTCCCAAATGTTGCAATATTTGTCCCATGCAATACTTGGAATTAATTATATTAAATTTTGGCTGGGATTTAGCTCAGTTGGTAGAGCACTGCTCTGCCAGTCTCTGAGGTCCTGAGTTGGATTCCCAGAACTGCAAAATGGGAGAAGGACGTGGCAACCCACTCCCAAGGCAATCCCAAAACAGTCAGCCGTTGAAAACCCTATGAGGGCCGCTATAAGTCGGACTCGACTTGTTGGAACCTAACAACAACAGCAATATTAAAGTTTTTCACTGTTTGTCTGAACTTCAAATCTGACTAAGCACTAAGTATCTTATCTGGGAAAAAATCATCTTTTCTTCTAAAAAAAATTCATCTTTTCTTCTAAAAAAATGTATTTTACCTAGTAAACAAAGCCTATGACAAAGCTGTGCAGTCACCATGTCTTAAAAAGAGGGGAAAATATTTTTCAAGAGCTTTGAAGGTATCTGGGGCTAACTAAGAACACTGTAAAAGCTAGCTCAAAGCATTATTACAACTCTAGTAGTATGAAATTATGTAATATGTAAACTCATGAGTTGCTAAACTAGAGAACTTGAACTTCTGTAACTCCAATGTTTTGCCATTAGCTGATATTAAAATTTTACTAATATTTTATCCTTGTTTCTGATTAATCTTCAGTTGGCTGTTAATCGATCTTAACTTTCCATGTTCCAAAGTTCCTAAGTTAATGATCTATTCAAGAATTCTTAAATAAAGCCAGGGTCCTTATGGTATAAGTCCTTTGTAAAGCAAAGAGTCTTTTATTTTAAATTTAATGACTCCTTTGTATTTTGATTCATCATCCTTAATATATCCATTTTAGAAGTTCGGCTTTCTACACAACAGGTTTTTTTAATTTTGATTTTGTTTTGTTTTGTTTCATTTTTACAAGTAAAGGAAAACACTTATTTTTACAAATAAATACAAGCACACTAGTATTTATTTCCTTTGTAATACCTTATTAGTGAAATTACAAATACCATAAGCAGCTCATTTTAAAAAAAAATAAGCAGCTTGTTTCTTTAAATCAAAGTGATTTAAAGATTTCTTCTTGTTGTTGTTGTTGCTGGACTTAAAAAAAAAAAAAAAGTCCTAAAGGGAGAGCAGTGGGAGAGCAGTTGCAAGGAGACGAGAATCAGGCATGACCCCCACCCTCCAGCCCCACATCACAGGAGCCTTGGAAAGCTCCAGGCTGCGGTGGGCATCAGGCTAAGCTTTGAAGCTGCCGGAAGTGGTTGGAAAGGTTAACGTGGAGATTTGTGCTTCACCTCTCCCTGCCGTTCGGGGGACACTGCTTCCCTGTGTGATTTGAGCTGTTTATGTCGGAGCCTTTCATTTAGAAAAGATTCAGTTTTCAGTGGAAGCCCCTGTGTCCCCTTGGAAAACTAAGAACTCTTTCTTTCCCCCTCTGAGAGTGCCCTGATTCATTCCAGGGACCAGACCCAATTCTCAGTTCTAAGCACATGTTTGGGATAGTTTCTGCCTCTTGGAGGTAGCATTCTGTCACAGAGGGCAGACAATAAATGACAAGCAAAAGCCCTCAGCAAGTGTGTGAGAATTTGGGAGAGCTACGGTAGGGTGGGAAAGGGGCAGGGGAATTTGGGGGGCAATGAATTTTCAACAAGGACATCAGGATGGGACTTGTTTACCATGACATCTGAGGACAGAGTTGGAGAAGGGCTGGGAGTGGCCCAGGGTGCTCCTAGGAACAGTGGGCCAGGCAGAGAGGAGACAGCCAGCACCATAACCTGCCAATGGTCTGGCTATGTTTCGGCTGTGTCTCACAATCCATGTGATTGAGCACCTGGGGACATTTGGCCAAGCCTAGAGACATTTCACCTGTCATGACTAGGATGGGGGGATGTTACTGACATCTCCTGGGTAGAGGCCATGGATGCAACTGAACATCCTACCATGCCCTGGACAGCCTCCCATGACAAGGAAAGATCCGGCCCAAACTGTCCATGGTGCTGAGGTTGAGAATCCCAGTGTTGGAGGGAAAGTAAGGAGGCCAGGGTAACTGGAAGAAGAAGAAGAGAAATAGATGAGGTTAGAGATAACGAAGGCTGGGGGAAGACAGAGGGAGGTCAGGGAGGGCCTCTTAGCCAATGTGGGCTTTGGCTTCTATTCCTGGGGAAATGGGGAGTGTTGGAGGGCTCTGAGCTGGGCTGAGTGTTTTAATGTATCTATCTGGGAGGAAAATAGATAGAAGAGGGGTGAGGGTGGATAAGGAAGACAATTCAGGGGAAGTTGCAATTTTCCAGACCAGAGATGATGGGGCTTCAGCCAGAACAGAAGCAGTTTTGTCTCTTCTGTGCACCCAAACTATCCAGTGCTAAATTTCAGATAATAAGCAACAATGTGATCTTCTAATCCCAATCTTTTGATTATTATGTACCATATTATGTACATGTAAGTGTATATGTATGGGGGATGTAAAATCTAGCCAAGGCACTTTAACCAAACACACACACACACACACACACACACACACACACACACACACACACGGCAAGTCACCTTAGCTAGCTTTCATTTTTACACAGTAGGATATTTCTATGTTTTAACAACTAAATATGTTAGATTTATGATAAAATAGTTTGAAATAGAGTAGAAACACTGTAATCTTTCTGTGTTTTATCACAGTCTTAACAAAAATATTTACTCTTGCTAACAGTTCCTTCAAGGTATATTTTTCTAAACCATAGATAACCCTAACCATACAAAATAGCCTGAAAACGAGGTGAAGTAAGCATAAAAGGCCAGTTATTGTTGTTAGGTGCTGTCATGTCAGGTCCAAATTGTAGTGACCCAGTGTACAATAGGCGAAACACTCCCTGACACTGTGCCATGCCAGGAACTATCATCAGTGCTTCTCTGCTATTCATAGGGTTTTCAATGGCAGACTGTTTCGGGAGTGGGCTGCTAGGTCCTTCTCCCTAGCCTGCAGCATCTGATATTCCCAGGCAGTCTCCCATCCCAGGACTAACCAGGCCGACCCTGCTTAGCTTCTGAGATCGGCGGGTTTGGATGCCAGGTGCTATGGCTACCTAGTATAAAAGTCTTGGTACCTGATAAAAAGGAGTTTGATTTACTTTCCCTTTAGAAATGTATTAATTTGTTCCGTAGTTGCTTTCCCCTTGCTCAATCGGTCAAAGCAAATGCTGGAATACTCAGAAACCATCAAAGAGTTTGCAAACAAGTGCCTTCCACAGAGTTTGCAGACGTCCTAGTGACCTCTCATTTTTCCTCTGGGGGATCTCCTTGAAGTACATATCTCCTGCACTCTTTGCAGCCAGACAATGGGAGACTGGCCTCTCCCCTAGGGTCAGGGCTGTAACTATCCCCCAACAGCCTCTCATTTCACTTATTGCTGTGATACGTTTAAATGACCCTACTTTTTGGTTTAAGTCATGCCCTTCAAAGGAAGTACCAAATCAGTCTCTTTCTTAGTGGAAATATAAACAGTTTTTCTATTCTTTAAGGCATTTTAAGGAAGTTTTAAAACTGAGTCCTTTCAGAGCTCTGTGTGTTCTGTCCAAATGGTTCTTGTCCCATTTAGCCAGGCAGAGCCAAGGTAAATTTCAGGGGCAAGCACCACTCCAGATGAAAGTAGCAGAGTTAGAAGACATCACCTTTTTTCAGCTTCTAAGATAGTGTTTATCAAAGTTTGGTATGAATCATGTACAATAGAGTTCCTCAAGCTTATTAAAAATGTAGGTTCCTTGGTCCTTCCCCAGACCAGGAAACTCAAGGTCTTTGTGGGTTGGGCTGCGAATCTCCATTTCAGTGAGCATCCAGGGTATTTTCCTGCACATTCAGGTTAGACAACCACGCTCTGGGATTTGTGACTGGCTATAGGCAAGAAAAATAGCCTTAGAAGGTTAACCTGCTCATAGCACCTCTCTGTTGACTTGCAAAACTGGCAGATGTCATTCAAATAAGAAACACACATGTAAGGATTTGTTTTTACAAGGAAATATGTCACCCATCACATTAGTCTCCCTTTTCAACTCAGTCTGTCTTCTGTGAAGTGGTGGAGAGTGCGTTTTAGCCTGTATATAGGGAGTTACAGTGGGCATTCAGCTTAACTGGCCGATCGTTTTGCTGTGGGTCCAATTCTGGCTGATTTCAAGGGGCACTTTGATCTAGAAGACTGCCTGAAATGATCATTGTTGTCTCATGTGACCTTTTCTGTTTTCTTGTTGAACAGCAAATATGCCAGAGGATTATCCTGATCAGTTTGATGATGTCATGGATTTTATTCAAGCCACCATTAAAAGACTGAAAAGGTCACCAGATAAACAATTGGCAGTGCTTCCTCGAAGAGAGCGGAATCGGCAGACCACAGCTGCCAACCCAGAGAATTCCAGAGGAAAAGGTCGCAGAGGCCAGAGGGGCAAAAATCGGGGTTGTGTCTTAACTGCAATACATTTAAATGTCACTGACTTGGGCTTGGGTTATGAAACCAAAGAAGAACTGATCTTCCGGTACTGCAGCGGCTCTTGTGATGCAGCTGAGACAATGTATGACAAAATACTAAAAAACCTATCCCGAAATAGAAGGCTAGTGAGTGACAAAGTAGGGCAAGCGTGTTGCAGACCCATCGCCTTTGATGACGACCTGTCATTTTTAGATGATAACCTGGTTTACCATATTCTAAGAAAGCATTCCGCTAAACGGTGTGGATGTATATGACTCCGGCTCCAGAGACTGCTGTGTATTGCATTCCTGCTACAGTGCAAAGAAAGGGACCAAGGTTCCCAGGAAATGTTTGCCCAGAACGGAAGATGAGGACCAAGGAGGCAGAGGAGAAAGAGGAGGAGATTGGAGGTAGAAGAGGAAGGCAGCCATTGTGGGAGCCTGGTAAAGGGAGGTCCAGCTACAGAAAACTGGATGGGAGATTGAACGGTCGTCTGGGTGCTCCAGGATGGCAGCCAATGTCATCAGAAGCTCAGGGCTGGTGTCCCTGCTTGGCTCTTGCCAGCCATTATCTGATACAGTCCACCATCACCAACTACCATCAGAGTCGCGGATGCACGTGAAGAACCAAACCAGTGTATCTCCTGTGGTTCATTTTCATGTGTCTGAAGACACCAAGGAAATGATGGTCCTGGTGTTTACTCCTTGTCCCTATGTTTTACTGCTGAAAATAAGGAAGGTTTTTTTGTCACTCAATGGAGTCATACCCTGAAAAGGAGAAGGGGGGGAAAAAAAGCAGAGACACAAAAGATAATAACCTTTGGATTTGAAGGCTGAGGCCTGAGGTTTACTACAACCAGCGTTTTGGGGAAGAGTTGGTGATTGATGTTGAACACGATGTGTAGGTTGGGAAGAAGTTGGCTAGGAACCCAAAAGGCTGTCCTTATGATTAAAAACAAACCTGAAGGTATTTCCTTTACGTCCTCGGAAACAGGAAGCGAGTTGTGGTTTTCGGCAGCATTCTTGTAGGAGAACAAGGGGCGAAGGCCCCCAGCTGCCCTGGCCAGGGACACCACCTGGGGCCTGTCGGTTTACAGAGATGGATGTTACATACCCAGCTCCGTTTATGCGTGGTCACCAGTGACCAGAGAAGATACTCGATGCAATGCATCTGTTTCAGATACAGAAATATAGAGAAGATATTTATTGAGATTTAAGTTATTGTTATTTATTACCATTCACGAGTGAATTTCTCTTTTTTCCCTTATTTATTAAAGTTTCTTTTCAAAGGTGCCAAAGTATATGTGCTCACAAAAATGCAAAGAAAAGAGACAAAAGGAAATTTTAATTAGGAACAAGGGTCCATGCTTTCAACGTATTAAAAAGGTTTTCGCTAGGCAAAAATCACTTACTTTACCTTTTTAAGAAAATCTCTCATTAATTGCCCCGGATTTCAGCATTTTTCCCTATTTTTATTTGTTTTAAAAAAGATATGTGGTGGAAGACGCGTCTTCAGTGTCCCCTTGCCAGGAACAGTGTGCAAAAGCCATTGGCACTTGGCTTCGTTTCTTTATTGCTCATCACTGAGCAGATATGCCACAAGCTCCACTTTCTACTGTATTTAGGCTCTCCTTCACCATGTGTATCTGTCTATTCTTTGTGTCACCACATTTAGAAAAGGCTAAATTCTTTTTGGCAGGTAATCCTGGGTTTAATGTCCATATAAAAGTAAAGCCCTGTGGTGCCTCATCCTCCCTCCTCGCCCACCCACTGTCCTCCTGTGGACATGCACACAGGACAGGCACCAAGGGCCTCACCGGGTCCTCTGCCCCCTCCATGGCTGCCCCTGGGTTCAGCACCTGCTGTACATTCACACCTGATGGCAACTGGGAAGAAGGTGGCTGAGGAGGATGGTCAGGAAGAGGCACCAGACCCAGCCACAGGACACACTCCGAGGCCACACGCTGAGACTGGAGTTTGTGGGGAGGACTGGGGGCAGCGGGGGCTGGGCGGGGGTGGGGGGAGCGAGCATGTCCTCGGTGCTGGCACTGGGGACAGGCGACATTTGGCTGGGCTCTGTGTTTGAGCTTGTTCCACGTGTCCTAAAAGGGATTTTCACCCAGGAGATAACTATCACTGCCTGTTTCATGGCTGTTAGCCACGAAGGCAAGACAAATTTTGCAATTAACTGATCTACTGGCCTCCCTCCAACAATCATGTTAATTTTGCAAAGTAACCAAGCAGCAGCAGTTCCTATACATCCCCTCCCAGGCCCCCAAATCCCCGAATTCTGCCCAGTTCTGTCCTCTGTCCTCTCTGCTCCCCCTGTATGACTGGGAATAGAGGAAAAGAGGCTTCCCTCTCACCCTTTCCTACTCAAAACAATGCCAACCCCAGCATTCTGGCACAATTTAGGATATGCCCCAGGGTCATCTGTCCAACTCGCAGAATCCTGGCGGCTGTGGTGGTCGGTGTTCCCACATTCAACTCCAGCTCCCAGCTGCCTGTGGAAAGGCCCTGCTGGAGGGTTCAGTGGGTCTAGCGACATGTTCCTGGCATCACCTATATACCACAAGCAAGTTCTAATGGAAGTAAATTGCTCCACCAATCCACAAAAGGGTAAAGTTTGTGATTTTTCTTTATCATTGTGATTACCATTTGATACAGTAAGGAGTGCACTTCTTTGGAAGTTCTGACTTCTCTGATCTGTCTCAGTCGTTTGTGTTATACAACCAAAGTTCTCTACAGACTTTATTTTTGTACAATACCATTTTGTAACTTTTTACAAATAAAATCTCATTTCTATTGGTCTCTGTCCCTCTGTATTTCCTCAAGTGCCACTGTACTGTGGCTGGCCCAAGCAGCCATCCACAAGCATTTAATATGAGCCAACTGCTTCAAGTACCACACAGCCCCCTGGTTGGTCAGTGGCCATGTCCGTCAATTCTGGCAACCAATCACCACCCAGGTGGGAAAATTTTTAGGAGGCTGTTCTTATATTCACTCAACAAACCATTTGCCTACACTATACCAGGCACTGTTCAAGGTACAGGAGATCCAACAGTGGCCAAAACAAAACTCTGCCCTTGTGGAGGTGGTTTTATTTGGTGGTGGTTTTTGTTGATAGATGCCATCAAGTTGGGTCCAACTCAATGAGGATCCCATGTACAATAGAAGGAAACACTACTGTACTCTGTGCCATGTATACAATCTTTTTTATGTTTGAGCCCATTGTTGCAGCCACTGTGTTTCTTCTCACTCTGAGTCATGCCACATCAGCAAAAGAAGGGTGTAGGAGCTTTTTATTCCATTCCTGTCACTAAGGTTGACTCTACTTTGAGGAGGCAACTGTTGTCCAGTTTTTTTCTTAAGTGCCTTCCAGCCTGGGGAATCTCATTTTCCAGCATTACATTTGACAGCTTCTCTGCTATTGATAAAGTTTTTAATGGCTATTTGTTTGGGGAGTGGGCTGCCAAGTCCTTCTCCCTAGTCTGTCTTAGTCTGGAAGCTCTGCTAAAACTCGTCTGCCATGGGTACTGGTGTCTGAAATACCAGTGTCATAGCTTTCAGCACCACAACAACCTGCAAGCTCTCACAGCACAACAAGCTGACAAACACATAGGGGTTATGTGGGGGAGACAGACAATATTCAAAAAAGTAAATACAAATGATCCAGGTGAAGATAGGGGCCATAAAGAATACAAACAAGACACTATGATAGAAAATAACAGGAAGATCTGTTTTAACTAGAGGTGACATTGAGGCTGAACTTAAGGAAATTGCCGACAAATCAGATGTGTCCCGGGCAGGGGAAGTCGCATGTGTAAAACCCTAATGAAAACAACAGCTTGGATGGAGCCCCTATTTGGCACAAGTCTGAGTGACACTATTAATGTTGCATCTACATGGCAAAGTGGCCAAATCCCTAGTACTGCACAAGGGCTGTAACTCAGTGTTTTCTGGTGTGAACAGAGTGAAGAAAGGACATCTGGGTGCCCCAGATTAAAAGGAACATACTTCCTTCTCACATACATTCCCCCATGTTTGCCTAAACCACCTTGTGTCTCTGTTTTGTTTGTTTGTTTGTTTGTTTTGCAGTGCTAGGGACTTTAACCCAGGGTCTCACACATGCTTTGCAAATGCTTTACCACTGAGCTATAACCTCAGCTCATTTTTCACTTTTTTATTGTGAGACAGAGTCTCATCAAGTTATGTAGGTTGCCTCTGGCCTCGAACCTGCTATCCTCCTACCTCTGCCTCCCAAGTCACTAGGATTACAGGCTCACACCATCGTGTCAAGCACCTCATGGTTATTTAAAGATGGCCTTGCATGAGGCTCTTGTGGTTCTGTGTAGCCACCCCCTGAGGCTGCCCAATGGATGGAACTTAGTGCAGTGCTACGCTTTGCCTCAACTGCTTTCCCCTCCCTGGTGCACACTGTCCCTCACCCAGAGACTCAGTCGAGGCACTGGTACCTCCTCACGGGCTCAGGTGTTGAGTCCTTCTTCCAGGGCCATCCAGACAGAAGTGAAGGGCAGTGCCGAGGCCAACCTCATCGTTCTCTAAATTCTGCTAAACCAGAGAGGGAATAAAGATGCCAAAACTCTTGCTTACCTCCACTCCCTTTGGGGAGCCATTCTCCTGCTCCGTGACCCCAGGGGAGATCCTCCTCAAAACAGAAGGAGGAAGACGGGTGGTACTGGTCAAATAATTTTGGAAAGCATCGAACTAAATATCATCACCCATTTTTTTATGTTAAAAAGATTGATGGGCTGTAGAACTTACTAATGAACAGTTTATTAGACTGAGGAACACATTTAACAGTCCAGGAGAGGTGTAAGGTGCAAAATTCCACAAATGGATTTGACCTTGACACTGTTTATTGTTTTGTTTTCTTTCTCATTATACCTGGTAACGGCCCCTGGGAACCATGCCACGTTCCCTGCTCTTTTATCTTCAGGGTGAGCGCTGGACTAGAGATGAACACAGGCAGGAATGAGTGGGCAGCTCCCTACCAGACGCTTCTCCATAAACATGCACGCATATGAGCACACACACCCACGCGCACACACACACATACACAGGTTCTGGGTATTTGACTCTGTGGTTTCTTGCTCGCCATGAATAACAAAACAACCAGTGGCCAACTTTGGAAATTTCATTCAACCGGGAAAGGGAGAGTATGTTGAAAGCTGGGAAATCCTTAGTAATAAAATAGGGAACTTTCACCATATCACACAGAATTCCTTCCGGGCTCAAGTTGTCTTAAATCACTAGCCCTTTGCCTGGCCTTGGCCCTGAGGGCTGGATTCCCCTCCCAGCCCTCCTCCCAGAGAATCAGCCCTTGCTGGGTGTCCAGGCTCTGAATTCCCCCCTGCTGAGCACCAGATCAGGAGCCTGGACACCAGGCGCAGCAGTCTCACGTGGCTTGTGCCCATGACATCATCTTGGGCTGGTTTCTCCTATGTTACGGAGGAAATTTGGTGTGTGGTGAGCAGCAAGCGAAGTAGGCTTAAAAGAACTTTTAAAAGAATTGATCTTCTCCTAATAAAGATGGAAAATCAGAATCTCCTGAACCTGGGTTTCAAAACCAGAAACCTGTGACGTCTCAGCCACAGGGTTCTGCTGATCATTATCTGGCATCTGAATCATGGGGAAGAGGGGCATGAGCCGCCCCATGCTTGCGGGGCTGTGCACTCAGGCATACACACACAACCTTCCACCCTCACACATGGCAGGGAGGGCCGCACATCTCGGGTGAGGGTCTCTGACTTTTTTCTATCGGGTAATGAAATGTTGAGCCCAGACTCTCTAGTTGGGACACAGCTTTGTCAGTAAAAGTGCTACTGTAATCCCATGCAATGGTTAACTCATCTTTAGGCTCAGCCACATGGCATCCTGAATGAGATTAAAACCAAATGCTGCCAAGTCATCCTTGAAAATAAACAGTTGGGGAAGGGTAGGGGAAACACACATTTACTCACATAGGACAACTCACCCCGCCACATCTCCAGGCCAAGGCAGGTGAGTGTGATGATGATGGGTTACAGGCTAGGGGGCGGGGTGGGGAGTCAGCAATACCATAGGGTGAGGTCCATGGTGAGGGGGTGTGTAGAAAGTGCTAGAATGTGTTGGTGGGAGCAGCAGGTAGGTGAAAGAGCTGAAAGGAAAATGAGTCACAAACAGTGAGAGCAGAGTTGCCAGAATACAGGATTCCCCATTAAACTTGAACTTCAGACAAACAAGCATAATTTCTTAGTACAAGCACATCCCCTGCAATGTCTGGGATGTGTGATGTGTGAGACTTTTTATTTGTTTGTTTGTTTTTTGTTTTTGTTTTTGTTTTTGTTTTGTGGTACTGGGGATTGAACCCAGGGCCTCACGCTTGCATGCATTGCAAGTGCTGTACCACTGAGCTGCACCCCCAGCCCACTTTTTCAGTTTTTGAGACAAGGTCTTGCTAAATTACACAGACTGCCTCTGGTCTCAAACTTGCGATCCTCCTGTCTCCACCTCTCGAGCAGCTGGGATTACAGGTGTGTGCCACTGTGCCTGGTGCTTGTGTGATATGGGGCATCGCCCTGCTGCTGGACTTGCTCCAGCTGTGAACGAGAACCAGCCACTGAAGACCCGTCTCCTGGTGAGGGGGAGCGGGTCACCCAGGAGCTGCACCGCCCGCAAAGGAGACTTATGTCCACGGCTGTTCTGAGAAGACTTGAGAAAGGCAGGCTCAGAGGCTTCTGCCCACAGCGGCTCCTTGCTTCTTTCTTCCCAGAGAAGACTCCGGCTCTGAGTGCTCTGCTCCAACAGCTCTTTATTGTTTCCTTGTCTGTCCCGGTCTATGGAATGGACCCAGACTGCTCCGTGTACCACCCTTATATACTCTTCTGGGGCTAGCCAGGGACCAATCAAGGCAGTCACCCCATACGGGTTTCAGCCAATCAGAGGGGATATTCAAATTTGGTTTTGTAAAAGTAACCAATCAGGGGTGGTTCCCGAACAGTCCAATCAGGAGCCGCTCAGGGGTTTGAAAATAGCCAATCAGTGTCAAGGGGTCTGAGGCAAAGGATTAGATGCCAGCGCCATCTTGGAGAGTTCCACAACCCTGAGTTCCCTGATATAGGGCAAAGGTGATTGCCTGGGGAACAAGCCTCAGTCCTCCAAGGGGGCCTAGATAGGCCCTGGGGCAAACTGCCTCTCTAGGTAGTGTCCTATAGTGTGAGACATACTGATACTAAAACATTGGTTACTTATCTGAAATCCAAATTTAAATGAGCTCCTGTGGTTTAATTTGCTGCCTGTGGCAAAAGAAAGTGGCATTCTAGCTGAACTTGAGTATGAGAAGGAATCTGTCAGGACAGGGCAAAGATTGAGGCAGGGCACAACGGGGCAGTGACAGACACTCCAGGCAGAAGGGATGGTGTAGCCCAAAATGACAAAAGAGCCCATGCATTCAGAGAACAGTGAGCAGGAAAATGGGCTCAGGGTGGGTTTAGCCATTAGGCACAGCGGATGCATTGCTCAAGGACAGTGAGAGTTTTGTTGTTGTTGTTAGGTGCCGTGGAGTCGAGTCAGACTCATAGTGACCCTCATAGGGTTTTCAATAGCTGACTGTTTTGGGATTGCCTTGGGAGTGGGTTGCCACGTGCTTCTCCAATTTTGTGGTGCTGGGAATCGAACTTGGGACCTCAGAGACTGCAGAGCAGCGGTCTACCAACTGAGCTAAATCCCAGCCCAGTGAGAGTTTTAGGGACCCAGAAAATGTTTTGATTTAAATATATTCTTAAAGTTCTATTTTATTTTCAATTGACATATAATTGTACAAGTTTATGAGGTACAATGCCATGTTTCAATACATGTAAACTTGGTGTAATGATCAAGATAGTTAGCATATCTATGACCTCAAACTTTTATTGTTTCTTTGTGACTAAGCATTCCAAATTCTTCCCTTTAGTCCTGTTGTAGAATGTAATGCATTATTATCGACTGGACTCACTCTGTCATTTGATAGAACTCCAGGCCTTATTCCTTCTTGTCTAATTCATTTTACCATTTACTACCCACTTTAATCACCATTTAACATTACCCATTCAATATTTTTAAATCAAAAAGAAAAAAAAGCAAACATAACAACAATAAATACACATGATAATGAATCCACCCTGCACTATTTTCATCTCTATAGTAACATAGTTGAATAGGTCTTAATGTTTTTATGGATAAAAGGCCCTCAAAGGCAAAAGTGACTGACATCCACAAAAGTCATAACGAAGCCTTCAGGGAGCTGCTAACATCATTCCTTCCAATCCTCTGCTTCCTTTCCTTCTCATTTTCCAGTTCTGGTTAATCATTAGTGCCAAACTTGTCCTAAAAATATTTCTTCCCACCTTTCACATGTTCTCAAGATCTCTGCATTTATTTCCTCCCTAGGGAAACAGCAACCCAAGGGCCAGCCATCAGGAGTCCAGGACTCATTCCCAAGTTTTGAGAAAGGTTGATGTGAGTCAGGTGTCACAGAGCAGACTGGTCACCAGGAGAATGGTGACAAAGGGACCAGGTCAGACGGAAGGTGAGGTGGGAGGGAGAGAAGAAGACCTGAGCCACCAGGATACCAGGGTCTCCTGTAGAGCTGCACAATGGTGGATAAGAAGGAGGTTCTTGAACATGCAGAGTAGATTCTTTGAAGTGGACACACAGGGAATTTTAACACACTCCCTGCTCCGTGCCTGGTTCTCATTCAGTCCTTGTTGAACCCCCTAGGAGCTCCCAAATCAGGGAGACGAAATAGGGTAAGAGATGTGAGGGCAGTGAGTCTGACAGCAGGCCTCCACGAGCAAGTGCAAAGGATGGATAATGAGTCCAGCTGGGACCGATAGAGTGGTGAAAGCTATCGGGGCCGACTTCCCAGAGGTGGTGGCCTACATGACTATTAAAGGATACGTTGAAATGTCTCAGAAGGATACTAGGGGAGGAGAGTTCATTCCATGCCAAAGAGACTTTGAGAACTCAGCTGGGAAATAATTTTACAATTCCAGGGTGCTATTGGCTTGGGGCAGAGGCATCATGGAAGCCAGGCTTCTTTGAGTCTAAAAATTAAGGAAACACAACCCACTTCAGTCCCCTCTTAGGAAGCAACAACAGATGTTAGCGTTTTAAGCAAGGCTCTGAGGAGATCTTGGGAGGAAGAATCCCTGTAATCTGTTCACCAGCATCTCGTGATCTTTTTTGATGGAGAAGCATCTGGTGGACTCCATTAGAACTGTGCTGCTGGACACTCATGAAATGCTATTCTAGAATTAAAGGATGAATCTCTCATGGCAGAATTACAGATGTCAGAAGGTGAATTATTTCCTGGCCCACCATCTGTGTAAAGGCACTTTGGCCTGAGGATCCTAACAGATGGCAACCAAGTTTCCTTACATGAGTCATTGGGACTTGGCCAGTGAACATCCAAATTCAGCCATGTTCTCACTTCTCCCTGAGCTTGAGCTAAGATAACAACCCTGTTTTCCTGATCCCTTCTCCATCTATGTTGGACCCTAACCCCACCTGGATGACCCTCCACACTTCATAGTTCTGATCATCTTTAGAGCTATTCAACAAACAGTACAGATCCCTGGCATGTGGTAAGATTGCATTTGGGGGTTTTCTTGTAAGTGAGGCCAGTGGCTGACCAAAAAGCCTCAGCTGTTGTGACATGTGTCTCTTCTGAGCCTAGCATTTCATTGCTATTATGAGACCCTTGGGGCTAGGATTTAACTCAGACTGCTGCTCTGCAGTCTCTGAGGTCTCAGGTTCAATTCCCAGCATGACAAAAATGGGAGAAGGACATGGCAATCCACTCCTGAGGCAATCCCAAAACAATTGGCCACTAAAAACCCTGTGAGGGTCACTATGAGTCGGACACAACTCTATAGCACCTAAAAACACAACAAGAGACCATTGAAGGTCTATTTCTTACCCTCTGATGGGAAGAAGCACAGAGCTTTGGGTTGCAGGGCTGATCAGCTCCATGTGGCAGGAAGGAGACAGCAGCTAGCAACATTCAAGAGGGCAGCTCTTCTGCCAACTTGAAGTGAGTTCCAGGAACCCAGCCACTCTGCCAACACATGACAGACATAGACAAGCTGATGAGAAAAATATTTGTTACTTTGAGCCATTAAGAGGTGTTTGTTATTGCAGCATATCTTAGCCTATCCTGACAGATACACACTTTTATGACGAGACATATTATGGGCCATTAAGAGAAGCAAGGCAGTCAAGCAGAGGTAGGGAAAATATCATGTAAAAGGGCACAAAGGGATGGAGAAGTGGTAGGAAATAAAGTTGACAAGGTAACCAAAGAACAGATCTTGGATTTAGAATTTCTTTCTTAATCAGACAGAAAGCCATCAGGTATTAAGAAGAGGGGTTATAAGATCTGGATGTGTTTTTAAAGTATTACGCTAGCTGCTTTGTTGAGGATAAACTGTGGACGGACACAAGTAGAAGCAAGGAGACCACCTCAGAGGTCACCGAGAGAATCTGGGACGCGTGGCAAAGGTGACTTGGACAAGAGTGTAGCAATGGCAGTGCTGACAGCACTTGCTCTAGGACTGGACATGAGGAGAGCAGAAAAGAAGACTGAGGTGTGATCAGAAGGGCACGAGTTTGAAACCAGTGCAGCAATGTCTGCCCCAGCCAAGCTACTCCTGCCTTGCACGGGCAAGTGTTGGAGTCTCATCCTGGACCTTGCCTGCTGGGAAGGTAGGAAGGCAGACGCTCCCTCCTGACATCCCAACTGCAGGGAAGACAGGAGCCAGTGCAGGGCAAGGATCTGAGGGAGTCTGCCAGGCCCAAGCTCTGGAATGCCATTAAAAGTGTGCATGCCAGGCGGGTTGGCTCAGGTTCCAGGATGAATCTGCCACTCTGACAATGTTTAGCATGAAATAAAAAGTATGGCTTTCCAATGATACCACAGGGTAGATTCTTGAGCAAATATGGCCAAAGGCTCTCTGCAGAATGTTCTTAGAGGCTGGGATTCCAACCACCGCCAGCTTTCTTTTTCCATCTGGTCCTTCCCAGCCCTGTGACAAGTTTCATCTGTACAATCGATTGACTCTTAAAAGGGGTCCCTCATCCCGCTGCCAATCAAATCGCCCAGACCACCAGTCAGAAACCCCGCAATGGATTTCAGACAAACGTTTTCTCTGGCTGTTTTTTGTTGTTGGTTTGTCCCACAAGTCTTCCCTGTGAACCTAAACTCTGTCCTCAGTCACCATAAATGTCCCACAGACCTCAAAACACATTCTGAGCTTTTGGCCCCCTCTCACTGTTGCTCCCTTGTCCAAGCCATTTCTGCTGGGAACAATGTCCCTCCTGCCTTCCGTGTGCCAGACTCTCCCCAGCTGGTCCTTATCACTCTCTTCACTGTGCTCCTCCAGCCAGAGATCTGATGTGGGGGTCAGGCTGATGACTCAGGTATCTTATAGAGGTTTCTTGCCAACATGTAGATAAGCCATGCACTGATCTTAGGTTCTCTGCTGAGTTGAGCGGTCCTCAGTTTGGGGGCCGTGTCTAATGCATGGTGAGCACATGCCTCACACGTCACCGATGGTCACAAAGCCTCTGTATTTGTCAGGATTTGGGGTTATAAATAACAGAAACTTAATGCAATGTGCTCAAACTGAAAAGGAGAATGGATGGGCTCATGCAACTGAAAAGTCCTGGAGTGGGGCTGGCTTCAGAAAAAATGATGACCAGTGGATGCTATGAGGCACTGCCTCCTTGCACTCTGTCCCCTCTCACTGCTTCCTCTCTGTTGGCTTCACTCTCAGACTCTTTTCCCATGTGGAAGCAAAGATGTGCAGTGGAAGACACAGGCTTAGATCCCAATCTCCGAGCTACCTCAGTGTTGTTGTTGTTAGGTGCCGTTGAGTCGGTATCCAACTCATAGCGACCCTCTGTACAACAGGGGAAACATGATTGTCAGTGCTTCTCTGCTGTTCATAGGGTTTTCAATGGCAGATTGATTTTTTTTTTGAGGGGGGGAGTGGGTTGCCAGGTCCTTCTCCCAAGCCTACAGCTTCTGGTGTTCCCAGGCGGTCTCCCATCCAGGTACTAACCAGGCCCGACCCTGCTTAGGTTCCGAGATCTGATGGGATCGGATGCCACAGGGCTACAGCTGCAGGCACCTCAATGTAGTAAGTTTCTTATTTGATAATTCCAGCAGGAATCCTGGAAAAATGTTGATTGGCCAACTAAAGCCAAATGCCAATTTCTGGATTAGTCAGTATAGTGTAGGAGATAAATAGTTTTGTTCTGGTCTTGAGTTTGTGCCCACCTCCAGTGCATGAAGCTGGGCTGATCCCACCTAAGTTGCATGGCCTAAGAACATGGAAGGCAGGGCTGCAAAGGAAATTTGGTGCTATGACCTAAAAATGGGGTAAAGGATGCCAGGCAAGTGAGAACAACAGATGTCCATGACAGAGTCATTTTTCTGTAGTGGCACTTTCCAGCAAAACAAATTAACACCTCTTTTTTCACATCAATTTTGACAACCATCTTCTCAAAGAAATTAATGTTCCCATTTTAGCTGACTGGCCTGGCCATAACAGCAAGTTCACATGACAATTCAAACAGAGCAGCAGGGAGTATAGGGGGCATGGGTAGGGCACAATTGAGAGAAATATGAATATTTGTACCTCAATTCTTTTACAAAAAAAAAATAAGTACGTGGGTGGTGGGACAGAGGAATGGTTAGTTGGATGGATAGATGGATGGATGGAGGAATGGATGTGTAAAAGACTGTTTTATTTGATTGTACCATTTATCAAATTAAAATCCTTTTATAGTGGATTCAATTATAAAGACAATTCAAAGAAGTTTCAATTAAAACCCTACTGCAGCAGCTTCATAAAGGTTTAATTATCTCACACAGTCAACACTTATGAACATACACACCATGTACGCTATAGTAGTAACTTCTGCAGGAA
The DNA here is from genome assembly GCA_007922755.1 of Pedetes capensis. Classification (NCBI taxonomy): domain Eukaryota; kingdom Metazoa; phylum Chordata; class Mammalia; order Rodentia; family Pedetidae; genus Pedetes; species Pedetes capensis. The sequence goes on from VMDO01001503.1 coordinate 130,622, forward strand.
GATCTACCAATGGGTGTTAAAAGTAGGGAGCAGATGTTTGAGGAGAAAATTATATTTGCATAATCTCAAACTATCTGCCAAAAGATATTTATTAGTTACTACTAATAATCATAACTTCATAAGACACCACCTTAACCAAATTATTATGGCCAAAATTGCAGGTAATAAGATATGCTAATATTATGTTCCCTAACACAATTGTCAGGGCACAACATTAGTCCTGGATTGTTTTTACAGAAAATGCAAAACCTTAATCTAGTTTTGAGAACATATTGGACAAACCCAAATAAAGAAACATTCTACAAAACAACTGACCAGTGTGGATATATATGAGAAACAGAGAGGACAAAATAAATGTTCCCAGAGTGGTGGAAACTTGGGAAATATGACAGCTAAGTCTAAGTGGTAGCTTGCACTTAGGTCCTGGAACAGGAAAAGAACATGTTTTTGTCATTAGGCTACTCTAACAAAATACCATGCATGGACTGGGTGACTTATAAACAATAGAAATGTGTTCCTCACAGTTCTGGAGGCTGGGAAGTCCAAGATCAAGACACTGGCAGGTTCGAGGTATGGTGAGGGCCCACTTCCTGGTGCACAGAAAGGTGGCTTCTTGCCATATCTTCCCATTGTGGAAGGGACAAGGTAGCTCTCGGGAACATCATTTTTAAGGGAACTAATCTCATTTAATGGGAGAAGGACGTGGCAATCCACTCCTGAGGCAATCCCAAAACAATCAGCCCTTGGAAAACCTATGGGGGTCATTATGAGTCAGACATGACTGGATGGCACCTAACAACAACAACAATCTCATTTATCCCTCACGCGTCTGTCAGCTTGTTTTGCTGTGGGGGCTTGCGTGTTGCTGTGATGCTGAAAGCTATAACACTGGTATTTCAGCTACCAGCAGGGCCACCAATGGTGGACAGGTTTCAGTTGAACTTCCAGACTAAGACAGACTAGGGAGGACCCAGTAGCCCACTCCCAAATAGCCCAAAACAAATAGCCATTAAAAATTCTATGACTAGCAGAGAAGCACTGTCAAATATAGAGCCAGAAAATGATCCCCCCTTGACTGGGAGGCATTCAAGAAAAAACTGGGGAAGAGTTGCCTCCTCAAAGTAGAGTCCATCTTAATGACAGAATGGAGTAAAGTCCTGGGACGTCCATTTGGTGATGTGGCACAACTCAAAATGAGAAGAAATATAGTGACTGCAACAATGGGCTCAAATATAAAAAGATCATGTGCATGGCACAGTGTTGGGTAGTATTCTGTTCTATTGTATATAGGATCACTATGTATCAGAGGGCACCCAAAAACAACAATCCCATTTATGAGGATTCCAGTCTTATGATCTAATCATCTCCCCAAAGTCCCCATCTCCCAATAGCATCACCTTAGAGGTTAGAAATTCACCATATGAATTTGGGAGCACACACACCTTCAGACCACAGCAAACATCACAAGGAAAACTGGGGACATCTCAATGAGGTTTGTAGTTTAATTAATAGCATTATACCAAAGTCAATCTCCTAGTTTTACTCATTTGACCATTATTATGGAAGATGTTAAAGATATTAAAGGAAGCTGGGGAAACAGCATGTGGACACTGTCTTACTAGTTTTATTTTTCTGCCAGTCTAAAAATTTCAAAATTAATAGTTAAAAAATGAAATCATCCCTGGTGCTCATGCCTGTAATCCCAGCAGCTTGGGAGGCTGAGACTGGAGGATCATAAATTCAAGGCCAGAGGCAATGTATGCAACTTAGTGAGACTTTGCCCTCACCCCTGCAGAGAAAAATAGTAATTAAAAAGGGTACAGGGGTGTTGGGCTGGGATTTAGCTCAGTGGGTAGAGCGCTGCACTGCAGTCTCTGAGGACCCGAGTTCAACTCCCAGCACCACAAAAATGGGAGAAGGGCCTGGCAATCCATTCCCAAGGCAATCCCGAAGCACTCAGCCATTGAAAACCCTATGAGGGTCGCTATGAATCGGATACCGACTCTACGGCACCTAACAACAACAACAACAACGGGGGTGTAGCTCCATGGCAGAGCACTTGCCTCGCATGTGCAAGCCCCTGGGTCCAACCAATATGGCAAAAACAAAATAAAATCATTTTCTCGGTCCTTAGCAAACTGATAAACCAGTTCCCACCACAGTACAATGGTCTATAGGATTTAACATCCAGATCCTTGGCATAGACAAATGCTCTTAGAGTTTGGAGGAAAGAGGGAGCAGTGTGTCCTTGGTACTTTTGAGGTTACTAAGAAGGGCTTCGGGCTGGGATTTAGCTCAGTTGGTAGAGCACTGCGCTGCAGTCTCTGAGGTCCCAAGTTCAATTCCCAGCACCGCAAAAATGGGAGAAGGGCCTGGCAATCCACTCCCAAGGCAATCCCGAAAACAGTCAGCCATTGAAAACCCTATGAGGGTCACTATGAGACGGATACCGACTCGACGGCACCTAACAACAACAACAACAACAACAAGGGATTCAGGTCAGTGGATGTAGCCTGAGTGAAACCTTGATAGCATGGGTCAAGGGACAAAAAGACTTCCATAGAGGACCCCAACTACACAAAAACTCAGAAATGTGAACGGATGGACTTGGCATGTTCTGAAGGCCGTCCAAACTTCTTTCCCAGGCAGAGAGGTGGACTTTATGTGCTGATGTAGCATTCTGGAATTTCAGGCTGGTTGTGAACAGGGGGAGGGCACTGGATTGGCTGTGGGACATGAAATAGGGGGGAAATAAAAGCAGCATCTCAGAAGAAATAGAATGAAAGCGTGTTTGTGTGGTTTACCTTTCAGTTACTATGACAAGTACATGAAATAATCAACTTGTTAAGAGAAAAAGTTTATTTTGGCTCACAGTTTTAGAGGTTTTAGTCCATGATAGGTTGGCCCCATTGCTTTGATCCTGGGCACTGTGCCATGGTGGCAGTACTTGGCAGGGCAAAGCCTTATGTCTGGGAAGTGCAGAGAGAGACAGACAGACCGACAGAAGAGTCTCCCAGTCTCTTTTGAGGGCACATCCCCAATGACCTGGAAACCTTCCTCTAGGCCCCGCCTCTTAAAGGTTCTACCACCTCCTATCACCACCACAGGCGGGGGACCAGGCCTTTAACTCATGGGCATTTGGGGACATTCTAGATCTAAGCTACAGTAGTACTGGACACAGTTCTGTGTTCAGGAAAAAAAAAAAAGAGAGAATGAAATCTGAAAGTAAAAGCTAGAGCATACACGTTAGGAGAGAGCTAACAAAGCTGATAAGATCAGGATATTCTAGAGTGTTTATTTGGAGGAGTAATGAGAGATAGTGGAGTCAATCAAAGACTTGTGCTTTTCTTGACCAGGGCTCCTGCAGTGGCCACGCGCACATACATGAGTACCTAGGGATCTTGAGGAAGTGCAGATTCTGACTCAGCAGGTGGAGCCCAAGAGTCTCCATTTCTTCTTACTTATGTATTTATGTATTATGTATGTATGTATGTATGTATGTATGTATGTATGTATGTATATATGTTAGTGGGGTACCAAGTAATAAATCATTTGCTATATTCATCATGCAACTATTAAATCAATTTTGTTCACACATTCATGGCCTTACATACTTTACAGAGCAGTATGAACTAAAGAAGAAAAAGTAGGAATTTTAGTTAATATATGTAATGAGAATCGTATGCAACCATAGGTTATACTCTCATTGTTTTTTTCTTCTATTTTTTTCTTTCTCCTATCTTCTTATAATT